>CM023148.1:0-555000 GCA_013133815.1 Cromileptes altivelis | reverse complement strand
AAACCCACCAGAGTCCATTTAAATAAACAGTCGTTTTAACATCATTAAACTCACGTCATTCACAGTTGACAGATAAAACCCACAGAAGCTGACATGGTTCATCTTTCCACTGCACAACAATCTGCAGCTCTGGTCTGGTTTAAATTAACCCTTAATTCACCAGTTAGATGTGACAACATGCTGCCTCTGTACACACTGACATGACTGGTTATTTAAATGGAGTCTGGTGGGTTTGGTGACGGTGATTTCAGGACTGTATCAGGACTGTTTCTCTGTAGGGATCCTTTCCATAATGTTGTCAGACACTTAGAAAACCAATCTGAGCCTGTCAGTGACAAAACACTTTGACTGGACGCACACTGGTGGTGCACAGTTGTCCTGTGTGTTAACATTACAGCCAGTGTTGCAGCTGCTGATGCAGAGCTCTCGTTCAATACTGGACCTGTTTCACAAGCGGTTGTTCCCATCAGCCCATCTGAGATACAGACCCTGTGAAGGTCGGGTCCAGGTTCAAATCTACAGACGTTACTCTTCAATAAACCTGTAAGTGTTTTTGAAATGTATAGATGAACTCGTGTGTTCAGGAGCAGACTCGGTGCGTCTCCTCTGGAGCTTCTGTTTGAGAGACATCAGTCTCCATCTCCGTCCTCCCTCCGTTTACTCACCCAGCCAGCCGGCGAACTCCCTGAAGGTGACCAGGTTGTGGCGTTCCTGGTCCAGCAGGGTGAAGGTGCGGTTGGCCAGCGTGTCAGAGTGCTGGTTGGAGCCGCCGGGCCACGGCGCCAGCAGCCCGTACAGGCTCTTGAACTGGGGCCGGTCCAGCCGGTACTGCCGCTCAATGTAGGAGTGACCGGAGTCACCGTGACGCCACGCCGCAGCCTCCGCCGCTGCCGCAGAGCTGCTGTCGCCCCAGTACAGACTGATGAAGTGCTCCGTCTGGACATGTGAGGAAGAGGAGGAGAGGATGAAGAAGCTGACACAGCTGATGGTTTAAATGATAAAGTGGAGGAGAAGAAGAAACCTTGAAGAGGTCGTAGACGTCGGCCAGGTCCTCTGGAGAGATGGAGACATCTGGAGTCACCAGCCTCAGCTGCAGACACACACAGAGGAAGGAGACGCAGGGAGGAGACACAGGAAGGCAGGAGGAGACACAGGGAGGAGACGCAGGGAGGAGACACAGGGAGAAGACGCAGGGAGGAGACAGAGGGAGGAGACGCAGGGAGGAGACAGAGGGAGGGGACAGAGGGAGGGGACGCAGGGAGGGGACAGAGGGAGGGGACGCAGGGAGGGGACAGAGGGAGGAGACGCAGGGAGGGGACGCAGGGAGGGGACAGAGGGAGGGGACGCAGGTCTGACATGACACTCAGCTCTCACAGTGGCCTTCCATTGTATGTCAAAGTGTATGTTCTGGGTGCTCACAGCGTTTTCTTTGGCCGTGTCCTCGTGAGCCTGCAGCACCTGGATTCTGTGTCGACAGCGAAGCCTCTCAATCTGCCTCACCGTCAGGTCTCCGAATTTCTGACGGCAGGAAACACAGATGGCACAGAGCTCGTGGAACCTGATGAATTACACTGTTCTGACTACATGAAACATACGCTGTGCACTGACAGCTGTCTGAGCGCGTCTCACCTCGTACGACTCGTTGATGAGGTCGGTGATGTTTGTGTGTCGCACGGTGAAAACATCGGCGTCACTGCTGCTGCTGGTTTCCTCTGCAGCCGGCGGGGACGACGGAGGACTGGACGACTCTTCACTTCCTACCTGCTCCAGAAAACTGCAGAGCACAAGGTTCACATTTTCAGACTAGTCTCATCAAAAATATCCATGTGTCAGCAGCACATACTGATCCTGACTATCACACACAGTGAAGTAATTATACCCAGAAAACATTTAAACGTACGTACCTGGTGAGGATCATGAGCGCTTGCCCGTCGTCCGTACTTGCAGACAGCTGAGCAGCATTGGCCTCCAGCACTGCCAAACCCAGCTGGAAGATGGCTTTGATTCCATGGAAGAAGAAACAGTCGACCACGCAGACGGCGCTGTGGAAGGGCAGGACGCTGAGGAAGAGGGTGAGAAACCACGAGAGGGAGACGGAGGAGAGGGTGGAGAGGTCTGGAACGTGTTCGGCCAGCTCGGGGAGACGCTCCCTGATCAGCTCCTCAAACACCGACTGGTCCACCTGAGCTCCTGCAGGAGGAAGGACGGAGGAGATATATATGTATATATATACAGTACAGGCCAAAAGTTTGGACACACCTTCTCATTCAATGCGTTTTCTTTAATTTCATGACTATTTACATTGTAGATTCTCACTGAAGGCATCAAAACTATGAATGAACACGTGTGGAGTTATGTACTTAACAAAAAAAGGTGAAGAAACCTATTTTGAAGAAACTAGAATATAAAACATGTTTTCAGTTATTTCACCTTTTTTTGTTAAGTACATAACTCCACATGTGTTCATTCATAGTTTTGATGCCTTCAGTGAGAATCTACAATATAATAGTCATGAAAATAAAGAAAACACATTGAATGAGAAGGTGTGTCCAAACTTTTGGCCTGTACTGTATATACATATATATATATATATATATATATATACATATACATATATATATATATATATACATATACATATATATATGTATATGTATATACGTATACATATATATGTGTGTGTGTGTGTGTGTGTGTGTGAAAAATAATTTTCCATCCATCCATCCATCCATCAACCCAACCAGGAGGATCCTGATTCAACATGAAGGAGCAGCAGCCCTACTCCGAGCTCCCTCCTGTATCTCAAACTCTTACACGCTGGAGCTTTGAGCTGCTTTACACACTGAGATATAACAACGTTCATGCAACTTGAACATTTTAATATGATCTATATACAGTCTCATCCAAAAACTGTGTCAGACCCAAACAGTCATATTGTTGTTATAAACATATTCTGTCATCACAGACAAGGTTACACAGTCAAAGGATGCATTTATTACTTTTCTGTGTCTGTCTGATGGTCGAGGAAATTATTAAAACAAATGCAGCCTTTAAATCTGTGCCTCACATACAGATTCTCAGAACGCAATCAGAGGACGAACACAAAGACGTGGATATTAAAAGGAAGAGGAAATTGTTCCAAAGCACCTGACAAGTCAGAAATAAACTGTCTGACAAACACAGGAAATGAGTCCAACAATAAGGCTTCAGCAGCTCAGAGGAAATAACCACCAGCACCACACGCCGCCGTGACCAACTTTGAAGAGGAGCAGCGACTGTCAGCGTCTCAACGGCAGGAAATACAGCAAATAAATAAAGGTCAATGTTTGTGACCTCTGACCTATGACCCTGCTGTTGAAGTGACTAAATAAAGGTCGATGTTTGTGACCTCTGACCTATGATGCTGCTGTTGAAGTGAGTAAATAAAGGTCGATGTTTGTGACCTCTGACCTATGATGCTGCTGTTGAAGTGAGTAAATAAAGGTCGATGTTTGTGACCTTTGACCCTGCTGTTAAAGTGACTAAATAAAGGTCATTGTTTGTGACCTCTGACCCTGCGGTTACAGTGACTAAATAAAGGTCATTGTTTGTGACCTCTGACCTATGACGCTGCTGTTGAAGTGAGTAAATAAAGGTCGTTGTTTGTGACCTCTGACCTATGACCCTGCGGTTACAGTGACTAAATAAAGGTCGTTGTTTGTGACCTCTGACCTATGACCCTGCGGTTACAGTGACTAAATAAAGGTCATTGTTTGTGACCACTGACCTATGACCCTGCGGTTACAGTGACTAAATAAAAGTCGTTGTTTGTGACCTCTGACCTATGACCCTGCGGTTACAGTGACTAAATAAAGGTCGATGTTTGTGACCTCTGACCTATGACCCTGCGGTTACAGTGACTAAATAAAGGTCGTTGTTTGTGACCTCTGACCTATGACCCTGCGGTTACAGTGACTAAATAAAGGTCATTGTTTGTGACCTCTGACCTATGACGCTGCTGTTGGAGTAAATAAAGGTCGATGTTTGTGACCTCTGACCTATGACCCTGCGGTTACAGTGACTAAATAAAGGTCGTTGTTTGTGACCTCTGACCTATGACTCTGCGGTTACAGTGACTAAATAAAGGTCGTTGTTTGTGACCTCTGACCTATGACCCTGCGGTTACAGTGACTAAATAAAGGTCATTGTTTGTGGCCTCTGACCTATGACGCTGCTGTTGAAGTGAGTAAATAAAGGTCGATGTTTGTGACCTCTGACCTATGACCCTGCGGATACAGTGACAAAATAAAGGTCATTGTTTGTGACCTCTGACCTATGACCCTGCGGTTACAGTGAGTAAATAAAGGTCGATGTTTGTGACCTCTGACCTATGACCCTGCGGTTACAGTGACTAAATAAAGGCCGATGTTTGTGACCTCTGACCTATGACCCTGCGGTTACAGTGACTAAATAAAGGTCGTTGTTTGTGACCTCTGACCTATGACCCTGCGGTTACAGTGACTAAATGAAGGTCGATGTTTGTGACCTCTGACCTATGACCCTGCGGTTACAGTGACTAAATGAAGGTCATTGTTTGTGACCTCTGACCTATGACCCTGCGGTTACAGTGAGTAAATAAAGGTCATTGTTTGTGACCTCTGACCTATGACGCTGTGGTTACAGTGACTAAATGAAGGTTGATGTTTGTGACCTCTGACCTATGACCCTGCGGTTACAGTGAGTAAATAAAGGTCGATGTTTGTGACCTCTGACCTATGACGCTGCTGTTGAAGTGACTAAATAAAGGTCGTTGTTTGTGACCTCTGACCTATGACCCTGCGGTTACAGTGACTAAATAAAGGTCGTTGTTTGTGACCTCTGACCTATGACCCTGCGGATACAGTGACTAAATAAGGTCGTTGTTTGTGACCTCTGATCTATGACCCTGCGGTTACAGTGAGTAAATAAAGGTCAATGTTTGTGACCTCTGACCTATGACCCTGCGGTTACAGTGACTAAATAAAGGCCAATGTTTGTGACCTCTGACCTATGACCCTGCGGTTACAGTGAGTAAATAAAGGTCGATGTTTGTGACCTCTGACCTATGACCCTGCGGTTACAGTGAGTAAATAAAGGTCGATGTTTGTGATCTCTGACCTATGACCCTGCGGTTACAGTGACTAAATGAAGGTTGATGTTTGTGACCTCTGACCTATGACCCTGCGGTTACAGTGACTAAATGAAGGTCGTTGTTTGTGACCTCTGACCTATGACGCTGCTGTTGAAGTGAGTAAATAAAGGTCGATGTTTGTGACCTCTGACCTAAGACGCTGCGGTTACAGTGAGTAAATAAAGGTCGATGTTTGTGACCTCTGACCTAAGACGCTGCGGTTACAGTGACTAAATGAAGGTCGTTGTTTGTGACCTCTGACCTATGACCCTGCGGTTACAGTGACTAAATGAAGGTTGATGTTTGTGACCTCTGACCTATGACCCTGCGGTTACAGTGACTAAATAAAGGTCGTTGTTTGTGACCTCTGACCTATGACGCTGCTGTTGAAGTGACTAAATAAAGGTCGTTGTTTGTGACCTCTGACCTATGACCCTGCGGTTACAGTGACTAAATAAAGGTCGTTGTTTGTGACCTCTGAAGGTCATTGTTTGTGACTTCTGACCTATGACGCTGCGGTTACAGTGACTAAATGAAGGTCGTTGTTTGTGACCTCTGACCTATGACCCTGCGGTTACAGTGACTAAATAAAGGCGTTGTTTGTGACCTCTGACCTATGACCCTGCGGTTACAGTGACTAAATAAAGGTCGTTGTTTGTGACCTCTGACCTATGACCCTGCGGTTACAGTGACTAAATAAAGGTCGTTGTTTGTGACCTCTGACCTATGACCCTGCGGTTACAGTGACTCAATAAAGGTCGTTGTTTGTGACCTCTGACCTATGACCCTGCGGTTACAGTGACTAAATGAAGGTCGTTGTTTGTGACCTCTGACCTATGACGCTGCTGTTGAAGTGACTAAATAAAGGTCGTTGTTTGTGACTTCTGACCTATGACGCTGCGGTTACAGTGACTAAATGAAGGTCGTTGTTTGTGACCTCTGACCTATGACCCTGCGGTTACAGTGACTAAATAAAGGCGTTGTTTGTGACCTCTGACCTATGACCCTGCGGTTACAGTGACTAAATAAAGGTCGATGTTTGTGACCTCTGACCTATGACCCTGCGGTTACAGTGACTAAATAAAGGTCGTTGTTTGTGACCTCTGACCTATGACCCTGCGGTTACAGTGACTAAATGAAGGTCGTTGTTTGTGACCTCTGACCTATGACGCTGCGGTTACAGTGACTAAATGAAGGTCATTGTTTGTGACCTCTGACCTATGACGCTGCGGTTACAGTGAGTAAATAAAGGTCATTGTTTGTGACCTCTGACCTATGACGCTGCGGTTACAGTGACTAAATGAAGGTCATTGTTTGTGACCTCTGACCTATGACCCTGCGGTTACAGTGAGTAAATAAAGGTCATTGTTTGTGACCTCTGACCTATGACCCTGTGGTTACAGTGACTAAATGAAGGTTGATGTTTGTGACCTCTGACCTATGACCCTGCGGTTACAGTGACTAAATAAAGGTCATTGTTTGTGACCTCTGACCTATGACGCTGTGGTTACAGTGACTAAATGAAGGTTGATGTTTGTGACCTCTGACCTATGACCCTGCGGTTGAAGTAGTCAGGTAACATCCTCTCACAAACAGCCACCAGCAGCCAGAAAGCTTCTTCTTCTTTAGCGTAGAGCAGCAGCACCGACGCCAGGATGTTCATCGACTGGACAGAGGAACAGGAAACAGTCAGACGCTGTTAAACAACAGCTGAGAATAAATTACCTCCAGATATTCCAGATGTTCAGTCACAGTTAATCCAGGTTGGTACTGATAAATGATGCACAGCATGGTCATCCCACAGTCTTTCATCGTGTTCATTAAAACAGAAACTGCAAAAATAGAAAAATACTCGTGCATAGCCTAAGTTAAGGTGCTGGTACTGTAGCAAAAGTATAAACTTGTCAAGAAAAAAAACACATATGTTGTGGCTACATACCGCACACCACACAGGACTTTGAAAGAGGATCAAGAATTTAATAGAGCAACACGTTTCGCTTACAGCTTGAGCCTGACTCTTTCAAAGTCCTGTCTGGTGTGTGGCATGTAGCCACAACATATGTGTTTTTTTTCTTTACACAGATGTAAGCTGCAGTTTTAACACATTCCAAAGTTCTCTTATTTCCACATTTGGACATTACATGATAACGTCACGATCAAATTTCAAAATAAAATTGATGAATCATTTTCAAATGTCTCTAATTTACTTCACTGTATTAAGTCAGTGATTGGCAGTGTGCCCCCTCACATGAAAAGCATCTGCAGAGCAGCAGCCTGAGACACTGAAGTACAAGAATTACTACTGCTACAGCTACAACTAAAACAACTGCTGCGATGACATGCTACACAATGACGTTTTTTCCCATGTTTTGAGACGACAAGTTATACTGTGACTTATTTGTGATTTTGGACGACATGCTATACTATGACTTTTTTTCATGATTTTGGACGACATGCTATACTATGACTTTTTTTCATGATTTTGGACCACATGCTATACTATGACTTTTTTTCATGATTTTGGACGACATGCTATACTATGACTTTTTCCCCATGTTTTGAGACGGCATGTTATACTGTGACTTTTTTTCATGATTTTGGACCACATGCTATACTATGACTTTTTCCCCATGTTTTGAGACGACATGTTATACTGTGACTTATTTGTGATTTTGGACGACATGCTATACTATGACTTTTTTTCATGATTTTGGACCACATGCTATACTATGACTTTTTTTCATGATTTTGGACGACATGCTATACTATGACTTTTTCCCCATGTTTTGAGACGACATGTTATACTGTGACTTATTTGTGATTTTGGACGACATGCTATACTATGACTTTTTTTCATGATTTTGGACGACATGCTACACTATGACGTTTTTGTGATTTTGGACGACATGCTATACTATGACTTTTTTTCATGATTTTGGACGACATGCTATACTATGACTTTTTCCCCATGTTTTGAGACGACATGTTATACTGTGACTTATTTGTGATTTTGGACGACATGCTATACTATGACTTTTTTTCATGATTTTGGACGACATGCTACACTATGACGTTTTTGTGATTTTGGACGACATGCTATACTATGACTTTTTTCCCATGATGTTGGACGAAATGCTATAATATGACTTTTTTCCTGTGATTTTGGACGACATGCTATACTATGAATTTTTTTCATGATTTTGGGCGACATGTTATACTGTGACTTTTTTCCTGTGAATTTGGTTGACACGCTATAATATGACTTTTTTCCTGTGATTTTGGACGACATGCTATACTATGACTTTTTTCCCGTGAATTTTGACGACATACTATACTATGACGTTTTTTTCACGATTTTGGACGACATTCCATACTATGACTTTTTTCCCATGATTTTTGAGGACATACTATACTTTGACCTTGTTTTCATTATTATTTTTTGATGATTTTACAAAAGTATTTTAGAAATCATGATGAACAGTTTCCAAATAATATATTTTCTAGATTGATGAAGAAGTCCAGGAAATAACAAACAAATATTCTTAGTTTTTGTTTTTGTAGCTTCATGTGCTCCACCCACTTCTGAAACCAAACCAATGCCTTGTTAGTACAACTGCTGCTGCTGCTACTACTGCAGTTACAGCAGTCACCACAAAGTCATATTTTAGTGATTACTGTGCAGTGACATCATTTTCTCTGCACCAATCCATCACCATACTGCTCGGATCTTTGAATTCCTACCTGACAGTATCCGATCCTGGGGTTGCGGTGAGCGTAGGCGGTGAGGACACGTCTGAGTGCGGCAATGCCAGTAGGGTTTTGAAAGGCAGGATGGTCGGGCAGAGAGCGGTGAAGATCCCGCTCAATCTCCTCAGTAGCCAGGCTGCTGTGGCCCATTGACTTCTGCACCATGCTGGTGTAATAGCCCTGGTGGGACTCCAGCTCTGAAGACGCGTCTGCACAAACCAGAGGCAGAGAAACTGTTAACAAGCAGCAGCAGAGTGTTCTCCAAAGAGAAGCCTCTGATCTTGTCCTCTGTCACACCATAACAAAAAGACATTACGTTATTCTGAACATGCTGTATGTACACAAAATGCTCCTCAATCCAGAATAGCGTTGGTCTTTACTGGAAAATACTAAATCTGGAAGAAGGCCTAATTCAGAATATCCCACTGAAATATGCTGTTTTTATGACCTGAATTAAATTCTGACTATTCTGGATAATGGAGGAATATCAGGGTTTCATGTAAACGTACTCACTGACAGAACCAGCAGGGGATGAGGAGTTACAGGACAGATCATACACACACTAACACACACACACATCATCATCATTATCATCAGCCCCGCGCGCACATGTGGGAAAATCCAGTCAGTGTTGTTGTTATTCTGTGAAATGTGGGAATGAATGAGGTCAGCTTCCATTTAAACATTATGACACTGAAGAAAAGATTCAGCACACAAAGCAAGAAGAGAAATTATCATCACAATAAATTCACCATGTCTAATTATCTGACTGGTATTTATATAGATATATATTTTCCACATTGTGTTTTCAGTAAGTCTTTGTTGTTACTGGACTGTTGTCCGCTGATTTCTGAGGAAATCATGCTTCCCATGTGCGAAAAATCACCAAACTTTCCACAAAGGTCCAGTCCCAATCCAGATTTGCTCAGCTGCAAACACAAGTCCATAGTCCTGATGGTGGTGCTACAGCAAGCGTCTTAAGTTCAAAACTGTGAAAATTCACAACAAATCGTCCGTATGTGCTACAACTTCACAACTTTCACCAAACTGTAGCCCCAATACTGAAGAAACTTTTGGACCGTTATATATTAAAAGTATGAAGTTCATCACTTTTTTTTTTCAAAAACTGTAAAACTTCTTAAACCTGTCTCCTCCCACAATTTTTGCTCAGTTGTCACCAAACTTTTACAGAGCATCTTCAGACTGTCCTACACAAACTGTCCTCACAGATTTTTGATTTATCAAAAATTGAGCCTACAGTGCATCAAGATATTTGACTGTAAACAGTACTGTAAACATATAACTGCAAATTCTTGCTAAATAAGTTTTCAGCGTTCATGAAAAAACTACACTTTTGACAGCATTTTGAATTCTGTCCTCATGTGAACCATTGCTGTCAATGGAAATACTTTACACATCAGTTTTTCACTTATCGAGATAATCAGTCATTGTTAAAAAAAACAAATTAACAACATCTCCATGCTGTCTAGATGCAAGATGTGTATTTTCAGATTTTTGTCTTGATAACTGAATTTATGGCATCAGTTTGAAATCTGCTGTCAGCTGGTGGCTGGCTTAGTCAATTTGTGAAGCCACAGATGAGCTGTCACTGGCTAATTAGCTCAGTAAGATAGAAGATGCTCCTTGGTGTCAGAGGTTGTGAGTTCAAACCTCAACTGATGCAAAATGTACATTGTAATGGCAACTTTCTTGTTGTCCTCATATTCTGCCTCTTGTTGATCAGAATTGCCTAAATTTGCCTAAAATTGCCCGGCCCCGACCATCGCTGTAATCTTTCCTTGTTTTTTTTTTTTTTTTATTCTGTTACTTCAGTTATTTTTTTATTATTCGTTTTTCTCTTTACGTTCAAGGAGCATGGTCTGTTTGAACGAGCCTGTGGCTTCTTGACCTCTCCTGACACATTAAAATTTCATCTTCTACTTTTATTTTTGACCTTCTGGATTTTTTAGTAGTTTCACGTGTGTGCAATGTAAAAAATAGGAAGCATGCTTTCTTGTTGATGAAGGCCCAAAATATCTTCACCATGAGAGGAACTGATTCACTCATGCTGTAATGAAAGTGTTGAGGCGGCAGTAAGATAAAACTGTTTCTCATATATCAATAAAAACTGTCTCATCATATGTTTTATGCTTCTTTCTGTTTCTATATTCTGTGACACAAAGGCATGACCTCAGATTGTTCTACTTCTTATTTTATTGAAGTTGTCAATCACTATTTTTTTTCTGACTTAACATAAAGTCTTTTATTCATTTGAGGAGGAGGACGCATACTGCCAGGGAGGAGCAGTGATAATAAGTTAGGACAGACAGTTTTTCCTGATCAGCTGTGAGGGTCCTAAGGACAGAGGGATGTCATATGCTGTAAAGTCTTGTGAGGCAAATTGTGATTTGTGATATTGAGCTTTATAAATAAAATTGATTGATTGATTGATTGATTGATTGATTGAAATCCCATAATAACCTTTGATCATATTGTAATGAGAGAAAACTAGACTTCTGCTCCTCTTGGTTCTGTTTTCAGACTGAAGAAAATCTATGATGGGAGACTTTGTCCAATCACAGCTCATTTCAGAGAGAGGGCGTTCCTATTGGCTGTTCTACAAATGCGTGCACATCCCTTCAGTGAAAACCTGACTGAATGGAGGAGAATCCTGCAGAGAAAGTTGCTGTTCCAGCATTGCCAACAACTGTCTCCACTGCAGAGCAACCCAACAAAGACACGGACTGATCAAACAGAGTCTGAAAGAGAGTCTGACAATAAACTAAATAAACACGTGTCAATATCAGTGAAGAGTTGCAGAGATGGAGACAACATGATGCTAACAGTTTAGCCTTCTGCTAACAGGAGCCTCAAATCACTGTGTGCCTCAGCGTCACGCCCCACCCTGCCCAACCAGACCACCTCTTCAAGAGGAGAGCAAACAGCAGCTCCAGAGACAGACTGACAGTCAGCAGCTGCAGCAACCTGATTTCAGTCAGCTCAAACCCCACCTCTGAGGATCAGACAGCCCTCACTGGATCAGCAAACTTTCTGTTGCTGCTGTTACACAGGTTAGACCTAATGCTGCTGCTGGACACCAGCCCACTGTGACACCCAGATGAATTCAAGACATTACAGCTGCTGCCTGTTCTCCTCCCAGCAAAGCAGTCCACAGCGGCGGGGAGCGAGGCGGAGGGACCGTGCAGTGGCTAATGGCTAATTCTAGTCTCATCTGTGGTCTGATAAACAGAGAGAGCGCTACAATAAAATAAGACAAATAAATCAGTGCATGGAAACACTGTGTTTCTTGAGTGTGTGCGTATGCCTGTGGTCGTCTGGTGGGAGGGGCTTAGGACAAAAAGGGGAGGAGCTTCAGGAGGAGGGTGTGCTGTATGTTTCGCCTTCTTCAGACTTCCCATACTGTTGCCTTCTGTATCTATCTCTTACCTGAAAACATCATCCACAGCTCCCCTCGCAGTGACTCTGGGATCCCCATGGCAACAAGCCTTTGGATCTTCTCTGTGCGGAACATGTGGACGCCACGACCGAACTCTGTGAAGTGATTCTCCCACAGCCGCTCCTTCACCTGCTCCATGCTCTGAACACGTACATACGCACACACAGATTCAGGCATTAAGGTGTTGACTCGTTGAGTGTGCTGAGATCTGACTGCAGCTTGTGTGTGCAAACTTTGTCTCTCTCTTATAAACAAATTGAGTTTGACTCGTGTGCACTGAGACAGACCCAGACTCTGACTCCACCTTGTTGCCATTGGTTCCTGGTTGGTTCTGGTGGAAGGCCGTCATCAGAGCCTCGCTGTTGACGGTGTTACGCAGAGCCTGCTCCTCTTTCTCCTCTTCATCAGAGTAGCTGCTGTCGTAGTAGAAGGTGTAGTACGGTGTCGGGGAGGTCTGAACAAAATATGAGACCAAACATCATCAGTCTGCAGACATATGTTTTTCTAGGTGTCAAAATGCAGCAGTTCAACTTTATTTTAATGGGACAGTTCCTCCTAAAATCAAACATACATGTCCCCCCTCTTCCCTGTAGAGCTGTTTATCAGTGTAGATAGTTTAGGTGTGAGCTGCAGAGTGTTGGAGATATGGGCCGTAGAGATGTCTGACTTCTCTCCAGTATAACACAACTAGATGACACTCAGCTTGTGGAGCTCAAAACTCAACATCAGTATCTCTGTACAGAAATCTTGACCTGGTTACACAAGATAATCCACAGACCTTGTTGCTGCAGTTTGTAAACATTAATCGTGTCCTCTTCAGCTGAGCTGTAACGTTAGCTAGCTCAGTGGTGCTAGGTGAGCTAACAGTAGATACACACTTCCTTCTGTGCAGTGGCACGACACTTTAAACCTACAGGCCTGTCAGCACACAGATGAGCGCAGGTACATTTAGTCCTGACACAACGTGGGCGCTGGCGGTGAAAACGACGACTGTGTTGGTCTGAAACTAACAATGTCAGCTGTCCTGTGCTGTGCGCCACTCTGCAGCAGGAGTGAGAGAAGTTCAGACTCGACCAGCAGCAGTTAGACATGCTTCTCTTTTAGTCACTGACCAGCTTTACATTTTGATGGTAGGGGAATCTGTTGTTGCATATGTTTATATACACCTTTGAATGACCCCACCCCGATTTAGATGGACAAATCTCAGCAGCTCTGCAGCCACAGTGTTAACGTTCACAACCCAATGTGAGTCCAGCAGTGGGTTGGTTGCATGTCTCTCTCAGTCTGACTCCACATGTTCATCTGTGCCTCAAAATATCTAAAACCTAAATGAATGAAATGTCCCAGCGCTCTGAGGTCACACATACCACGCTCCTCTTGCCGTCCTTCCTGCTGCGGAACATGGACTGTTTCCACTGCAGCGCTCGCAGTCTGGAGTTCAGGCTCTCCACCAGCTCGTCTCGGTCCTGCAGCTCGATCAGCTGGAAGGCCTTTTTGGTCCGAATGCTCACTATGATGGGGTTCGGCAGCAGACTGGTGCTCTCTGCTTTCTCTATAGACAACACCTGGCGAGAGGAAGGAAGGAAGGAAGGAAGCAAGGCATCAACACACAATCAGTCACTCACATGACAAGGAAAAGGTCCCTCACAAATAATCAAGGTGTTAATAAAATCTGCTCCTCAGTTCAACAACTAACAATATTTTTGTTATTATTCTAGAAAGAAAGATGAAACAAACAGTTTTGTACTGTATTTGATTTAATACCATAATATCACTCTGTCCGTGACAGGGTGCCTTTATATGAGATATATGGGAGAGGTCGATAAACTCACAGTTACTACAGCTCAAAGTGTTTCACACAGTTTAAAGTCAAAGCACAGTAACATGGTTTCACATATGAAACAGCAGCGCTGCAGGACGTCTGCAGGAATAAAGAGAGACTCTGCAGGAGCAGATGGGGAATTCCTCTTTATCAGCAGTAACAGATTAATGAGGCAGAAATGACCTCACTAATCTGAAGACAAAGCTTCAACAGAAAACACAGGAAGTGGAGGATTAAACCAAAGAACCCATGACTCTTCACATTGTTCAGCAACTGACTGACATCAGACTGCTGATCTCTGCTTCATAAACCAAAGTTAAACAGATCAGGAGCTTCACATATTCTGCAAATTTTTATTCTCATATGCAAATACATGTGTAAAAAAGAAGAAGCTTCTGGACTGAAATCACTGATTTAAACTCTGTGTTTCTGTTTTTATTTAAACTTTCAGTGTGTTGGCTGAACATTCAGAGGAGAAGCTGAACTAAATCAACCACTTTGATCAATACTTAACAAAATCAGCTGTGTTATGATGGATTCATTTAACAAGAGGTTTAAAACTCGTAGGCAGATTCATTTTGGCATCATCTGGCAAAGATCCCATAATAACCACTGAGCATATTGTAATTCAAGCTGACTGAGAGAAAACTAGACTTCTGCTCCTCATCTGGTTTTCAGGAGACTTTGTCCTGATCAAACAGAGTCTGACAATAAACTAAATAAAACACGTGTCAGTATCAGTGAAGTGTCTCAGAGATGGAGACAACGTGTTGCTGAAAGTTTAGCCTCCTGCTAACTGAAGCCACACAGCTGTGGCTTCAAGTTCGTGTCCACCGCCTCACTTCCTGCTGCTACAGACCACCTTGCTGGGAGGAGAGAAGGCAGCAGCACCAGAAACTGACCCCTAGTCAGCAGCTGTAGCAACCTGAATCCAGCCAGTACAAACCCCAGCTCTGAGGACCAGACAGCCCGACTCCCCGCTGGATCAGCAAACTTTCTGTTGCTGCTGTTACACAGGTTAGACACAGTGAGGAGGAGCTGAATGAATTAACTGTGAGCAACTCTAGAAAGAAAGAGATGAAATAAATCAATGTACTGTGTGAGCATGCATATACCCATGGTTGTCTGGTGGGAGGGGCTTAGGACAGAGAGGGAGGAGCTGCAGGAGCCTTTTCCAGATTTCTGCCCACCCAGGCTTTACTGCACAGAGACACACGGCTGTTTTCATGTGATAGAAGAGCTTAGTTTTCAAATCACAGCATCTTTATTTGGTTCACAGATTTCTCAGGAACAATTTATTCTTCTGAATGTCTCAAAGTCTGAGCGTCTCCTCTCACAAAGCAAACATGAGAGCAGAGTGTCACTACACCATACACTACATAACACCTCTGCACTGTAAGGTGTCGGTGTGTGTGAACACATGAAACCAGGGTTACTGTTTAACCAGCAGCTGGCTCAGTCAACACACACTGTTTAACCTACAAACACATGACCATTACATTGACACTCAGACATAGGTCTTCGTCACAGAGTCACTCAGGACACAGACAGACAGACTTAAACTAAAATCACAGCTGCCTCCGGAGGAGAAGAAAACTGTTGTGTGTTGTCTTCTTCTGTCTGAACTCAGAGGAGATGGTGGTGCATCTCTGTTCAGGCTTCAGCACCCCAAAATCCATATCTGGAGATCTGAAGATCAACTTGTGGAACCGTAAAATGTCTCTTTATATTTACCAGATGTTTATGTTCAGGTGGTTATCACTCCCTACTAATGATGTCACATGACCTGGACCAATGAATCAGTGTTGTTGGACTTAATCACACTTCATACAGAGAGAAACCCACGCTGACACAGGGAGAACATGTGGGAGCACCTGGAGGAAAGCCATTCTGACACAGGGAGAACATGTCAGAGCACCTGGAGGAAAGCCATTCTGACACAGGGAGAACATGTCAGAGCACCTGGAGGAAACCCACGCTGACACAGGGAGAACATGTGGGAGCACGTGGAGGAAACCCACGCTGACACAGGGAGAACATGTCAGAGCACCTGGAGGAAACCCACGCTGACACAGGGAGAACATGTGGGAGCACGTGGAGGAAACCCACGCTGACACAGGGAGAACATGTCAGAGCACCTGGAGGAAACCCACGCTGACACAGGGAGAACATGTGGGAGCACGTGGAGGAAACCCACGCTGACACGGGGAGAACATGTCAGAGCACCTGGAGGAAACCCAAGCTGACACAGGGAGAACATTTGGGAGCCCCTGGAGGAAACCCACGTTGACACAGGGAGAAGATGTGGGAGCACCTGGAGGAAACCCACGCTGACACAGGGAGAACATGTCAGAGCACCTGGAGGAAACCCACGCTGACACAGGGAGAACACGTCAGAGCACCTGGAGGAAACCCACGCTGACACGGGGAGAACACGTCAGAGCACCTGGAGGAAACCCACGCTGACACGGGGAGAACACGTCGGAGCACCTGGAGGAAACCCACGCTGACACGGGGAGAACATGTGGGAGCACCTGGAGGAAACCCACGCTGACACGGGGAGAACACGTCGGAGCAGCTGGAGGAAACCCACGCTGACACGGGGAGAACACGTCAGAGCACCTGGAGAAAACCCACGCTGACACGGGGAGAACACGTCAGAGCACCTGGAGGAAACCCACGCTGACACGGGGAGAACATGTGGGAGCACCTGGAAGAAACCCACGCTGACACGGGGAGAACATGTGGGAGCACCTGGAGGAAACCCACGCTGACACAGGGAGAACATGTGGGAGCACCTGGAGGAAACCCACGCTGACGCAGGGAGAACATGTGGGAGCACCTGGAGGAAACCCACGCTGACACAGGGAGAACACGTCAGAGCACCTGGAGGAAACCCACGCTGACACAGGGAGAACATGTGGGAGCACCTGGAGGAAACCCACGCTGACACAGGGAGAACACGTCAGAGCACCTGGAGGAAACCCACGCTGACACGGGGAGAACACGTCAGAGCACCTGGAGGAAACCCACGCTGACACGGGGAGAACATGTGGGAGCACCTGGAAGAAACCCACGCTGACACGGGGAGAACATGTGGGAGCACCTGGAGGAAACCCACGCTGACGCAGGGAGAACATGTGGGAGCACCTGGAGGAAACCCACGCTGACGCAGGGAGAACATGTGGGAGCACCTGGAGGAAACCCACGCTGACACAGGGAGAACACGTCAGAGCACCTGGAGGAAACCCTCGCTGACACAGGCAGAACATGTGGGAGCACCTGGAGGAAACCCACGGTGACACAGGGAGAACACATCAGAGCACCTGGAGGAAACCCTCGCTGACACAGGCAGAACATGTGGGAGCACCGGGAGGAAACCCACGGTGACACAGGGAGAACACATCAAAGCACCTGGAGGAAACCCTCGCTGACACAGGCAGAACATGTGGGAGCACCTGGAGGAAACCCACGGTGACACAGGGAGAACACATCAGAGCACCTGGAGGAAACCCACGATGACACAGGGAGAACACGTCGGAGCACCGGGAGGAAACCCACGCTGACACAGGGAGAACACATAGGAGCACCTGGAGGAAACCCACGCTGAGACAGGGAGAACATGTGGGAGCACCTGGAGGAAAGCCATTCTGAAAAAGGGAGAACATGTGGGAGCACCTGGAGGAAACCCACACTGACAAGGGGAGAACATGTGGGAGCACCTGGAGGAAACCCACACTGACAAGGGGAGAACATGTGGGAGCACCTGGAGGAAAGCCATTCTGACACAGGGAGAACATGTCAGAGCACCTGGAGGAAACCCACGCTGACACGGGGAGAACATGTGGGAGCACCTGGAGGAAACCCACACTGACAAGGGGAGAACATGTGGGAGCACCTGGAGGAAACCCTCGCTGACACAGGGAGAACATGTGGGAGCACCTGGAGGAAACCCTCGCTGACACAGGGAGAACACGTCGGAGCACCGGGAGGAAACCCACGCTGACACAGGGAGAACACATCAGAGCACCCAGAGGAAACCCACGATGACACAGGGAGAACACGTCGGAGCACCGGGAGGAAACCCACGCTGACACAGGGAGAACACATCAGAGCACCTGGAGGAAACCCACGCTGACACAGGGAGAACATGTGGGAGCACCTGGAGGAAAGCCATTCTGAAAAAGGGAGAACATGTGGGAGCACCTGGAGGAAACCCACACTGACAAGGGGAGAACATGTGGGAGCACCTGGAGGAAACCCACACTGACAAGGGGAGAACATGTGGGAGCACCTGGAGGAAAGCCATTCTGACACAGGGAGAACATGTCAGAGCACCTGGAGGAAACCCACGCTGACACGGGGAGAACATGTGGGAGCACCTGGAGGAAACCCACACTGACAAGGGGAGAACATGTGGGAGCACCTGGAGGAAACCCTCGCTGACACAGGGAGAACATGTGGGAGCACCTGGAGGAAACCCTCGCTGACACAGGGAGAACACGTCGGAGCACCGGGAGGAAACCCACGCTGACACGGGGAGAACACATCAGAGCACCTGGAGGAAACCCACGCTGACACAGGGAGAACACGTCAGAGCACCTGGAGGAAACCCACGCTGACACGGGGAGAACATGTGGGAGCACCTGGAGGAAACCCACTCTGACAAGGGGAGAACATGTGGGAGCACCTGGAGGAAACCCACACTGACAAGGGGAGAACATGTGGGAGCACCTGGAGGAAACCCACGCTGACACAGGGAGAACATGTGGGAGCACCTGGAGGAAACCCACGCTGACACGGGGAGAACATGTGGGAGCACCCGGAGGAAACCCAGGCTGACACGGGGAGAACATGTGGGAGCACCCGGAGGAAACCCACACTGACACAGGGAGAACATGTCAGAGCACCTGGAGGAAACCCACGCTGACACGGGGAGAACATGTGGGAGCACCCGGAGGAAACCCACGCTGACACAGGGAGAACATGTCAGAGGACCTGGAGGAAACCCACGCTGACACGGGGAGAACACGTGGGAGCACCTGGAGGAAAGCCATTCTGACACAGGGAGAACATGTCAGAGCACCTGGAGGAAAGCTATTCTGACACAGGGAGAACATGTCAGAGCACCTGGAGGAAAGCCATTCTGACACAGGGAGAACATGTCAGAGCACCTGGAGGAAAGCTATTCTGACACAGGGAGAACACATCAGAGCACCTGGAGGAAACCCACGCTGACACAGGGAGAACATGTGGGAGCACCTGGAGGAAAGCCATTCTGACACAGGGAGAACATGTGGGAGCACCTGGAGGAAACCCACACTGACAAGGGGAGAACATGTGGGAGCACCTGGAGGAAACCCACACTGACAAGGGGAGAACATGTGGGAGCACCTGGAGGAAACCCATTCTGACACAGGGAGAACATGTGGGAGCACCTGGAGGAAACCCTCGCTGACACAGGGAGAACACGTCGGAGCACCGGGAGGAAACCCACGCTGACACAGGGAGAACACATCAGAGCACCTGGAGGAAACCCACGCTGACACAGGGAGAACACGTCAGAGCACCTGGAGGAAACCCACGCTGACACGGGGAGAACATGTGGGAGCACCTGGAGGAAACCAACTCTGACAAGGGGAGAACATGTGGGAGCACCTGGAGGAAACCCACACTGACACAGGGAGAACATGTGGGAGCACCTGGAGGAAACCCACGCTGACACAGGGAGAACATGTGGGAGCACCTGGAGGAAACCCACGCTGACACGGGGAGAACATGTGGGAGCACCCGGAGGAAACCCACGCTGACACGGGGAGAACATGTGGGAGCACCCGGAGGAAACCCACGCTGACACAGGGAGAACATGTCAGAGCACCTGGAGGAAACCCACGCTGACACGGGGAGAACATGTGGGAGCACCCGGAGGAAACCCACGCTGACACAGGGAGAACATGTCAGAGGACCTGGAGGAAACCCACGCAGACACGGGGAGAACACGTGGGAGCACCTGGAGGAAAGCCATTCTGACACAGGGAGAACATGTCAGAGCACCTGGAGGAAAGCTATTCTGACACAGGGAGAACATGTCAGAGCACCTGGAGGAAAGCCATTCTGACACAGGGAGAACATGTCAGAGCACCTGGAGGAAAGCTATTCTGACACAGGGAGAACATGTCAGAGCACCTGGAGGAAACCCACGCTGACACGGGGAGAACATGTGGGAGCACCCGGAGGAAACCCACGCTGACACAGGGAGAACATGTCAGAGCACCTGGAGGAAACCCACGCTGACACGGGGAGAACATGTGGGAGCACCCGGAGGAAACCCACGCTGACACAGGGAGAACATGTCAGAGGACCTGGAGGAAACCCACGCAGACACGGGGAGAACACGTGGGAGCACCTGGAGGAAAGCCATTCTGACACAGGGAGAACATGTCAGAGCACCTGGAGGAAAGCCATTCTGACACAGGGAGAACATGTCAGAGCACCTGGAGGAAAGCCATTCTGACACAGGGAGAACATGTCAGAGCACCTGGAGGAAAGCTATTCTGACACAGGGAGAACATGTCAGAGCACCTGGAGGAAAGCCATTCTGACACAGGGAGAACATGTCAGAGCACCTGGAGGAAAGCTATTCTGACACAGGGAGAACATGTCAGAGCACCTGGAGGAAAGCCATTCTGACACAGGGAGAACATGTCAGAGCACCTGGAGGAAACCCACGCAGACACAGGGAGAACATGTCAGAGCACCTGGAGGAAAACTATTCTGACACAGGGAGAACATGTCAGAGCACCTGGAGGAAACCCACGCTGACACAGGGAGAACATGTGGGAGCACCTGGAGGAAAGCCATTCTGACACAGGGAGAACATGTCAGAGCACCTGGAGGAAACCCACGCTGACACAGGGAGAACATGTGGGAGCACCTGGAGGAAAGCCATTCTGACAAAGGGAGAACATGTGGGAGCACCTGGAGGAAACCCACACTGACAAGGGGAGAACATGTGGGAGCACCTGGAGGAAACCCACACTGACAAGGGGAGAACATGTGGGAGCACCTGGAGGAAAGCCACGCTGACACAGGGAGAACATGTCAGAGCACCTGGAGGAAACCCACGCTGACACGGGGAGAACATGTGGGAGCACCTGGAGGAAACCCACACTGACAAGGGGAGAACATGTGGGAGCACCTGGAGGAAACCCTCGCTGACACAGGAAGAACACGTCGGAGCACCGGGAGGAAACCCACGCTGACACAGGGAGAACACATCAGAGCACCTGGAGGAAACCCACGCTGACACAGGGAGAACACGTCAGAGCACCTGGAGGAAACCCACGCTGACACGGGGAGAACATGTGGGAGCACCTGGAGGAAACCCACGCTGACAAGGGGAGAACATGTGGGAGCACCTGGAGGAAACCCACACTGACAAGGGGAGAACATGTGGGAGCACCTGGAGGAAACCCATGCTGACACAGGGAGAACATGTGGGAGCACCTGGAGGAAACCCACGCTGACACGGGGAGAACATGTGGGAGCACCCGGAGGAAACCCACGCTGACACGGGGAGAACATGTGGGAGCACCTGGAGGAAACCCACACTGACACAGGGAGAACATGTCAGAGCACCTGGAGGAAACCCACGCTGACACGGGGAGAACATGTGGGAGCACCCGGAGGAAACCCACGCTGACACAGGGAGAACATGTCAGAGCACCTGGAGGAAAGCTATTCTGACACAGGGAGAACACATCAGAGCACCTGGAGGAAACCCACGCTGACACAGGGAGAACATGTGGGAGCACCTGGAGGAAACCCACACTGACAAGGGGAGAACATGTGGGAGCACCTGGAGGAAACCCACACTGACACAGGGAGAACATGTGGGAGCACCTGGAGGAAACCCTCGCTGACACAGGGAGAACATGTGGGAGCACCTGGAGGAAACCCTCGCTGACACAGGGAAAACATGTGGGAGCACCTGGAGGAAACCCTCGCTGACACAGGGAGAACACGTCGGAGCACCGGGAGGAAACCCACGCTGACACAGGGAGAACACGTCAGAGCACCTGGAGGAAACCCACGCTGACACAGGGAGAACACGTCAGAGCACCTGGAGGAAACCCACGCTGACACGGGGAGAACATGTGGGAGCACCTGGAGGAAACCCACTCTGACAAGGGGAGAACATGTGGGAGCACCTGGAGGAAACCCACACTGACAAGGGGAGAACATGTGGGAGCACCTGGAGGAAACCCACGCTGACACAGGGAGAACATGTGGGAGCACCTGGAGGAAACCCACGCTGACACGGGGAGAATATGTGGGAGCACCCGGAGGAAACCCACGCTGACACGGGGAGAACATGTGTGAGCACCCGGAGGAAACCCACACTGACACAGGGAGAACATGTCAGAGCACCTGGAGGAAACCCACGCTGACACGGGGAGAACATGTGGGAGCACCCGGAGGAAACCCACGCTGACACAGGGAGAACATGTCAGAGGACCTGGAGGAAAGCTATTCTGACACAGGGAGAACATGTCAGAGCACCTGGAGGAAAGCCATTCTGACACAGGGAGAACATGTCAGAGCACCTGGAGGAAAGCTATTCTGACACAGGGAGAACATGTCAGAGCACCTGGAGGAAAGCCATTCTGACACAGGGAGAACATGTCAGAGCACCTGGAGGAAAGCTATTCTGACACAGGGAGAACATGTCAGAGCACCTGGAGGAAAGCCATTCTGACACAGTGAGAACATGTCAGAGCACCTGGAGGAAACCCACGCTGACACAGGGAGAACATGTGGGAGCACCTGGAGGAAAGCCATTCTGACACAGGGAGAACATGTGGGAGCACCTGGAGGAAACCCAAACTGACAAGGGGAGAACATGTGGGAGCACCTGGAGGAAACCCACACTGACAAGGGGAGAACATGTGGGAGCACCTGGAGGAAAGCCATTCTGACACAGGGAGAACATGTCAGAGCACCTGGAGGAAACCCACGCTGACACGGGGAGAACATGTGGGAGCACCTGGAGGAAACCCACACTGACAAGGGGAGAACATGTGGGAGCACCTGGAGGAAACCCTCGCTGACACAGCAAGAACATGTGGGAGCACCTGGAGGAAACCCTCGCTGACACAGGGAAAACATGTGGGAGCACCTGGAGGAAACCCTCGCTGACACAGGGAGAACACGTCGGAGCACCGGGAGGAAACCCACGCTGACACAGGGAGAACACATCAGAGCACCTGGAGGAAACCCACGCTGACACAGGGAGAACACGTCAGAGCATCTGGAGGAAACCCACGCTGACACGGGGAGAACACGTCAGAGCACCTGGAGGAAACCCACTCTGACAAGGGGAGAACATGTGGGAGCACCTGGAGGAAACCCACGCTGACACAGGGAGAACATGTGGGAGCACCTGGAGGAAACCCACGCTGACGCAGGGAGAACATGTGGGAGCACCTGGAGGAAACCCACGCTGACACAGGGAGAACACGTCAGAGCACCTGGAGGAAACCCACGCTGACACAGGGAGAACATGTGGGAGCACCTGGAGGAAACCCACGCTGACACAGGGAGAACACGTCAGAGCACCTGGAGGAAACCCACGCTGACACGGGGAGAACACGTCAGAGCACCTGGAGGAAACCCACGCTGACACGGGGAGAACATGTGGGAGCACCTGGAAGAAACCCACGCTGACACGGGGAGAACATGTGGGAGCACCTGGAGGAAACCCACGCTGACGCAGGGAGAACATGTGGGAGCACCTGGAGGAAACCCACGCTGACGCAGGGAGAACATGTGGGAGCACCTGGAGGAAACCCACGCTGACACAGGGAGAACACGTCAGAGCACCTGGAGGAAACCCTCGCTGACACAGGCAGAACATGTGGGAGCACCTGGAGGAAACCCACGGTGACACAGGGAGAACACATCAGAGCACCTGGAGGAAACCCTCGCTGACACAGGCAGAACATGTGGGAGCACCGGGAGGAAACCCACGGTGACACAGGGAGAACACATCAGAGCACCTGGAGGAAACCCTCGCTGACACAGGCAGAACATGTGGGAGCACCGGGAGGAAACCCACGGTGACACAGGGAGAACACATCAGAGCACCTGGAGGAAACCCACGATGACACAGGGAGAACACGTCGGAGCACCGGGAGGAAACCCACGCTGACACAGGGAGAACACATAGGAGCACCTGGAGGAAACCCACGCTGAGACAGGGAGAACATGTGGGAGCACCTGGAGGAAAGCCATTCTGAAAAAGGGAGAACATGTGGGAGCACCTGGAGGAAACCCACACTGACAAGGGGAGAACATGTGGGAGCACCTGGAGGAAACCCACACTGACAAGGGGAGAACATGTGGGAGCACCTGGAGGAAAGCCATTCTGACACAGGGAGAACATGTCAGAGCACCTGGAGGAAACCCACGCTGACACGGGGAGAACATGTGGGAGCACCTGGAGGAAACCCACACTGACAAGGGGAGAACATGTGGGAGCACCTGGAGGAAACCCTCGCTGACACAGGGAGAACATGTGGGAGCACCTGGAGGAAACCTTCGCTGACACAGGGAGAACACGTCGGAGCACCGGGAGGAAACCCACGCTGACACAGGGAGAACACATCAGAGCACCCAGAGGAAACCCACGATGACACAGGGAGAACACGTCGGAGCACCGGGAGGAAACCCACGCTGACACAGGGAGAACACATCAGAGCACCTGGAGGAAACCCACGCTGACACAGGGAGAACATGTGGGAGCACCTGGAGGAAAGCCATTCTGAAAAAGGGAGAACATGTGGGAGCACCTGGAGGAAACCCACACTGACAAGGGGAGAACATGTGGGAGCACCTGGAGGAAACCCACACTGACAAGGGGAGAACATGTGGGAGCACCTGGAGGAAAGCCATTCTGACACAGGGAGAACATGTCAGAGCACCTGGAGGAAACCCACGCTGACAAGGGGAGAACATGTGGGAGCACCTGGAGGAAAGCCATTCTGACACAGGGAGAACATGTCAGAGCACCTGGAGGAAACCCACGCTGACACGGGGAGAACATGTGGGAGCACCTGGAGGAAACCCACACTGACAAGGGGAGAACATGTGGGAGCACCTGGAGGAAACCCTCGCTGACACAGGGAGAACATGTGGGAGCACCTGGAGGAAACCCTCGCTGACACAGGGAGAACACGTCGGAGCACCGGGAGGAAACCCACGCTGACACAGGGAGAACACATCAGAGCACCTGGAGGAAACCCACGCTGACACAGGGAGAACACGTCAGAGCACCTGGAGGAAACCCACGCTGACACGGGGAGAACATGTGGGAGCACCTGGAGGAAACCCACTCTGACAAGGGGAGAACATGTGGGAGCACCTGGAGGAAACCCACACTGACAAGGGGAGAACATGTGGGAGCACCTGGAGGAAACCCACGCTGACACAGGGAGAACATGTGGGAGCACCTGGAGGAAACCCACGCTGACACGGGGAGAACATGTGGGAGCACCCGGAGGAAACCCAGGCTGACACGGGGAGAACATGTGGGAGCACCCGGAGGAAACCCACACTGACACAGGGAGAACATGTCAGAGCACCTGGAGGAAACCCACGCTGACACAGGTGGGAGCACCCGGAGGAAACCCACGCTGAGAACATGTCAGAGGACCTGGAGGAAACCCACGCTGACACGGGGAGAACACGTGGGAGCACCTGGAGGAAAGCCATTCTGACACAGGGAGAACATGTCAGAGCACCTGGAGGAAAGCTATTCTGACACAGGGAGAACATGTCAGAGCACCTGGAGGAAAGCCATTCTGACACAGGGAGAACATGTCAGAGCACCTGGAGGAAAGCTATTCTGACACAGGGAGAACACATCAGAGCACCTGGAGGAAACCCACGCTGACACAGGGAGAACATGTGGGAGCACCTGGAGGAAAGCCATTCTGACACAGGGAGAACATGTGGGAGCACCTGGAGGAAACCCACACTGACAAGGGGAGAACATGTGGGAGCACCTGGAGGAAACCCACACTGACAAGGGGAGAACATGTGGGAGCACCTGGAGGAAACCCATTCTGACACAGGGAGAACATGTGGGAGCACCTGGAGGAAACCCTCGCTGACACAGGGAGAACACGTCGGAGCACCGGGAGGAAACCCACGCTGACACAGGGAGAACACATCAGAGCACCTGGAGGAAACCCACGCTGACACAGGGAGAACACGTCAGAGCACCTGGAGGAAACCCACGCTGACACGGGGAGAACATGTGGGAGCACCTGGAGGAAACCAACTCTGACAAGGGGAGAACATGTGGGAGCACCTGGAGGAAACCCACGCTGACACGGGGAGAACATGTGGGAGCACCCGGAGGAAACCCACGCTGACACGGGGAGAACATGTGGGAGCACCCGGAGGAAACCCACGCTGACACAGGGAGAACATGTCAGAGCACCTGGAGGAAACCCACGCTGACACGGGGAGAACATGTGGGAGCACCCGGAGGAAACCCACGCTGACACAGGGAGAACATGTCAGAGGACCTGGAGGAAACCCACGCAGACACGGGGAGAACACGTGGGAGCACCTGGAGGAAAGCCATTCTGACACAGGGAGAACATGTCAGAGCACCTGGAGGAAAGCTATTCTGACACAGGGAGAACATGTCAGAGCACCTGGAGGAAAGCCATTCTGACACAGGGAGAACATGTCAGAGCACCTGGAGGAAAGCTATTCTGACACAGGGAGAACATGTCAGAGCACCTGGAGGAAACCCACGCTGACACGGGGAGAACATGTGGGAGCACCCGGAGGAAACCCACGCTGACACAGGGAGAACATGTCAGAGCACCTGGAGGAAACCCACGCTGACACGGGGAGAACATGTGGGAGCACCCGGAGGAAACCCACGCTGACACAGGGAGAACATGTCAGAGGACCTGGAGGAAACCCACGCAGACACGGGGAGAACACGTGGGAGCACCTGGAGGAAAGCCATTCTGACACAGGGAGAACATGTCAGAGCACCTGGAGGAAAGCTATTCTGACACAGGGAGAACATGTCAGAGCACCTGGAGGAAAGCCATTCTGACACAGGGAGAACATGTCAGAGCACCTGGAGGAAAGCTATTCTGACACAGGGAGAACATGTCAGAGCACCTGGAGGAAAGCCATTCTGACACAGGGAGAACATGTCAGAGCACCTGGAGGAAAGCTATTCTGAAACAGGGAGAACATGTCAGAGCACCTGGAGGAAAGCCATTCTGACACAGGGAGAACATGTCAGAGCACCTGGAGGAAAGCCATTCTGACACAGGGAGAACATGTCAGAGCACCTGGAGGAAAGCCATTCTGACACAGGGAGAACATGTCAGAGCACCTGGAGGAAACCCACGCTGACACAGGGAGAACATGTCAGAGCACCTGGAGGAAAACTATTCTGACACAGGGAGAACATGTCAGAGCACCTGGAGGAAACCCACGCTGACACAGGGAGAACATGTGGGAGCACCTGGAGGAAAGCCATTCTGACACAGGGAGAACATGTCAGAGCACCTGGAGGAAACCCACGCTGACACAGGGAGAACATGTGGGAGCACCTGGAGGAAAGCCATTCTGACAAAGGGAGAACATGTGGGAGCACCTGGAGGAAACCCACACTGACAAGGGGAGAACATGTGGGAGCACCTGGAGGAAACCCACACTGACAAGGGGAGAACATGTGGGAGCACCTGGAGGAAAGCCACGCTGACACAGGGAGAACATGTCAGAGCACCTGGAGGAAACCCACGCTGACACGGGGAGAACATGTGGGAGCACCTGGAGGAAACCCACACTGACAAGGGGAGAACATGTGGGAGCACCTGGAGGAAACCCTCGCTGACACAGGAAGAACACGTCGGAGCACCGGGAGGAAACCCACGCTGACACAGGGAGAACACATCAGAGCACCTGGAGGAAACCCACGCTGACACAGGGAGAACACGTCAGAGCACCTGGAGGAAACCCACGCTGACACGGGGAGAACATGTGGGAGCACCTGGAGGAAACCCACGCTGACAAGGGGAGAACATGTGGGAGCACCTGGAGGAAACCCACACTGACAAGGGGAGAACATGTGGGAGCACCTGGAGGAAACCCACGCTGACACAGGGAGAACATGTGGGAGCACCTGGAGGAAACCCACGCTGAAACGGGGAGAACATGTGGGAGCACCCGGAGGAAACCCACGCTGACACGGGGAGAACATGTGGGAGCACCCGGAGGAAACCCACACTGACACAGGGAGAACATGTCAGAGCACCTGGAGGAAACCCACGCTGACACGGGGAGAACATGTGGGAGCACCCGGAGGAAACCCACGCTGACACAGGGAGAACATGTCAGAGCACCTGGAGGAAAGCTATTCTGACACAGGGAGAACACATCAGAGCACCTGGAGGAAACCCACGCTGACACAGGGAGAACATGTGGGAGCACCTGGAGGAAACCCACACTGACAAGGGGAGAACATGTGGGAGCACCTGGAGGAAACCCACACTGACACAGGGAGAACATGTGGGAGCACCTGGAGGAAACCCTCGCTGACACAGGGAGAACATGTGGAAGCACCTGGAGGAAACCCTCGCTGACACAGGGAAAACATGTGGGAGCACCTGGAGGAAACCCTCGCTGACACAGGGAGAACACGTCGGAGCACCGGGAGGAAACCCACGCTGACACAGGGAGAACACGTCAGAGCACCTGGAGGAAACCCACGCTGACACAGGGAGAACACGTCAGAGCACCTGGAGGAAACCCACGCTGACACGGGGAGAACATGTGGGAGCACCTGGAGGAAACCCACTCTGACAAGGGGAGAACATGTGGGAGCACCTGGAGGAAACCCACACTGACAAGGGGAGAACATGTGGGAGCACCTGGAGGAAACCCACGCTGACACAGGGAGAACATGTGGGAGCACCTGGAGGAAACCCACGCTGACACGGGGAGAATATGTGGGAGCACCCGGAGGAAACCCACGCTGACACGGGGAGAACATGTGTGAGCACCCGGAGGAAACCCACACTGACACAGGGAGAACATGTCAGAGCACCTGGAGGAAACCCACGCTGACACGGGGAGAACATGTGGGAGCACCCGGAGGAAACCCACGCTGACACAGGGAGAACATGTCAGAGGACCTGGAGGAAAGCTATTCTGACACAGGGAGAACATGTCAGAGCACCTGGAGGAAAGCCATTCTGACACAGGGAGAACATGTCAGAGCACCTGGAGGAAAGCTATTCTGACACAGGGAGAACATGTCAGAGCACCTGGAGGAAAGCCATTCTGACACAGGGAGAACATGTCAGAGCACCTGGAGGAAAGCTATTCTGACACAGGGAGAACATGTGGGAGCACCTGGAGGAAACCCACGCTGACACAGGGAGAACATGTGGGAGCACCTGGAGGAAACCCACGCTGACACAGGGAGAACATGTGGGAGCACCTGGAGGAAAGCCATTCTGACACAGGGAGAACATGTGGGAGCACCTGGAGGAAACCCAAACTGACAAGGGGAGAACATGTGGGAGCACCTGGAGGAAACCCACACTGACAAGGGGAGAACATGTGGGAGCACCTGGAGGAAAGCCATTCTGACACAGGGAGAACATGTCAGAGCACCTGGAGGAAACCCACGCTGACACGGGGAGAACATGTGGGAGCACCTGGAGGAAACCCACACTGACAAGGGGAGAACATGTGGGAGCACCTGGAGGAAACCCTCGCTGACACAGCAAGAACATGTGGGAGCACCTGGAGGAAACCCTCGCTGACACAGGGAAAACATGTGGGAGCACCTGGAGGAAACCCTCGCTGACACAGGGAGAACACGTCGGAGCACCGGGAGGAAACCCACGCTGACACAGGGAGAACACATCAGAGCACCTGGAGGAAACCCACGCTGACACAGGGAGAACACGTCAGAGCATCTGGAGGAAACCCACGCTGACACGGGGAGAACATGTGGGAGCACCTGGAGGAAACCCACTCTGACAAGGGGAGAAGATGTGGGAGCACCTGGAGGAAACCCACGCTGACACAGGGAGAACATGTGGGAGCACCTGGAGGAAACCCACACTGACAAGGGGAGAACATGTGGGAGCACCTGGAGGAAACCCACGCTGACACAGGGAGAACATGTGGGAGCACCTGGAGGAAACCCACGCTGACACGGGGAGAACATGTGGGAGCACCCGGAGGAAACCCACGCTGACACGGGGAGAACATGTGGGAGCACCCAGAGGAAACCCACACTGACACAGGGAGAACATGTCAGAGCACCTGGAGGAAACCCACGCTGACACGGGGAGAACATGTGGGAGCACCCGGAGGAAATCCACGCTGACACAGGGAGAACATGTCAGAGGACCTGGAGAAAACCCACGCTGACACGGGGAGAACACGTGGGAGCACCTGGAGGAAAGCCATTCTGACACAGGGAGAACATGTCAGAGCACCTGGAGGAAAGCTATTCTGACACAGGGAGAACATGTCAGAGCACCTGGAGGAAAGCCATTCTGACACAGGGAGAACATGTCAGAGCACCTGGAGGAAACCCACGCTGACACAGGGAGAACATGTGGGAGCACCTGGAGGAAAGCTATTCTGACACAGGGAGAACACATCAGAGCACCTGGAGGAAACCCACGCTGACACAGGGAGAACATGTGGGAGCACCTGGAGGAAAGCCATTCTGACACAGGGAGAACATGTGGGAGCACCTGGAGGAAACCCACTCTGACAAGGGGAGAAGATGTGGGAGCACCTGGAGGAAACCCACACTGACAAGGGGAGAACATGTGGGAGCACCTGGAGGAAACCCACGCTGACACAGGGAGAACATGTGGGAGCACCTGGAGGAAACCCACGCTGACACGGGGAGAACATGTGGGAGCACCCGGAGGAAACCCACGCTGACACGGGGAGAACATGTGGGAGCACCCAGAGGAAACCCACACTGACACAGGGAGAACATGTCAGAGCACCTGGAGGAAACCCACGCTGACACGGGGAGAACATGTGGGAGCACCCGGAGGAAATCCACGCTGACACAGGGAGAACATGTCAGAGGACCTGGAGAAAACCCACGCTGACACGGGGAGAACACGTGGGAGCACCTGGAGGAAAGCCATTCTGACACAGGGAGAACATGTCAGAGCACCTGGAGGAAAGCTATTCTGACACAGGGAGAACATGTCAGAGCACCTGGAGGAAAGCCATTCTGACACAGGGAGAACATGTCAGAGCACCTGGAGGAAACCCACGCTTACACAGGGAGAACATGTGGGAGCACCTGGAGGAAAGCTATTCTGACACAGGGAGAACACATCAGAGCACCTGGAGGAAACCCACGCTGACACAGGGAGAACATGTGGGAGCACCTGGAGGAAAGCCATTCTGACACAGGGAGAACATGTGGGAGCACCTGGAGGAAACCCACACTGACAAGGGGAGAACATGTGGGAGCACCTGGAGGAAAGCCATTCTGACACAGGGAGAACACGTCAGAGCACCTGGAGGAAACCCACTCTGACACGGGGAGAACATGTGGGAGCACCTGGAGGAAACCCACACTGACAAGGGGAGAACATGTGGGAGCACCTGGAGGAAACCCACACTGACAAGGGGAGAACATGTGGGAGCACCTGGAGGAAACCCTCGCTGACACAGGGAGAACATGTGGGAGCACCTGGAGGAAACCCTCGCTGACACAGGGAGAACACGTCGGAGCACCGGGAGGAAACCCACGCTGACACAGGGAGAACACATCAGAGCACCTGGAGGAAACCCACGCTGACACAGGGAGAACACGTCAGAGCACCTGGAGGAAACCCTCGCTGACACAGGGAAAACATGTGGGAGCACCTGGAGGAAACCCTCGCTGACACAGGGAGAACACGTCGGAGCACCGGGAGGAAACCCACGCTGACACAGGGAGAACACATCAGAGCACCTGGAGGAAACCCACGCTGACACAGGGAGAACACGTCAGAGCACCTGGAGGAAACCCACTCTGACACGGGGAGAACATGTGGGAGCACCTGGAGGAAACCCACACTGACAAGGGGAGAACATGTGGGAGCACCTGGAGGAAACCCACACTGACAAGGGGAGAACATGTGGGAGCACCTGGAGGAAACCCTCGCTGACACAGGGAGAACATGTGGGAGCACCTGGAGGAAACCCTCGCTGACACAGGGAAAACATGTGGGAGCACCTGGAGGAAACCCTCGCTGACACAGGGAGAACACGTCGGAGCACCGGGAGGAAACCCACTCTGACACAGGGAGAACACATCAGAGCACCTGGAGGAAACCCACGCTGACACAGGGAGAACATGTCAGAGCACCTGGAGGAAACCCACGCTGACACGGGGAGAACATGTGGGAGCACCTGGAGGAAACCCACTCTGACAAGGGGAGAACATGTGGGAGCACCTGGAGGAAACCCACACTGACAAGGGGAGAACATGTGGGAGCACCTGGAGGAAACCCACGCTGACACAGGGAGAACATGTGGGAGCACCTGGAGGAAACCCACGCTGACACGGGGAGAACATGTGGGAGCACCCGGAGGAAACCCACGCTGACACGGGGAGAACATGTGGGAGCACCCGGAGGAAACCCACACTGACACAGGGAGAACATGTCAGAGCACCTGGAGGAAACCCACGCTGACACGGGGAGAACATGTGGGAGCACCCGGAGGAAACCCACACTGACACAGGGAGAACATGTCAGAGCACCTGGAGGAAACCCACGCTGACACAGGGAGAACATGTCAGAGGACCTGGAGGAAACCCACGCTGACACGGGGAGAACATGTCAGAGGACCTGGAGGAAAGCTATTCTGACACAGGGAGAACATGTCAGAGCACCTGGAGGAAAGCCATTCTGACACAGGGAGAACATGTCAGAGCACCTGGAGGAAAGCTATTCTGACACAGGGAGAACATGTCAGAGCACCTGGAGGAAAGCCATTCTGACACAGGGAGAACATGTCAGAGCACCTGGAGGAAAACTATTCTGACACAGGGAGAACATGTCAGAGCACCTGGAGGAAACCCACGCTGACACAGGGAGAACATGTGGGAGCACCTGGAGGAAACCCACGCTGACACGGGGAGAACATGTCAGAGCACCTGGAGGAAACCCAAGCTGACACAGGGAGAACATGTCAGAGCACCTGGAGGAAACCCACGCTGACACAGGGAGAACATGTGGGAGCACCTGGAGGAAACCCACGCTGACACGGGGAGAACATGTCAGAGCACCTGGAGGAAACCCAAGCTGACACAGGAATAACATGTGGGAGCCCCTGGAGGAAACCCACGCTGACACGGGGAGAACACGTCAGAGCACCTGGAGGAAACCCACGCTGACACGGGGAGAACACGTCAGAGCACCTGGAGGAAACCCACGCTGACACGGGGAGAACACGTTAGAGCACCTGGAGGAAACCCACGCTGACACGGGGAGAACACGTCAGAGCACCTGGAGGAAACCCACGCTGACACGGGGAGAACACGTCAGAGCACCTGGAAGAAACCCACGCTGACACGGGGAGAACATGTGGGAGCACCTGGAAGAAACTCACACTGACACGGGGAGAACATGTGGGAGCACCTGGAGGAAACCCACACTGACACAGGGAGAACGTGGGAGCACCTGGGAGAAACTCACGCTGACACAGGGAGAACATGTGGGAGCACCTGGAGAAAACCCTCGCTGACACAGGGAGAACATGTGGGAGCACCTGGAGGAAACCCACGCTGACACAGGGAGAACACGTCGGAGCACCTGGAGGAAACCCACGCTGAAACGGGGAGAACATGTGGGAGCACCTGGAGGAAACCCACGCTGACACAGGGAGAACATGTGGGAGCACCTGGAGGAAACCCACGCTGAAACGGGGAGAACATGTGGGAGCACCTGGAGGAAACCCACGCTGACACAGGGAGAACACGTCGGAGCACCGGGAGAAAAGCCATTCTTACACAGGGAGAACATGTCAGAGCACCTGGAGGAAACCCACGCTGACACAGGGAGAACATGTGGGAGCACCTGGAGGAAACCCACGCTGAAACGGGGAGAACATGTGGGAGCACCTGGAGGAAACCCACGCTGACACAGGGAGAACACGTCAGAGCACCTGGAGGAAACCCTCTCGTACACAGGGAGAACATGTGGGAGCACCTGGAGGAAACCCACGCTGACACAGGAAGAACACGTCGGAGCATCGGGAAAAAAGCCATTCTTACACAGGCAGAACATGTCAGAGCACCGGGAGGAAACCCACGCTGACACAGGGAGAACATGTGGGAGCACCTGGAGGAAACCCACGCTGAAACGGGGAGAACATGTGGGAGCACCTGGAGGAAACCCACGCTGACACAGGGAGAACACGTCGGAGCACCGGGAGAAAAGCCATTCTTACACAGGGAGAACATGTCAGAGCACCTGGAGGAAACCCACGCTGACACGGGGAGAACATGTGGGAGCACCCGGAGGAAAGCCATTCTGACACAGGGAGAACATGTCAGAGCACCTGGAGGAAGGCTATTCTGACACAGGGAGAACATGTCAGAGCACCTGGAGGAAACCCACGCTGACACAGGGAGAACACGTCAGAGCACCTGGAGGAAACCCACGCTGACACGGGGAGAACACGTCAGAGCACCTGGAGGAAACCCACGCTGACACAGGGAGAACATGTCAGAGCATCTGGAGGAAACCCACGCTGACACGGGGAGAACATGTGGGAGCACCCGGAGGAAAGCCATTCTGACACAGGGAGAACATGTCAGAGCACCTGGAGGAAGGCTATTCTGACACAGGGAGAACATGTCAGAGCACCTGGAGGAAACCTACGCTGACACAGGGAGAACACGTCAGAGCAGCTGGAGGAAACCCACGCTGACACGGGGAGAACACGTCAGAGCACCTGGAGGAAACCCACGCTGACACGGGGAGAACACGTCAGAGCACCTGGAGGAAACCCACGCTGACACAGGGAGAACATGTGGGAGCACCTGGAAGAAACTCACACTGACACGGGGAGAACATGTGGGAGCACCTGGAGGAAACCCACACTGACACGGGGAGAACATGTGGGAGCACCTGGGAGAAACTCACGCTGACACAGGGAGAACATGTGGGAGCACCTGGAGGAAACCCTCGCTGACACAGGGAGAACATGTGGGAGCACCTGGAGGAAACCCACGCTGACACAGGGAGAACACGTCGGAGCACCGGGAGGAAAGCCATTCTTACACAGGGAGAACATGTCAGAGCACCTGGAGAAAACCCACGCTGACACAGGGAGAACATGTGGGAGCACCTGGAGGAAACCCACGCTGAAACGGGGAGAACATGTGGGAGCACCTGGAGGAAACCCACGCTGACACGGGGAGAACATGTCAGAGCACCTGGAGGAAACCCACACTGACACGGGGAGAACATGTGGGAGCACCTGGAGGAAACCCACGCTGACACAGGGAGAACACGTCAGAGCACCTGGAGGAAACCCTCGCTGACACAGGGAGAACATGTGGGAGCACCTGGAGGAAACCCACGCTGACACAGGGAGAACACGTCAGAGCACCTGGAGGAAACCCTCGCTGACACAGGGAGAACATGTGGGAGCACCTGGAGGAAACCCACGCTGACACAGGGAGAACACGTCGGAGCACCGGGAGAAAAGCCATTCTTACACAGGGAGAACATGTCAGAGCACCTGGAGGAAACCCACGCTGACACAGGGAGAACATGTGGGAGCACCTGGAGGAAACCCACGCTGACACGGGGACAACATGTGGGAGCACCTGGAGGAAACCCACGCTGACACGGGGAGAACATGTGGGAGCACCTGGAGGAAACCCACACTGACACGGGGAGAACATGTGGGAGCACCTGGAGGAAACCCACACTGACACAGGGAGAACACGTCGGAGCACCGGGAGGAAAGCCATTCTTACACAGGGAGAACATGTCAGAGCACCTGGAGGAAACCCACGCTGACACAGGGAGAACATGTGGGAGCACCTGGAGGAAACCCACGCTGACACAGGGAGAACATGTGGGAGCACCTGGAGGAAACCCACGCTGAAACGGGGAGAACATGTGGGAGCACCTGGAGGAAACCCACGCTGACACGGGGAGAACATGTGGGAGCACCTGGAGAAAACCCACACTGACACAGGGAGAACATGTGGGAGCACCTGGAGGAAACCCACGCTGACACAGGGAGAACACGTCAGAGCACCTGGAGGAAACCCTCGCTGACACAGGGAGAACATGTGGGAGCACCTGGAGGAAACCCACGCTGACACAGGGAGAACACGTCAGAGCACCTGGAGGAAACCCTCTCGTACACAGGGAGAACATGTGGGAGCACCTGGAAGAAACCCACGCTGACACAGGGAGAACACGTCGGAGCACCGGGAGAAAAGCCATTCTTACACAGGGAGAACATGTCAGAGCACCTGGAGGAAACCCACGCTGACACAGGGAGAACATGTCAGAGCACCTGGAGGAAACCCACGCTGACACGGGGAGAACATGTGGGAGCACCCGGAGGAAAGCCATTCTGACACAGGGAGAACATGTCAGAGCACCTGGAGGAAGGCTATTCTGACACAGGGAGAACACGTCAGAGCACCTGGAGGAAACCCACGCTGACACGGGGAGAACATGTAAGAGCACCTGGAGGAAACCCAAGCTGACACAGGGAGAACATGTGGGAGCCCCTGGAGGAAACCCACGCTGACACAGGGAGAACACATCAGAGCACCTGGAGGAAACCCACGCTGACACAGGGAGAACATGTGAGAGCACCTGGAGGAAACCCACGCTGACACAGGGAGAACACGTCAGAGCACCTGGAAGAAACTCACGCTGACACGGGGAGAACATGTGGGAGCACCTGGAGGAAACCCACGCTGACACAGGGAGAACGTGGGAGCACCTGGAAGAAACTCACGCTGACACGGGGAGAACATGTGGGAGCACCTGGAGGAAACCCACGCTGACACAGGGAGAACACGTCAGAGCACCTGGAGGAATCCCTCGCTGACACAGGGAGAACATGTGGGAGCACCTGGAGGAAACCCACGCTGACACAGGGAGAACACGTCGGAGCACCGGGAGGAAACCCACGCTGACACAGGGAGAACATGTCAGAGCACCTGGAGGAAAACCATTCTTACACAGGGAGAACATGTCAGAGCACCTGGAGGAAACCCACGCTGACACAGGGAGAACATGTGGGAGCACCTGGAGGAAACCCACGCTGACACAGGGAGAACATGTGGGAGCACCTGGAGGAAACCCACGCTGACACGGGGAGAACATGTGGGAGCACCCGGAGGAAACCCACGCTGACACGGGGAGAACATGTGGGAGCACCCGGAGGAAACCCACACTGACACGGGGAGAACATGTCAGAGAACCTGGAGGAAACCCACGCTGACACAGGGAGAACATGTGGGAGCACCCGGAGGAAACCCACGCTGACACAGGGAGAACATGTGGGAGCACCCGGAGGAAACCCACGCTGACACGGGGAGAACACGTGGGAGCACCTGGAGGAAAGCCATTCTGACACAGGGAGAACATGTCAGAGCACCTGGAGAAAAGCTATTCTGACACAGGGAGAACATGTCAGAGCACCTGGAGGAAAGCTATTCTGACACAGGGAGAACATGTCAGAGCACCTGGAGGAAACCCACGCTGACACGGGGAGAACATGTGGGAGCACCTGGAGGAAACCCACGCTGACACAGGGAGAACACGTCAGAGCACCTGGAGGAAACCCACGCTGACACGGGGAGAACATGTCAGAGCACCTGGAGGAAGGCTATTCTGACACAGGGAGAACATGTCAGAGCACCTGGAGGAAACCCACGCTGACACAGGGAGAACATGTCAGAGCACCTGGAGGAAACCCACACTGACACGGGGAGAACATGTCAGAGCACCTGGAGGAAACCCACGCTGACACAGGGAGAACATGTGGGAGCACCTGGAGGAAACCCACGCTGACACAGGGAGAACATGTCAGAGCACCTGGAGGAAACCCACGCTGACACAGGGAGAACATGTGAGAGCACCTGGAGGAAACCCAAGCTGACACGGGGAGAACATGTCAGAGCACCTGGAGGAAACCCACGCTGACACAGGGAGAACATGTGGGAGCACCGGGAGGAAACCCACGCTGACACAGGGAGAACATGTCAGAGCACCTGGAGGAAACCCACGCTGACACAGGGAGAACATGTGGGAGCACCTGGAGGAAACCCACGCTGACACAGGGAGAACATGCCAGAGCACCTGGAGGAAACCCACGCTGACACAGGGAGAACATGTCAGAGCACCTGGAGGAAACCCACGCTGACACAGGGAGAACATGTCAGAGCACCTGGAGGAAACCCACGCTGACACAGGGAGAACATGTGAGAGCACCTGGAGGAAACCCACGCTGACACAGGGAGAACATATGAGAGCACCTGGAGGAAACCCACGCTGACACAGGGAGAACATGTGGGAGCACCTGGAGGAAACCCACGCTGACACAGGGAGAACACGTCGGAGCACCGGGAGGAAACCCACGCTGACACGGGGAGAACATGTGAGAGCACCTGGAGGAAACCCACGCTGATACGGGGAGAACATGTGGGAACACCCGGAGGAAACCCACGCTGACACGGGGAGAACATGTGGGAGCACCCGGAGGAAACCCACGCTGACACGGGGAGAACATGTGGGAGCACCGGGAGGAAACCCACGCTGACACGGGGAGAACATGTGGGAGCACCGGGAGGAAACCCACGCTGACACGGGGAGAACATGTGGGAGCACCGGGAGGAAACCCACGCTGACACAGGGAGAACATGTGGGAGCACCTGGAGGAAACCCACGCTGACACAGGGAGAACATGTGGGAGCACCTGGAGGAAACCCACGCTGACACAGGGAGAACATGTGGGAGCACCTGGAGGAAACCCACGCTGACACAGGGAGAACATGTGGGAGCACCTGGAGGAAACCCACGCTGACACAGGGAGAACATGTGAGAGCACCTGGAGGAAACCCACGCTGACACGGGGAGAACATGTCAGAGCACCTGGAGGAAACCCACGCTGACACGGGGAGAACATGTGGGAACACCCGGAGGAAACCCACGCTGACACGGGGAGAACATGTGGGAGCACCCGGAGGAAACCCACGCTGACACGGGGAGAACATGTCAGAGCACCTGGAGAAAAGCTATTCTGACACAGGGAGAACATGTGAGAGCACCTGGAGGAAAGCTATTCTGACACGGGGAGAACATGTCAGAGCACCTGGAGGAAACCCACGCTGACACGGGGAGAACATGTGGGAGCCCCTGGAGGAAACCCACGCTGACACAGGGAGAACACGTCAGAGCACCTGGAGGAAACCCACGCTGACACGGGGAGAACATGTCAGAGCACCGGGAGGAAACCCACGCTGACACGGGGAGAACATGTGGGAGCACCGGGAGGAAACCCACGCTGACACAGGGAGAACATGTCAGAGCACCTGGAGGAAACCCACGCTGACACAGGGAGAACATGTCAGAGCACCTGGAGGAAACCCACACTGACACGGGGAGAACATGTCAGAGCACCTGGAGGAAACCCACGCTGACACAGGGAGAACATGTGGGAGCACCTGGAGGAAACCCACGCTGACACAGGGAGAACATGTCAGAGCACCTGGAGGAAACCCACGCTGACACAGGGAGAACATGTGAGAGCACCTGGAGGAAACCCAAGCTGACACGGGGAGAACATGTCAGAGCACCTGGAGGAAACCCACGCTGACACAGGGAGAACATGTGGGAGCACCTGGAGGAAACCCACGCTGACACAGGGAGAACATGTGGGAGCACCTGGAGGAAACCCACGCTGACACAGGGAGAACATGTGGGAGCACCTGGAGGAAACCCACGCTGACACAGGGAGAACATGTGGGAGCACCTGGAGGAAACCCACGCTGACACAGGGAGAACATGTGAGAGCACCTGGAGGAAACCCACGCTGACACGGGGAGAACATGTCAGAGCACCTGGAGGAAACCCACGCTGACACGGGGAGAACATGTGGGAACACCCGGAGGAAACCCACGCTGACACGGGGAGAACATGTGGGAGCACCGGGAGGAAACCCACGCTGACACAGGGAGAACATGTGGGAGCACCGGGAGGAAACCCACGCTGACACAGGGAGAACATGTGGGAGCACCTGGAGGAAACATGCAGACTCCACACAGAAGGGTTCCCCCACCCTCGGGGTTCAAACCAGGAACCCTCTTGCTATAAGGAGACAATGCTAACCACTGCACCACCGTGCCGCCCCCTTACAGTTCACTCATGGTTGTTATCATCTCATGAGCCATTCAAAGGCACCTTTCAGTGTGTAATCTTGGAAATTTTGGGCTTCATGAGGACCACCTGAATGCACCATCAGCTGTTCTGTCAGACTGAGTGAAGAAACATTCAACAATAACTTATTAGACCTTCTGTAGAAACCTGGTGTAGTAAAGATGCTCAGGTTCAGCCCACTGAGCTTCAGTCCTCTCTCAGGTCTGAACACTGCTGTAGTGTTCACAGTGTTATCATGAACCACTGAGGCTGACAGATGGACGACTTCAGTCTCTGTTTTTGTAGAGTATGACAGGTGAGATAAACAGCACAGTGTGATGTCATCAGGTGAGGCTGTGATGTAGGTAGCGTACCTCTGAGAGAGGGATGACCAGGACGCAGCTGCCTTCCTCTCGGCTGGAGAAGCACAGGTAGCTGTCAGTGGTGTAGAGGGTCCCAGCCGTGTGGCAGCGTGCGTGTGGCGTCCACACCGAACAGGACGCCACCTCATGGAGTCTCTCACTCCGGGGGAGCCGAAACAGAGCCAGGACGTACTCCCTTAGAGCCTGCTCCTCCAGGATCCTGGAGAGAAGACGATGATGGAGGGAAGAAGAGTCACAGACGGAGATCAGAAAAAGGTTTGGACTGGAACAGATAGAACCTGGACTTGTTTCTACATTCAGTCTTCAGGTTCAGACACAACTACACATAATGACAGATGTTAGTGCTGTGGATGTTACTGTGGCAGAGAACAACAGATACTGGCTTCAATGGTCAGACTGTGTGTCTGTACTGGTACGATCTGATGTTACTGGTCAGCTGCTGAATGACAAACATGAGGTGAAGCATGAATTAAGCAGCTGATGCTAATTGGCTAACAGAGGCTTGATTTTTCCACACTGCCTGAAGTGAACAAATGCTGCACTTTAATATTGACAGCTGAAACTAAATACAGCATTAAAGATTGTGTCGGGTAAATAAATTAAATTAAAGTAATAGGAAAAAATGGAGAGGAAGAAGAAGAGGAAGAAGAAAGGGAGTGGGCAGTTCGATTAAGTGACTTCAGTCCACTTCCTGTGGAGGATGTCACATGACTGGTTTGTCAGGTTTGGTGTGTAATTCTTCCAGAGACGAGTGAAGATCTTTTGCCTCTCTGGGCACCACGCTCACGTGTGCGCGCTTGCGCGAGACTGTGAGACATGGGCACCGCATTCATGTGTGTTCACATGCTTTCACTGGCGGTGCCCAGAGAGGCAGTCAGAGCTACAAGCTACAATGAGGCTAAAAACAGAGTTCAAATGAGGTTTTTCCAAACAACTTTTTATGTCGGGGCTTCAGGACACTTGGATCACTACGGACGAGCAGTATGGAGATACTTTGTGATATGATGTGTTTTTGGACATTTGAATCTGGGGCGCCGTCAGCCTCCATTAGGTGGAGTTGTGTTGCTACCTCCTCTCCCCTTGGATCTCTGCAAGTGATGTGAGGACTCTAAAACTTCACCTGAGCCTCCCTCGGCATATGGGTGAGTAGATAATGGCTGAAGTTTCATTTTTGGGTGCACTGTCCCTTTAAACACAGTGTTGCTGAAAATTGAAGTTCAGTAAAAAAACAACAGATGAAGAGAAACATACAGTGTCAACATTTCTTCTGGTGATTGACTTCATCCTCTTAGTTGAATATTTTTGTAATAAAATGTTGTTATTCATTCACCATCCTACAGACTCAATAAATAAATAAACTATAAATCACCAGGACCTGAATGAGGTGAAATTATAATGAGGTGAACTGCGACAGTCAGGGAGGAGAATCTGAGCTCAGGATTAAATGAGCTGTGAAGTCTTTATTTTTCTTTTGATTTCACATTCAGCGACTCGTTTCAGCTGCGTACCCACTTCCTGCTTTGTGTCTTCTCCTCTCGTCCTGGACTGTCCAAGGTTTCTGTCCTTCACATGTTCCATTTCTTCTTCCTCATTTCACTTTCTGCCTCCTGATGTAAATACATTACTAAAAAAAAAGAAAAAAAAACCTGTCTCTGATGTGGTCACCACCCACTCCTACATTTGCTCTGTAGCTCGGGCACTTTACTTCCTGTTCTGGTTTTGAGGTTTGTACAGAGACAGAAATAAGTCTCACAGTGCTGTGAGGAGCAGTGCTGCATAACATTTGTCGAGGCAGATCAGGTTTAAGATGACAGAAAACTGAGGGAGCAGAAATATAATAAGAGAACAAGACAGTCCGTCAGTGTCTCATCTCAGCCTTGTGTTCAGGATTCATAGAAATCTCTCAGCTGTGTTTTACATCTCTGCGTCTCTCTCTTGGGGAGACACTCTCAAATCTCAGGTTATAATTCAACACACAACATCATGTTATCTTGGGTTATGGAAGCTGACACACACACACACACACACACACACACACACACACACACACACACACACACACACACACCTCTCTGACATCAGCTTTGTCCGTCTATTTCTGTAACTTTCAGAAACCAACGACTGAACATTAACGCTCACACAGAGATCAGCCAGCTGTGCTGAGGTGAGAAAAGAGCCAGGCTGTGAACTTCTCTTTCTCACTGGGCTTGATCTGACACCCACTGCAGAGCGACGCACAGCACAGCACCAACTGTCAGGCACAGACGCAGCTATTTTCACAGCCAGCACCCATGTTGTGTACGTAGCATATATATTTGCACCCATCTGTGCACCCATGGGTGTGTAGGTCCTAACAAGGTGTGATCAGGCACATTATTGGTGTGTTGGTATTTATTTTGAGGCAACTGAAATCCACTTTGACATTTAAAAATAAACCTGGTCTAAAGTCAGAATGCTGTCGTATCTTCCTGCTGTGTGCACACACTGCGTGATGTTGGTGTGTCCCAGCTGAGTGACGACCAGCGGTAAAGAAACGTGTTGATATCTTTGGTGGTGGCTCTAAAATGGTGGTCCTACATCACACAGTCAGAGAGGTTCAAGGATGGTTGTTGCTATGCTGTGCTTCACAGCTGTAGAAGTAATAACCCTGCAGCATGCTGTCACTCAGTATGTGAAGTTGTTGCATCGTAGCCTGTGATTCAGTGACGCTGTCATCGTACAGTCTGCAGGCATCACACTGGACGTTTATCAGATCCATGTGACACAGTGTAGCTGCACTGATCAGACCTCACAGTCTGTCAGAGGGTTCAAAGGGCTCATCGTTCAGATGGTAAGATGATAGACAGGTTCAAACCTCTGCTTGTTACACACACAGGGACGTGTGGGGGGACTGTGGGAGGGTGAAACATATTGGTAACAGGAAGCAGCACTGACCTCTTGGTGATGCGTGTGGGCTGCTGCAGAACTCGGTCCAGCTCCAGGCCTTCGCTGTCCAGCAGCCGCCTGAGGGCGATGTCAGCCAGCTGACCTATGACCCCGAACGCCTCGTCCAGGTTCAGGAACATGGAGAATTCCCTCTGCCGCTGCCGTGTGGTGATCCGGACCGCCTCCGTCATCAGTCCAGTGGAGACCCGCTCCAACCGTGTCACCTCCGCCCAGGGAATCACAAACTTGACTGAGGAAGAAGAAGAGGAGGACAACTGAGTTTCTTCAGACTGACTGCAGGTCACTGAGACTGCTACACCTGTGAACCACTTCATGGTCTTTAGTTGTGTTGGTCAAACAAACTGAACTCTCCTGAAATAAACTGTCAAACTGTGAATTAAAGATGCTGCTGTAAGAAGTGACCCAGCAATAACTACGACCTGACCTCTGCTTGTAAGATGTGAAACGATCCAGAAGATTTCCCTCAATGAACTGTATTTCATACATTAAAGGTACACACAGTATATCTGGGAACAACATCATATGCTGTCAGAGTTTCCTTAAGTAAAGGAGCCGATGGAGTGAAGGGACGTGAGTGGGTAACATATCTGACAAAGGTTTTTTAACCAATTATGAAGAAGTTATTTGTACATACTGAGCTGCAGCATGAGAAACAACGACGGATTAAAGAGAAACAGTGTCTGACACCGTTCACACACCTCAGTGACACAGAGTGAGTTAAAAATCAGTAGTTAGAGGGTATGATGTCATTGTTTGTCTACAAAATAACTTTTAACTAACAAATAACTTTGGAATCAACATGTTCTCTTAAACTCCAGCTAATGTCAATTATTAAACACTGAAAGTTTCTCAGGTGAAGCGAGAATTGTTTAGAGGAGTAGAGAGGTGGATCAGACCCCGAGCACACTGAGCACTTGTTTTCAGTGAGAGGAAAGATTTTGCTCGCTGCCTTGTGTTTCTGAACGCCTTGTGTTTCTGAACGCCTTGTGTTTCTGAACGCTTTGTGTTTCTGAACGCTTTGTGTTTCTGAACGCTTTATGTTACTGAACGCCTTGTGTTTCTGAACGCCTTGTGTTTCTGAACGCTTTGTGTTACTGAACGCCTTGTGTTACTGAACGCCTTGTGTTTCTGAACGCTTTGTGTTACTGAACGCTTTGTGTTACTGAACGCTTTGTGTTTCTGAACGCCTTGTGTTACTGAACGCCTTGTGTTTCTGAACGCTTTGTGTTACTGAACGCTTTGTGTTACTGAACGCCTTGTGTTACTGAACGCCTTGTGTTACTGAACGCTTTGTGTTTCTGAACGCCTTGTGTTTCTGAACGCCTTGTGTTTCTGAACGCCTTGTGTTACTGAACGCCTTGTGTTTCTGAACGCCTTGTGTTTCTGAACGCCTTGTGTTACTGAACGCCTTGTGTTACTGAACGCCTTGTGTTTCTGAACGCCTTGTGTTTCTGAACGCCTTGTGTTACTGAACGCCTTGTGTTACTGAACGCCTTGTGTTTCTGAACGCCTTGTGTTACTGAACGCCTTGTGTTACTGAACGCTTTGTGTTTCTGAACGCCTTGTGTTACTGAACGCCTTGTGTTACTGAACGCCTTGTGTTTCTAAACGCCTTGTGTTACTGAACGCCTTGTGTTTCTGAACGCCTTGTGTTACTGAACGCCTTGTGTTACTGAACGCCTTGTGTTTCTGAACGCTTTGTGTTACTGAACGCTTTGTGTTACTGAACGCCTTGTGTTTCTGAACGCCTTGTGTTACTGAACGCTTTGTGTTTCTGAACGCCTTGTGTTACTGAACGCCTTGTGTTTCTGAACGCTTTGTGTTACTGAACGCTTTGTGTTACTGAACGCTTTGTGTTACTGAACGCCTTGTGTTACTGAACGCCTTGTGTTTCTGAACGCTTTGTGTTACTGAACGCTTTGTGTTACTGAACGCCTTGTGTTACTGAACGCCTTGTGTTTCTGAACGCCTTGTGTTACTGAACGCTTTGTGTTTCTGAACGCCTTAGGATACTGAACGCTTTGTGTTTCTGAACGCTTTGTATTACTGAACGCCTTGTGTTTCTGAACGCTTTGTGTTTCTGAACGCCTTGTGTTTCTGAACGCTTTGTGTTTCTGAACGCTTTGTGTTACTGAACGCTTTGTGTTACTGAACGCCTTGTGTTACTGAACGCCTTGTGTTTCTGAACGCCTTGTGTTACTGAACGCCTTGTGTTACTGAACGGCTTGTGTTTCTGAACGCTTTGTTTCTGAACGCCTTGTGTTTCTGAACGCCTTGTGTTTCTGAACGCTTTCTGTTTCTGAACGCCTTGTGTTTCTGAACGCCTTGTGTTTCTGAACGCTGTGTGTTACTGAACGCCTTGTGATACTGAACGCTTTGTGTTTCTGAACGCTTTGTATTACTGAACGCCTTGTGTTTCTGAACGCTTTGTGTTTCTGAACGCCTTGTGTTTCTGAACGCTTTGTGTTTCTGAACGCTTTGTGTTACTGAACGCTTTGTGTTTCTGAACGCTTTGTGTTACTGAACGCCTTGTGTTACTGAACGCCTTGTGTTACTGAACGCCTTGTGTTTCTGAACGCCTTGTGTTACTGAACGTCTTGTGTTACTGAACGGCTTGTGTTTCTGAACGCCTTGTGTTTCTGAACGCCTTGTGTTTCTGAACGCTTTCTGTTTCTGAACGCTTTGTGTTTCTGAACGCCTTGTGTTTCTGAACGCTGTGTGTTACTGAACGTCTTGTGTTACTGAACGCCTTGTGTTTCTGAACGCCTTGTTTCTGAACGCCTTGTGTTTCTGAACGCCTTGTGTTTCTGAACGCTTTCTGTTTCTGAACGCCTTGTGTTTCTGAACGCCTTGTGTTTCTGAACGCTTTCTGTTTCTGAACGCCTTGTGTTCCTGAACGCCTTGTGTTACTGAACGTCTTGTGTTTCTGAACGCCTTGTGTTTCTGAACGCCTTGTTTCTGAACGCCTTGTGTTTCTGAACGCCTTGTGTTTCTGAACGCTTTCTGTTTCTGAACGCCTTGTGTTTCTGAACGCTTTGTGTTTCTGAACGCTTTGTGTTTCTGAACGCCTTGTGTTTCTGAACGCCTTGTGTTACTGAACGCCTTGTGTTACTGAACGCTTTGTGTTTCTGAAAGCCTTGTGTTACTGAATGCCTTGTGTTTCTGAACGCCTTGTGTTGCTGAACGCCTTGTGTTACTGAACGCCTTGTGTTTCTGAACGCCTTGTGTTACTGAACGCCTTGTGTTACTGAACGCTTTGTGTTACTGAACACTTTGTGTTACTGAAAGCCTTGTGTTACTGAACGCCTTGTGTTTCTGAACGCCTTGTGTTTCTGAACGCCTTGTGTTTCTGAACGCCTTGTGTTTCTGAACGCTTTGTGTTACTGAACGCCTTGTGTTACTGAAAGCCTTGTGTTACTGAACGCTTTGTGTTTCTGAACGCCTTGTGTTTCTGAACGCTTTGTGTTACTGAACGCTTTGTGTTACTGAACGCCTTGTGTTTCTGAACGCTTTGTGTTACTGAACGCCTTGTGTTTCTGAACGCTTCGTGTTTCTGAACGCTTTCTGTTTCTGAACGCTTTGTGTTTCTGAACGCCTTGTGTTTCTGAACGCTTTGTGTTACTGAACGGCTTGTGTTTCTGAACGCCTTGTGTTCCTGAACGCCTTGTGTTACTGAAAGCCTTGTGTTTCTGAACGCCTTGTGTTACTGAACGTCTTGTGTTTCTGAACGCCTTGTGTTTCTGAACGCCTTGTGTTTCTGAACGCCTTGTGTTACTGAAAGCCTTGTGTTTCTGAACGCTTTGTGTTACTGAACGCTTTGTGTTACTGAACGCCTTGTGTTTCCGAACGCCTTGTGTTTCCGAACGCCTTGTGTTACTGAAAGCCTTGTGTTTCTGAACGCCTTGTGTTACTGAACGTCTTGTGTTTCTGAACGCTTTGTGTTACTGAACGTCTTGTGTTACTGAACGCCTTGTGTTTCTGAACGTCTTGTGTTTCTGAACGCTTTGTGTTTCTGAACGTCTTGTGTTTCTGAACGCTTTGTTTTTGTGAACGCTTTGTGTTTCTGAACGCTTTGTGTTACTGAACGCTTTGTGTTACTGAACGCCTTGTGTTTCTGAACGCCTTGTGTTTCTGAACGCCTTGTGTTTCTGAACGTCTTGTGTTTCTGAACGCTTTGTGTTACTGAACGCTTTGTGTTACTGAACGCTTTGTGTTACTGAACGCCTTGTGTTTCTGAACGCCTTGTGTTTCTGAACGTCTTGTGTTTCTGAACGCTTTGTTTTTGTGAACGCTTTGTGTTTCTGAACGCTTTGTGTTACTGAACGCTTTGTGTTACTGAACGCCTTGTGTTTCTGAACGTCTTGTGTTTCTGAACGCTTTGTGTTTCTGAACGCCTTGTGTTTCTGAACGTCTTGTGTTTCTGAACGCCTTGTGTTACTGAACGCCTTGTGTTTCTGAACGTCTTGTGTTTCTGAACGCTTTGTGTTACTGAACGCCTTGTGTTTCTGAACGTCTTGTGTTTCTGAACGCTTTGTGTTACTGAACGCCTTGTGTTTCTGAACGTCTTGTGTTTCTGAACGCTTTGTGTTTCTGAACGTCTTGTGTTTCTGAACGCTTTGTTTCTGAACGCTTTGTGTTTCTGAACGCTTTGTGTTACTGAACGCCTTGTGTTACTGAACGCCTTGTGTTACTGAACGCCTTGTGTTTCTGAACGTCTTGTGTTTCTGAACGCTTTGTTTCTGAACGCTTTGTGTTTCTGAACGCTTTGTGTTACTGAACGCTTTGTGTTACTGAACGCTTTGTGTTTCTGAACGTCTTGTGTTTCTGAACGCCTTGTGTTTCTGAACGCTTTGTGTTACTGAACGCCTTGTGTTTCTGAACGCTTTGTGTTACTGAACGCCTTGTGTTACTGAACGTCTTGTGTTTCTGCAGGAGCGCCCTGAACACCTCCAACCTCAGACATAAAAGAAGAGCCTGACGTCATTATCCAATCAGGTGAGTTGAGTGGCGGGCCTTGGTAGTGTACATGGTTTGTGTCAAGCTAACGTTAGCTCACGTTCAATGTCACCCTGGCCAAGTTGCAGGATGCAGCTGAACAAACTCAGCCTCGACTGCTTTCTAACATTTGACTGCCTGTAACCTGATGATCTGCAGCAGCTCATCAAACTGTCCCTGAATCGTCCTGAAATAATCCTTGAAACGACCATTATCCAGGTGGAGCTCCTGGACCTGCTGGTGGTACTTCACATGAGAGGGTCTCATGTCCACACAGATATCTGTCTCCCTGTGTCCGGTCCCCAGGTGTCCTCCACCTGTCTGCTCAGAGTTTAAGGCAGAGATCTGCACCTGTACTTCACAGGCAGTGGTTGCCCTGGACGAGTTAAAAGAAGAGGACGCAGCAAGCTGCAGAAAGTTCTCTGTCTTATCGGTGTGAGAGGAGATTGAGGAGCCTCTATTGTTATTTATTGTTTTTCTGGGTCATTATTAAAATCTAGTGTAACAGTTGCCGTCCTCACAGAGGAGCAGAGCTGTGTTTAAAACAGACACGAAGAACGTTTGTTATTCAAAAGACTTTCAGTCTTCAGATTTTCAGTCGAGCACTCCTCTATCATGACTATCACTCTGTAAAAACTGACACCGACAGTCTGCATGAATAAACTGTGGAGACCGACGCCCTGACTGACATTGTGTTCAGTGTCCTGGTTTAAAATCAGAGCCCTCACGTTGGAGTACAGACCTTCCTTCCCCAGCAGGAAGGAGTAGAAGGCCACATGGTTGATGCTGAGGTAGAGGAAGCCCTGCCGAGGCACCCGACCCTTCCAGCAGCAGCACGAGTAGTATGTCACCAGTTTCTCTGACGAAGGGAGGCCGAAGTGCCGCTCGAACTTCAGCAGCACCTCCCTGAACTTCTCCGGGTCGTCCTCCTGGGCGGCCTGGCGGCCCCGCACCTCCTCTGCGATGAGGCCCTGCACGGGAAGGAACATACACTCGTTACTGCAGAGCTCTTTACATGGACATCATCATCATCATCATCATCCTCATCATGTAATCTACAATGAGGCAGATGTTTTACTTTGATCCTTTAAATCCCCGTTATCTCCACAGAGAGAATTCTGTCAACACAGCTCAGACTCTACAATCATCATCATCATTATTATCATCATCATCATCATCACCCTCTGACAGGACTCATGCACCAGCAGGTGTCACACCTTGACTTTTCCTGTGACGAAGCTGGCGACATCCTCCTTGTTCTCAAACACGTTCAGAGAGTGGAGCAGGTTGTGGACCAGCCAGTCCCAGTGCTTGTTCACCTCCTCTATGGCAGCTCCTGAGGGACAAAAAGATGAAACACAGACAGATGAAGAGTATAACTGATGAAGAGCTGAGAGTGAAGACAGACAGCAGGAGGGAGGAGACTCTGTGGTTCATCTCACCGCTGGCGATGACCCAGCTGATCTGGGAGCCGGGAACCTGGAGGAGGATGCGGAATGGTGTGACCCTGGCATTGGAGTCCAACATGGTGTCCAGCGCCCCGACCAGCAGACCTGCGGAGACCAGAGTCACACTAAGGTTACATTCATGCAGACATGTCTCAGACACAGAGCTCCTGCAGGCGCTGACCCTGACTGTTGTTCTTCATACTTCTTCATCACTTTGTTTTCATGTTTTTTTTATCCACCTTATTTTCCTCTGATGATCTGCACACACTGAAGACGGTTACACAGTTTCTTGATCAAATCCTACGGACAGTTTTCACCATCATACTGTCAGTGCCATCATCAGTATCAGTGGGAAATGCACATGTTCATGTAAGACAGGCATTACATTAGATCTAGAAGAGGACATCTGTGTTGGTTTAACAGATCATAAAATGTGCTGGATGTTGGTCGTGTAAACAGAACTGCATCATGGGAACTTTCCTGCTTTTGTCAGAAACACAAACACAGAGCCACAGATACTGTCAGGCTCCACAGGGAGGAAGGAACAAACTTGACACACTTTAAATGAGTCAGGATCTTACCACGTAGCTGTATCCACACAGTCAGGACACTGAAGCATGAAAACATCAGAGCTGATGAATTATGGGTAATTTAAAACATGTTAAGGTGTGCATGAAGCTGTGATGTAGCCACGACACATCTCCTCTGGACGCCTGCTATTGGCTGCATTTGGGGAGGCACAAAGGAAGTCCTTATTTTACAAGTCCCTGCAGTCAGCACCGAATAACTCACACATCAGAGGGACACACTGTCAGAAAAACCCAACCTGCCTCTACAGAGTCCAACCCTGCACGTCAGAGGGATGATTCTTTATACAGAGCTCCTCAGATTTTTCAGCCAGCTTTATTTTGACCTACTCTGATCAGTGAAGTGTCAGATAAACCCAACCTGCTCCCACAGAGTCCAACCCTGCACATCAGGGTGCTGAGTGAGGAGGATGAGGGCAGTGAGATCTGTATCTGAGTGTCAGCTCTACCTTCTCAGACCTGGTGCACAAAGAGCCAGTGATGCATGGAGAGAAGAGGAAGAGGGATCAGTATCAGTTCTGCTGCATGTTCTGATTTAACTCAGATGATAAAACCTCCAGTGCACCTGACACAGAAGAAAAAGAGCTGAAAGAGTTTCATCACAGTGAGATTCACTGAAGGTTTTATGATCCTGTGGAACTCAGGGTTTAAAGGTCTGACTGCAGAGGGAAGGTGTGGCTACGCGGTTATTTATCTTATTTCATTTCCTCCTCTTGTTTGTGTGGGTACATGCAGAACCTTAATGTACCATTGAACGTCCTCATCATGTATGTGTGCTGTTGTTTTAGATCTCGTGGTGCTGGTACCCACTTTCATATAAACACACACATATTTGTTCCCTGACAGCACACTGTAAAAAGTGACTGTATTTGACTGTGATACAGATGTTGTTTAATCCTGTAAAACACAATAAAAAAGGTCTAGCTACGTCCTCAGTGAGGCCACCTGAGGGGAGACCAGACAGTGGCCAGCATGTTTCTACAGTGACAGCGTCCTGCCACTGGGACAGCTTTACCAGCGTTAATCGCCAAGCGAGCGCTCCCACCTGACCCTGACCCTGACCCCTGACCCCTGACCGCTGACCCTAACCCTGACCCTGACCCTGACCCTGACCGCTGACCCTAACCCGAATCCCATCCCTGACCCCTGACCCTGACCCTAACCCGGGTGATGCTCAGCACAGAGCAGCTAATGCTGGCTGACCAGTGGAGACTGCAGGGTGGAGAGTGGGCAGCAGGCACTGAGCTATGTTTCTGTATGTTAATGCAGCTGGCTGCTGGTCAGCGAAGCCAAAAGATAAAAAGATAAGAGGCAAACATTAAAATGTCTCCACCTGTGAATGGACAGAGCTCTGAAATGAGTCAAAACAACACCGGAGTAAAATCAAAGGCCTCTTTATGACCTTTTATTTTTATTTTTGTTTAATGAATTAACGACTAAATTCGTGGCTAATGGTTGACGTGCTATTGACACCAAAATGAACTGAATCTGCCCCCCCCCCCCCCCCCCTCTGGTGTGTAGGATTTAGTGACATCTAGCAGTGAGGCTGCAGATTTTAACCAACTGAAACTTCTCCCATGTGAGAAACTGAACTGTGGCGACTGGCATGAAAAGGCAGAATGCAAACATTTTTTCCTATTAAAGTTTCTCAGTGGCGCATGAAGCCAAAAAAGCTCCACGACTGCAGTATGAAATTATCTGGACGATCATTGGGACCACAGAGCAGGAGCACTAGAGACTTCTGTCAGCTGAGCAGACTACTTCCTGTTTAGTGTCCCGCTAACTTGAATGGGATGAAATGATTTAATCTTTTGGCTCTTCTAGACTTCACAAATGTTCTCGGACCAAATAGATTAAATCCTGATAGGGAGAGGAATCATTTTGCAGATGTTGTGTTGCTCAAAAACATGTATGCCCTGATTAACAGGACAAAGTCTTTTTGGGCCCGATGACATCACGTGACTGACTCAAGAGCTGAAATCCCCCCGTTTGGCCACTACGGATACTGGCTTTAAAGTCCAGCACACTTCCTGGACGGGTGGAACAGCTCCATCTAGAAACAACATGGCCGACTCTTATGGCTGCTCCATAAGTAGATAAAAACAGTTTATTACCAGATAAGGAAGACAACACTTCTTAGTTTCAGGTGATTCTAAACTAATAAAAACACAAACATTATTTTCCATCTGTGCCAATGAATCCTTCCTTCATTTGCATATGATGCTTATGATCATTAAACTGAGGGCGAGTTAACACTGAATATGTGCATCATACATTATATGCTCTGTGGGGAACTTGACTCCAGGAGGATTATGGCCTTTGTTCATGGAGCTGTGAGCAGGTGGAGATGTGAACAGATAAAGTCTCTCCCAGCAGCTCTGGCTCTCAGCCAAGTGTAAACTGTATCTGCGAGTCAAAGTCGACCTGCCTGAAGCTGCGACGCCGGCAGCCCAGCAACACTAAACCATCCGTCTGTCACCACAAAGCCCAGAAGGGGTTTCCACTGGTAAACCTTCCAGAAAGAGGAGTCAGTAAGAATCATGGCTGCCCTCCGTCAGGGTCACACTGACGGAGAGACAAAGAGTCGACATTTACAAGGCTTCCAGGAGAACAAATAAAAAATATCTGCAGGACTGAGATGTCTGTTTGCTCTTAAACGCATCACAAGTCTTTTTCTTTGTGTCAGTGTGTTAAATGAAGGTAAAAACAGGAGTGTTAAAAACAAGAAGACATGAGTGTTAGAGATAAACACACAGACTGGTATGAAGGAACTGATGAGCTGCAGATGTTGAGCTGCCCAGCCCTTCTTAGAAATCCTGCTCACATTATGTCATCATCATCATCACCTTCATCATCATCATTGCTGCTGTGTTTTCACAGCTGTGAGACCAGTTTCAGTTTCTGCTCTAATATCCACAGTTAGAAACATTTTAAATAAAGACGTCAGATCAGAGCTACTAAATAAATCAGACAGCTGTGCTGCGTGTCGTTTCCTCCGCCTGTGTGGCACCAAGCCACAGAGAAGCTGGTTTCATGAGTTAATGTTGAACGAGGTGACAACAGGACCTGACCCTTCATCCCTCCTGCTATGGGAACACTGGGAAAACACACACACACACACACACACACACACACACACACACCAGGAAGTTCCTACTATTCTGTTTTATGAGACGAGGCCCAGCTGGTTTCCTCACAGGGAAGAAGAAGGAGCAGAAAGAAGAATCTATGTCTATGTATTAATGATATCAAGTGTCCCTCATCATAAACCCACTGTCACTGTGTCGTACAGATTCAAACTCAGACAGGAAGTGAGACAAAGGAAACAGCAAACAGGCCGTCATGGAGAAAGCTGTATCTCAGTGGTGGGAAGAGGTCAGACAACTACAGCTGCAGCCAGCACGTGGTCACAAATGTGTCGAATAATCACTTCATACATGACCGGGTCAAACTCTGACATCATGACAGCAGAACAAAAACAAACTGCTAAACTAATGCTTCATATTTAACATCTCCGCTATCCATGGATCCCTACATGTGCATGTTATTATGCAGTCAATGTGATGAAACTTTAAAGTTATGTTTCAACAGCATTGTGGCTAACATGTGGTCAGGTTTAGGCACAAACATCACTTCATGTTTTGGCTTAAAATCCCTTATCTTGGGGCATCGGTGGCTTAGTGGTAGAGCAGGCGCCCCATGTACAAGGCTGTTGCCGCAGTGGCCCGGGTTCGACTCTAGCCTGTGGCCCTTTGCTGCGTGTCACAATCGTCTGCCCTATCAAATAAAGACTACACATGGCCCAAAAAATATCTTAAAAAAAAAAAATCCCTTATCTTTGCACAACCCAGCAGGAAACACTTCCATAAAAACTGCTTTTTGTGTCCCGTCCTGGCCAGAAGCGCAGCAATGTCAGCGAGGTAAAACAACTACCCAGTTTTCATGACAGAGTCCCCGGTGGAAACGCAGCGGTGACTCTGTATAAAACATTTGGTTTAGTTGTGTGTTGGCGCCATAAATGCCTGATGCTACTTCTTATGTTGGTTCTGAGAGCGTGTGTGAAACAACTGTACAGGAAGTGAGAAAATGGTGACATGACACAAAGCGCTCCAGACTTTAATAGACATGTGTGTGTTTCTCGTCATGGAGTTATTACCACAGTTGAGGCCCATAAAGTTGGAGCCTGAAAGATGGTGTTTCAGAGCAGCAACGCCAATGACGTTCATTTTTAAATCTCATTAATCATAGTTTAACTTTAAAGGATATAGAGGGATGTATGGACAGACATTATTATATAATCTAATGGTACAGTAGCCCAGAGCGGACAAACCAAACACTGACTCTGTGGGCCAGTGGTGGCTGCAGTCAGAAGCCCCTCAGCGACGAACAGTGTCAGAAGAAAACAGATATTTTAATGTGAAATGTCTTAGTCAGTGTTTTTACCTTTTAAAATCAGTATTTCCACCATTTCAGTTCAGCTGCTGTTCCTCTGTCAGGCTCTGCTTTGTGCTTTTGTTCCTTAAACACTTAATATCTTTTACATTTTGAATATTAAAATACTGATATTTAATAAACCCTATTGTTTTAAAACCTGGGCCCAGTGTGTGACCCTGACCTGGGGAACCCACTGGTTCTCACTGGTTTAAGAATGTTAGTTGTCGTTACTGTCATTTGAAGTGTTCTCTGACACAATAATTTCATTTGACATTAATAAAGTTCTATTGAACTGCACTGAGTTGAACTTTGATTTACGAAAACAAATAGTAGTTTTAACTGTGCAGCAGAGCTCTGCTTCAGTTGAAATATGGATTTAATCATTTAAAATCTATACTTTGCTAAACTCTGATAAATTTATCTCAGATTAAATAAATCCCTGTTGGTGTCATTGGGGTCAGGGGTTAAGGACAAGTTGCCATAAAGGAGCTGGTTTTAAGGCATCAGTTACCATGGTAACACAAACACACACAGTATCGTGAACAGTGGTTTGGGGTTGAGTATAGGATCAACAGATCTTGTGCAATCTTTAATCTTTATTTCTGTGATCCTGTGTAGCAGTGTACCTGTGGTGTAGTTGTGTACTTGTGGTGTAGCAGTGTGCCTGTAGTGTAGCAGTGTGCCTGTAGTGTAGCAGTGTACTTGTGGTGTAGCAGTGTGCCTGTAGTGTAGCAGTGTGCCTGTAGTGTAGCAGTGTACCTGTAGTGTAGCAGTGTACTTGTAGTGTAGCAGTGTGCCTGTAGTGTAGCAATGTGCCTATGGTGTAGCAGTGTACTTGTAGTGTAGCAGTGTGCCTGTAGTGTAGCAGTGTACTTGTGGTGTAGCAGTGTACTTGTAGTGTAGCAGTGTGCCTGTGGTGTAGCAGTGTACCTGTAGTGTAGCAGTGTACCTGTAGTGTAGCAGTGTACTTGTGGTGTAGCAGTGTGCCTGTAGTGTAGCAGTGTGCCTGTGGTGTAGCAGTGTACTTGTGGTGTAGCAGTGTACCTGTAGTGTAGCAGTGTGCCTGTGGTGTAGCAGTGTACTTGTGGTGTAGCAGTGTGCCTGTAGTGTAGCAGTGTGCCTGTGGTGTAGCAGTGTACTTGTAGTGTAGCAGTGTAGTGTAGCAGTGTGCCTGTAGTGTAGCAGTGTGCCTGTGGTGTAGCAGTGTACTTGTAGTGTAGCAGTGTACTTGTAGTGTAGCAGTGTGCCTGTAGTGTAGCAGTGTACTTGTGGTGTAGCAGTGTGCCTGTAGTGTAGCAGTGTGCCTGTGGTGTAGCAGTGTACTTGTAGTGTAGCAGTGTACCTGTAGTGTAGCAGTGTGCCTGTAGTGTAGCAGTGTGCCTGTGGTGTAGCAGTGTACTTGTAGTGTAGCAGTGTGCCTGTAGTGTAGCAGTGTACTTGTAGTGTAGCAGTGTAGAGTAGCAGTGTGCCTGTAGTGTAGCAGTGTGCCTGTAGTGTAGCAGTGTACTTGTAGTGTAGCAGTGTGCCTGTAGTGTAGCAGTGTACTTGTAGTGTAGCAGTGTGCCTGTAGTGTAGCAGTGTACTTGTGGTGTAGCAGTGTGCCTGTAGTGTAGCAGTGTGCCTGTAGTGTAGCAGTGTGCCTGTAGTGTAGCAGTGTACTTGTAGTGTAGCAGTGTACCTGTGGTGTAGCAGTGTGCCTGTGGTGTAGCAGTGTGCCTGTAGTGTAGCAGTGTACTTGTAGTGTAGCAGTGTACTTGTAGTGTAGCAGTGTACCTGTAGTGTAGCAGTGTGCCTGTAGTGTAGCAGTGTACTTGTAGTGTAGCAGTGTACCTGTAGTGTAGCAGTGTGCCTGTAGTGTAGCAGTGTACTTGTAGTGTAGCAGTGTACCTGTAGTGTAGCAGTGTAGTGTAGCAGTGTGCCTGTAGTGTAGCAGTGTACTTGTAGTGTAGCAGTGTACTTGTAGTGTAGCAGTGTACCTGTAGTGTAGCAGTGTGCCTGTAGTGTAGCAGTGTAGCAGTGTACCTGTAGTGTAGCAGTGTAGTGTAGCAGTGTGCCTGTAGTGTAGCAGTGTACTTGTAGTGTAGCAGTGTACCTGTAGTGTAGCAGTGTAGTATAGCAGTGTGCCTGTAGTGTAGCAGTGTACTTGTAGTGTAGCAGTGTACTTGTGGTGTAGCAGTGTACTTGTAGTGTAGCAGTGTGCCTGTAGTGTAGCAGTGTACTTGTGGTGTAGCAGTGTACTTGTAGTGTAGCAGTGTGCCTGTGGTGTAGCAGTGTACCTGTAGTGTAGCAGTGTACCTGTAGTGTAGCAGTGTACTTGTGGTGTAGCAGTGTGCCTGTAGTGTAGCAGTGTGCCTGTGGTGTAGCAGTGTACTTGTGGTGTAGCAGTGTGCCTGTAGTGTAGCAGTGTGCCTGTGGTGTAGCAGTGTACTTGTGGTGTAGCAGTGTGCCTGTAGTGTAGCAGTGTGCCTGTGGTGTAGCAGTGTACTTGTAGTGTAGCAGTGTAGTGTAGCAGTGTGCCTGTAGTGTAGCAGTGTGCCTGTGGTGTAGCAGTGTACTTGTAGTGTAGCAGTGTACTTGTAGTGTAGCAGTGTGCCTGTAGTGTAGCAGTGTACTTGTGGTGTAGCAGTGTGCCTGTAGTGTAGCAGTGTGCCTGTGGTGTAGCAGTGTACTTGTAGTGTAGCAGTGTACCTGTAGTGTAGCAGTGTGCCTGTAGTGTAGCAGTGTGCCTGTGGTGTAGCAGTGTACTTGTAGTGTAGCAGTGTGCCTGTAGTGTAGCAGTGTACTTGTAGTGTAGCAGTGTACTTGTAGTGTAGCAGTGTAGAGTAGCAGTGTGCCTGTAGTGTAGCAGTGTGCCTGTAGTGTAGCAGTGTACTTGTAGTGTAGCAGTGTGCCTGTAGTGTAGCAGTGTACTTGTAGTGTAGCAGTGTGCCTGTAGTGTAGCAGTGTACTTGTGGTGTAGCAGTGTGCCTGTAGTGTAGCAGTGTGCCTGTAGTGTAGCAGTGTGCCTGTAGTGTAGCAGTGTACTTGTAGTGTAGCAGTGTGCCTGTAGTGTAGCAGTGTGCCTGTGGTGTAGCAGTGTGCCTGTAGTGTAGCAGTGTACTTGTAGTGTAGCAGTGTACTTGTAGTGTAGCAGTGTACCTGTAGTGTAGCAGTGTGCCTGTAGTGTAGCAGTGTACTTGTAGTGTAGCAGTGTACTTGTAGTGTAGCAGTGTAGAGTAGCAGTGTGCCTGTAGTGTAGCAGTGTGCCTGTAGTGTAGCAGTGTACTTGTAGTGTAGCAGTGTGCCTGTAGTGTAGCAGTGTACTTGTAGTGTAGCAGTGTGCCTGTAGTGTAGCAGTGTACTTGTGGTGTAGCAGTGTGCCTGTAGTGTAGCAGTGTGCCTGTAGTGTAGCAGTGTGCCTGTAGTGTAGCAGTGTACTTGTAGTGTAGCAGTGTACCTGTAGTGTAGCAGTGTGCCTGTGGTGTAGCAGTGTGCCTGTAGTGTAGCAGTGTACTTGTAGTGTAGCAGTGTACTTGTAGTGTAGCAGTGTACCTGTAGTGTAGCAGTGTGCCTGTAGTGTAGCAGTGTACTTGTAGTGTAGCAGTGTACCTGTAGTGTAGCAGTGTAGTGTAGCAGTGTGCCTGTAGTGTAGCAGTGTACTTGTAGTGTAGCAGTGTACTTGTAGTGTAGCAGTGTACCTGTAGTGTAGCAGTGTGCCTGTAGTGTAGCAGTGTAGCAGTGTACCTGTAGTGTAGCAGTGTAGTGTAGCAGTGTGCCTGTAGTGTAGCAGTGTACTTGTAGTGTAGCAGTGTACCTGTAGTGTAGCAGTGTAGTATAGCAGTGTGCCTGTAGTGTAGCAGTGTACTTGTAGTGTAGCAGTGTACTTGTAGTGTAGCAGTGTACCTGTAGTGTAGCAGTGTGCCTGTGGTGTAGCAGTGTAGCAGTGTACTTGTAGTGTAGCAGTGTACTTGTAGTGTAGCAGTGTACCTGTAGTGTAGCAGTGTACCTGTAGTGTAGCAGTGTAGTGTAGCAGTGTGCCTGTAGTGTAGCAGTGTGCCTGTGGTGTAGCAGTGTAGCAGTGTACTTGTAGTGTAGCAGTGTACTTGTAGTGTAGCAGTGTACCTGTAGTGTAGCAGTGTACCTGTAGTGTAGCAGTGTAGTGTAGCAGTGTGCCTGTAGTGTAGCAGTGTGCCTGTGGTGTAGCAGTGTAGCAGTGTACTTGTAGTGTAGCAGTGTAGTGTAGCAGTGTGCCTGTAGTGTAGCAGTGTGCCTGTAGTGTAGCAGTGTACTTGTAGTGTAGCAGTGTACTTGTAGTGTAGCAGTGTGCCTGTAGTGTAGCAGTGTGCCTGTGGTGTAGCAGTGTGCCTGTAGTGTAGCAGTGTGCCTGTAGTGTAGCAGTGTGCCTGTAGTGTAGCAGTGTGCCTGTAGTGTAGCAGTGTGCCTGTGGTGTAGCAGTGTACTTGTAGTGTAGCAGTGTACTTGTGGTGTAGCAGTGTGCCTGTAGTGTAGCAGTGTGCCTGTAGTGTAGCAGTGTACCTGTGGTGTAGCAGTGTGCCTGTAGTGTAGCAGTGTGCCTGTAGTGTAGCAGTGTGCCTGTAGTGTAGCAGTGTACTTGTAGTGTAGCAGTGTGCCTGTAGTGTAGCAGTGTACTTGTAGTGTAGCAGTGTACTTGTAGTGTAGCAGTGTAGTGTAGCAGTGTGCCTGTAGTGTAGCAGTGTGCCTGTAGTGTAGCAGTGTGCCTGTAGTGTAGCAGTGTACTTGTAGTGTAGCAGTGTGCCTGTAGTGTAGCAGTGTACTTGTGGTGTAGCAGTGTGCCTGTAGTGTAGCAGTGTGCCTGTAGTGTAGCAGTGTGCCTGTAGTGTAGCAGTGTACTTGTAGTGTAGCAGTGTACCTGTAGTGTAGCAGTGTGCCTGTGGTGTAGCAGTGTGCCTGTAGTGTTGCAGTGTGCCTGTAGTGTTGCAGTGTACTTGTAGTGTAGCAGTGTGCCTGTAGTGTAGCAGTGTGCCTGTAGTGTAGCAGTGTACTTGTGGTGTAGCAGTGTGCCTGTAGTGTAGCAGTGTGCCTGTAGTGTAGCAGTGTGCCTGTAGTGTAGCAGTGTACTTGTAGTGTAGCAGTGTACCTGTAGTGTAGCAGTGTGCCTGTGGTGTAGCAGGGTACTTGTAGTGTAGCAGTGTACTTGTAGTGTAGCAGTGTACCTGTAGTGTAGCAGTGTGCCTGTAGTGTAGCAGTGTACTTGTAGTGTAGCAGTGTACTTGTAGTGTAGCAGTGTACCTGTAGTGTAGCAGTGTGCCTGTAGTGTAGCAGTGTGCCTGTAGTGTAGCAGTGTGCCTGTAGTGTAGCAGTGTACTTGTAGTGTAGCAGTGTACTTGCAGTGTAGCAGTGTACCTGTAGTGTAGCAGTGTGCCTGTAGTGTAGCAGTGTACTTGTAGTGTAGCAGTGTACTTGTAGTGTAGCAGTGTACCTGTAGTGTAGCAGTGTGCCTGTAGTGTAGCAGTGTACTTGTAGTGTACCAGTGTACCTGTAGTGTAGCAGTGTAGTGTAGCAGTGTGCCTGTAGTGTAGCAGTGTAGCAGTGTACTTGTAGTGTAGCAGTGTAGTGTAGCAGTGTGCCTGTAGTGTAGCAGTGTAGTGTAGCAGTGTGCCTGTGGTGTAGCAGTGTAGCAGTGTACTTGTAGTGTAGCAGTGTAGTGTAGCAGTGTGCCTGTAGTGTAGCAGTGTAGTGTAGCAGTGTGCCTGTAGTGTAGCAGTGTGCCTGTAGTGTAGCAGTGTAGCAGTGTACTTGTAGTGTAGCAGTGTAGTGTAGCAGTGTGCCTGTAGTGTAGCAGTGTGCCTGTAGTGTAGCAGTGTACTTGTAGTGTAGCAGTGTACTTGTAGTGTAGCAGTGTACTTGTGGTGTAGCAGTGTGCCTGTAGTGTAGCAGTGTACTTGTAGTGTACCAGTGTACCTGTAGTGTAGCAGTGTAGTGTAGCAGTGTGCCTGTAGTGTAGCAGTGTAGCAGTGTACTTGTAGTGTAGCAGTGTAGTGTAGCAGTGTGCCTGTAGTGTAGCAGTGTAGTGTAGCAGTGTGCCTGTGGTGTAGCAGTGTAGCAGTGTACTTGTAGTGTAGCAGTGTAGTGTAGCAGTGTGCCTGTAGTGTAGCAGTGTAGTGTAGCAGTGTGCCTGTAGTGTAGCAGTGTGCCTGTAGTGTAGCAGTGTAGCAGTGTACTTGTAGTGTAGCAGTGTAGTGTAGCAGTGTGCCTGTAGTGTAGCAGTGTGCCTGTAGTGTAGCAGTGTACTTGTAGTGTAGCAGTGTACTTGTAGTGTAGCAGTGTACTTGTGGTGTAGCAGTGTGCCTGTAGTGTAGCAGTGTACCTGTAGTGTAGCAGTGTGCCTGTGGTGTAGCAGTGTACTTGTAGTGTAGCAGTGTACTTGTGGTGTAGCAGTGTGCCTGTAGTGTAGCAGTGTGCCTGTAGTGTAGCAGTGTACTTGTGGTGTAGCAGTGTGCCTGTAGTGTAGCAGTGTGCCTGTAGTGTAGCAGTGTGCCTGTGGTGTAGCAGTGTACTTGTAGTGTAGCAGTGTGCCTGTAGTGTAGCAGTGTACTTGTAGTGTAGCAGTGTACTTGTAGTGTAGCAGTGTAGTGTAGCAGTGTGCCTGTAGTGTAGCAGTGTACTTGTGGTGTAGCAGTGTGCCTGTAGTGTAGCAGTGTACTTGTAGTGTAGCAGTGTGCCTGTAGTGTAGCAGTGTACTTGTGGTGTAGCAGTGTGCCTGTAGTGTAGCAGTGTGCCTGTAGTGTAGCAGTGTGCCTGTAGTGTAGCAGTGTACCTGTAGTGTAGCAGTGTGCCTGTGGTGTAGCAGTGTGCCTGTAGTGTAGCAGTGTACTTGTAGTGTAGCAGTGTGCCTGTAGTGTAGCAGTGTACTTGTAGTGTAGCAGTGTGCCTGTAGTGTAGGAGTGTACTTGTGGTGTAGCAGTGTGCCTGTAGTGTAGCAGTGTGCCTGTAGTGTAGCAGTGTACTTGTAGTGTAGCAGTGTACTTGTAGTGTAGCAGTGTACCTGTAGTGTAGCAGTGTGCCTGTAGTGTAGCAGTGTACCTGTAGTGTAGCAGTGTACCTGTAGTGTAGCAGTGTGCCTGTAGTGTAGCAGTGTACTTGTAGTGTAGCAGTGTACCTGTAGTGTAGCAGTGTAGTGTAGCAGTGTGCCTGTAGTGTAGCAGTGTACTTGTAGTGTAGCAGTGTACTTGTAGTGTAGCAGTGTACCTGTAGTGTAGCAGTGTGCCTGTAGTGTAGCAGTGTAGCAGTGTACCTGTGGTGTAGCAGTGTAGTGTAGCAGTGTGCCTGTAGTGTAGCAGTGTACTTGTAGTGTAGCAGTGTGCCTGTAGTGTAGCAGTGTACTTGTAGTGTAGCAGTGTACCTGTAGTGTAGCAGTGTAGTGTAGCAGTGTGCCTGTAGTGTAGCAGTGTAGTGTAGCAGTGTGCCTGTAGTGTAGCAGTGTGCCTGTAGTGTAGCAGTGTGCCTGTGGTGTAGCAGTGTACTTGTGGTGTAGCAGTGTGCCTGTGGTGTAGCAGTGTGCCTGTAGTGTAGCAGTGTAGTGTAGCAGTGTACTTGTGGTGTAGCAGTGTGCCTGTAGTGTAGCAGTGTAGTGTAGCAGTGTGCCTGTAGTGTAGCAGTGTAGTGTAGCAGTGTACTTGTAGTGTAGCAGTGTGCCTGTAGTGTACCTGTAGTGTAGCAGTGTACCTGTAGTGTAGCAGTGTGCCTGTAGTGTAGCAGTGTGCCTGTAGTGTAGCAGTGTAGTGTAGCAGTGTGCCTGTAGTGTAGCAGTGTACTTGTAGTGTAGCAGTGTACCTGTAGTGTAGCAGTGTAGTGTAGCAGTGTGCCTGTAGTGTAGCAGTGTAGTGTAGCAGTGTACCTGTAGTGTAGCAGTGTAGTGTAGCAGTGTAGTGTAGCAGTGTACCTGTAGTGTAGCAGTGTGCCTGTAGTGTAGCAGTGTGCCTGTAGTGTAGCAGTATACTTGTGGTGTAGCAGTGTGCCTGTAGTGTAGCAGTGTAGTGTAGCAGTGTACTTGTAGTGTAGCAGTGTGCCTGTAGTGTACCTGTAGTGTAGCAGTGTACCTGTAGTGTAGCAGTGTGCCTGTAGTGTAGCAGTGTAGTGTAGCAGTGTGCCTGTAGTGTAGCAGTGTACTTGTAGTGTAGCAGTGTACCTGTAGTGTAGCAGTGTAGTGTAGCAGTGTGCCTGTAGTGTAGCAGTGTAGTGTAGCAGTGTACCTGTAGTGTAGCAGTGTAGTGTAGCAGTGTAGTGTAGCAGTGTAGTGTAGCAGTGTACCTGTAGTGTAGCAGTGTAGTGTAGCAGTGTAGTGTAGCAGTGTAGTGTAGCAGTGTACCTGTAGTGTAGCAGTGTGCCTGTATTGTAGCAGTGTGCCTGTAGTGTAGCAGTATACTTGTGGTGTAGCAGTGTGCCTGTAGTGTAGCAGTGTGCCTGTAGTGTAGCAGTGTAGTGTAGCAGTGTACTTGTGGTGTAGCAGTGTGCCTGTAGTGTAGCAGTGTAGTGTAGCAGTGTGCCTGTAGTGTAGCAGTGTAGTGTAGCAGTGTACTTGTAGTGTAGCAGTGTGCCTGTAGTGTAGCAGTGTGCCTATAGTGTAGCAGTGTACCTGTAGTGTAGCAGTGTACCTGTAGTGTACCTGTAGTGTAGCAGTGTGCCTGTAGTGTAGCAGTGTGCCTGTAGTGTACCTGTCGTGTAGCAGTGTGCCTGTAGTGTAGCAGTGTGCCTGTAGTGTACCTGTCGTGTAGCAGTGTGCCTGTAGTGTAGCAGTGTGCCTGTAGTGTACCTGTCGTGTAGCAGTGTACCTGTAGTGTAGCAGTGTACCTGTAGTGTAGCAGTGTGCCTATAGTGTAGCAGTGTACCTGTAGTGTAGCAGTGTACCTGTAGTGTACCTGTAGTGTAGCAGTGTGCCTGTAGTGTACCTGTCGTGTAGCAGTGTGCCTGTAGTGTAGCAGTGTACCTGAGATCCTCCCGGTGTGCTCTCCGTGTCCTCTCCTCCTCTGCAGGAGGAAGAAGTCGTTGCTCCTCTCCGTCACCCAGAGCTTCAGAGCGTTTTTCAGCAGGACTTCCTCCGGGTTCAGCCACATTGTCTTCCAGCAGGGAGGGACGGACCGACCGACCGACCGACCGACCGACGGGAGGAGTCCTCCGTCGTGTCGGAGTGCAGCAGCAGCAGCGGCGGTGGATAAAGTTGTCCCCGCCGGTCCTCCGGGTCTGGATCGGTGTGCTCGGTCCTACAGAGCAGGGTTGTGGGCTCTGTCCATGGTCGTCCTGAGCTCCTGACAGCTGCAGGATTCACACTTCTTCTCCTCACGCCCGATTTACAGCAGCTGTACACACCACACACACAGATCCTCTGTGAGGCAGGAGGGCTCACTCTGACGGGATTATAGGACTCTCACTGTTTAGTGAAAGTGATTCTTTTTACTGTAATCTGAGGATGTAATAATGAACCAAACAGTTTTAAATTATTCTATAAATCAGTTTTGATCCATGAATCACAGATTAACCCAGTAACCCTTCACAATAAAAGCATGGCTTTGGGATTTTTCATTTCGGCACAAATAGATCTCACAGAAAATGTCTGATATTTAATAAGCTTATAAAAAACAGGGTATTAAAAATGTTGTGGTTGATTCTCATGGTGTGAAATTAGTAAACCTATGTCTGTAAAAAATCTGTTGTGCTATCTGAATTTAGCTTCTTCTTCTTTGCACAATAAGAACTTAACTTCTGCATAATTCATAAATCGGCGCTATCCGATAATATATAGGCTAGGAATTATTTTGATTCAGTTATAACAAGCTGGAAGAAGAAGAAGAAGAACAATAACAATAACAACAAATGATCAAAGTGAACTCATCCTGTGTCTTTAACTTGAATGTGAACATGTTCAATGTAAACACCTACAGTCAGCTCTGTGTGTGCTGAGTACATTTTAAACACTGTGCTGGTTCTGACATGTTCAAACTTCAGCGCCCCCCAGTGGTCATATGAGCAGGCTCCTCCACAGATTGGACATCAATGGATTTTCTTGGGTTGTACGGAGGCCCTGAGGTCCCAAACGGTGATATTTCATTTATATCTATATTAGTAATTATTCGTGTGCCAATAAGAGTATCTACTTATCTAAAATATTTTAATCCTTCCCACATGATAAATAACTTGCTAGCACAACAAAAAAAAAAAAACACCCCCCCAAAAAAACAATTTCAGTAGGCTACATTTGCGGCTCTCAACTTTCTTCAAAATCAAAAACATTAACAGAATAATTTCAAAGATCCCAGAGGAGCTGTTCAGATTCCAGTTCTTCACCGCAAGCATTCTGCAGCTGATCATATAGACTGTGATTAACTGTTTTAGGATATGATGCAAAATGTGACAACAGAGGATTTGTAGGCATTTCTACCACAATGCTGATTTACTACACTGAAAATACTGCAGTTTTTTAACTTTTAATTTTGTCTTTATTTAACCTATTTTCAGCAGGTAAGTCCTGACGAGATCAACAATGTCGTTTTCAAGTGAGACATGGCCAAGGCAGCAGCATGAGAGAAAGTCACAGCAAAACAACACAATAAAAACACCTTTAAGCAGCTACAAATGTTTTAGTTTAATTCTTTTAAATCGATCTAAAATAACAAAGTTTAAGCCCAAAGATGCTTAAATTAAAAAAGAATTATAGTTCATGTTGAAAACAGTTATTAACAATCAGATTTTAAAACCATATGCCAGATTGTGAATATTCAACGATTCTACTACTACTACTAATAATAATAATAATAATGATGACAATAATAATAATGATGATAATGCTAATAATGATAATGATAATGCTAATAATGATAATGATAATGCTAATAATGATAATAATAATGATAATAAGCTGGGATAGGCTCCAGCCCCCCCGCGACCCTCAAGAGGATGAAGTGGTTAGAAGATGAATGAATAATAATAATAATAATAATAATAATAATAATAATAATGATAACTGAACAAGCTGTATACCAGAAGAAATAAAGCTGAGAAAGCTGACAGTAAAAGAATCAAACACATGAGTCTTGATCATCATCATGAGTTTTCTTATTTAATATCTGTGAACTAAAGATGAAGCTCTGACAGCTGCATACCTCTTCCTGTTTGTAGTCCTTAATAAAAACAGCGACAGAGTGAGCGCTCTTCTTTTATTTTTTTGTCTCTTCCGCATTTCACCAACTTTCCCTTCCGCCAGTTCCGGTGGAGCCAGTGTCCCTCTGTGATTGGCTGATGAGCTGACTGACCGTCCAGGTGCTGTCAGCTCATCAGCACACAAACACTCAGTGTATTGATTAACAACAGTCATCAATGTGACAAAGATCAGTTATTACACTGCCATGACGTCACTGATGACACATTGAACATCGTGTAATAATCATATTTCACTTTAATTTCACATTCCTGCTGTAGCCAGACGACACAGAGAGGAGACCGGCAAATAACAAAATAAAGAAAACAGACTGATTGTAAATTATATTAATAATACTTTATTTCATTGATCTCCAGGAGGTAACTGGACACGTTACAGTCACTCTGATGCTGTTGACAGGCACAGACACAAAAATAAACACAAATATAAAAATGTAAGAAATAATTGTTATGTTGTAAAAATATGTGCATCATTGTTCAAGTGTTAAAAAATATAAGTGTAAGAACAGATAAGAATAAAATAAGTCAGATCAATGAGGGACTTGATATAAAAACTAACAGCCCATAATAATCTCATAATAAATCAACATTATAAATCATTCAATCAATCAATGAATCAATCAGTCAATCAATCAATGAATCAATCAGTTTTATTTATAAAGCCCAATATCACAAATCACAATTTGCCTCACAGGGCTTTACAGCATACGACATCCCTCTGTCCTTATTGACCCTCACAGCTGATCAGGAAAAACTCCCCCAAAAACCCTTTAACGGGGAAAAAACCTCAGGAAGAGCAACTGAGGAGGGATCCCTCTTCCAGGACGGACAGACGTGCAATAGATGTCGTACAGAACAGATCAACATGATAAATTAACAGTAATCCGTATGACACAATGAGACAGAGAGAGAGAGAGAGAGAGCGAGAGAGAGAGAAATTAGAATGCTATGGCTTACTGGATAGAGAATATTCTTCAGCACAATATCTGGTCAGCATAAAAAACCCCAAACAGAGACGCACATTGACAATGTACACACTCACTGACCATCAACTACAGGTTGAAAAAGGTTGGCATAAGAAAGAATGGAAGCCCAGAGAATTAAGAGTATGTAAACACTGTTCCTCAGGAGAAATAGAAACTGAGGCCCACTTTCTCCTCTCCTGCCCCCTGTACCAAACTGAGAGAGAGGCTTTCCTACAGCAGATAACTGCAGCAGATCCATCATATCAGGGAAAAAAATGTGATGAACTGTTAAAAGTATGTCTGGGAGAAGATCCACAATTTATAAAATTAGCTGCACAATATGTAACACTCTGCCGTGATACCAGAGAAACACGCAAATGCTGATCAGAACCATCATTGCTATAATGTATATATATATATATATATATATATATATATATATATATATATATATATAATACAATATTGTTGTTTTTTATTTTATTGTTATTATTATTATTATTATTATTATTATATCATTTAATATGAACTGTATATATGTTTTTCATTGTATATGACAACTTGTAATTGCCCAATAATACCCAATCTTATTAATCCCCCCCCCCCCCCCCCCCCCCCCCCCCCCCCCACACACACACACACACACACACACACATTATTCTCTTTATTTTATTTTAAGTTTCATTTCATTTATATGTATTTTAACCTACACATTGTATTTTTTGTTTTGTTTAATTGATTCTTGATGCTTTGGCAACATAGTTCTTGTAACATTCATGCCAGTAAAGCAAAAATGAATTGAATTGAGAGAGACAGAGAGAGAGAGAGAGAGAGAGAGAGAGAGAGAGAGAGCTCAGCTCAAAGTTTATTTTAGTTGTTCAAACTGGTGGTTGAGCAGCACTGGGTGCAGTTTATAGATCCATGCTTGTGTGAGAGCAGCAGTAACTATCAGCAGTAGCTATCAGCAGTCGCTATCAGCAGTAACTATCAGCAGTAACTATCAGCAGTAACTATCAGCAGTAGCTATCAGCAGTAACTATCAGCAGTCGCTATCAGCAGTAACTATCAGCAGTAACTATCAGCAGTCGCTATCAGCAGTAACTATCAGCAGTAACTATCAGCAGTCGCTATCAGCAGTAACTATCAGCAGTAGCTATCAGCAGTAACTATCAGCAGTCGCTATCAGCAGTAACTATCAGCAGTCGCTATCAGCAGTAACTATCAGCAGTAACTATCAGCAGTAACTATCAGCAGTAACTATCAGCAGTCGCTATCAGCAGTAACTATCAGCAGTAACTATCAGCAGTCGCTATCAGCAGTAACTATCAGCAGTAACTATCAGCAGTCGCTATCAGCAGTAACTATCAGCAGTAGCTATCAGCAGTCGCTATCAGCAGTAACTATCAGCAGTCGCTATCAGCAGTAACTATCAGCAGTAGCTATCAGCAGTAACTATCAGCAGTCGCTATCAGCAGTAACTATCAGCAGTCGCTATCAGCAGTAACTATCAGCAGTAGCTATCAGCAGTCGCTATCAGCAGTAACTATCAGCAGTAGCTATCAGCAGTAACTATCAGCAGTAGCTATCAGCAGTCGCTATCAGCAGTAACTATCAGCAGTAACTATCAGCAGTAGCTATCAGCAGTAACTATCAGCAGTAGCTATCAGCAGTAACTATCAGCAGTAACTATCAGCAGTAGCTATCAGCAGTCGCTATCAGCAGTAACTATCAGCAGTCGCTATCAGCAGTAACTATCAGCAGTAACTATCAGCAGTAACTATCAGCAGTAGCTATCAGCAGTAACTATCAGCAGTAGCTATCAGCAGTCGCTATCAGCAGTAACTATCAGCAGTAACTATCAGCAGTAACTATCAGCAGTCGCTATCAGCAGTCGCTATCAGCAGTAACTATCAGCAGTAACTATCAGCAGTAACTATCAGCAGTAGCTATCAGCAGTAACTATCAGCAGTAGCTATCAGCAGTCGCTATCAGCAGTAACTATCAGCAGTAACTATCAGCAGTAGCTATCAGCAGTCGCTATCAGCAGTAACTATCAGCAGTAACTATCAGCAGTAACTATCAGCAGTCGCTATCAGCAGTAGCTATCAGCAGTAGCTATCAGCAGTAACTATCAGCAGTAGCTATCAGCAGTCGCTATCAGCAGTAACTATCAGCAGTAACTATCAGCAGTAACTATCAGCAGAATGATCTCAGTGTGAACAGAGCTGAGCACAGTCGGGCTTTAATGTGTCAGACAGAGAAAAAGAGGAAGTTAAACCAGTTCAACTGGAGCTTAAATGTGAAACTGATGTCCCACCAATTTCACACACACAGACCGACCAGGTAGCTTCACAACATTAACATTAACATTAATACATTTACATGTAATTACTTCAATAACAACTTGAATATGTTTAAATCCTGATTTTTAATCCAACTGTCTGATTCATGTAATCATGTCTCTGATATCAGTTATTGATCAAGTCATGTATGCTCACACTAACAAACTGTGAGTAGTGAACTGATGGGCAGGTTATGAGACAATGGGCACACGTGAGGGGCCCCTGGACACAGACATGAGAGGGGCCCCTCCTGGACAGTGACATGGGAGGGGCCCCTTTACACTGACATGGGAGGGGCCCCTTTACACTGACATGGGAGGGGCCCCTTTACACAGACATGTGAGGGGCCCCTGGACACAGACATGGGAGGGGCCCCTGGACACAGACATGGGAGGGGCCCCTCCTGGACACAGACATGTGAGGGGCCCCTCCTGGACACAGACATGTGAGGGGCCCCTCCACCTCTCCTACAGAGGAGCAGGATACTCACAGACTGTGTGGTTATTTGTGTCTCTGTGCAGTTGCTGTGCATCTGTTTGTGGTTTTGTGTCTCTGAATTCGTGTTGAGTCTCCTCCTGGTCAATACACATGTATGTGTGTGTGTGTGTGTGTGTGTGTGCGTGCGTGCACGTGTGTGTATGTGTGTGTGTGTGTAATTTTGTTTAAGAGCCATCATTTCGTATTTCAGGAGTGTTCTACATTTTCCATTAGATTTAAGTGACGGTTATTTAAAAATATTCATTCACAAAATACATGATCAAAGAATTAATCCTGTAGAGTTGGGCTGAAGCTTGTGTAAAAAGTGTCCTCTTAGAAAATAACAGTGAATGAATGAATGAATGAATGAATGAATGAATGAATGAATGATCTATATTTGGGTTCATACATGTGGAGAAAGAAAGACTGTATCACACAGATTTCCTCACAGTCAGTAACAGATAAAGAAACAGACTGATTTTTACCTCTCCGACACAAACCACAGGAAAAAACAGAATATCAACAACACCAATATATGATATATAATATATACATTAAACTTTAGATTATAATCATAATCCTTAGTCACTTAATATTTAAATCATTTTACATTTCAAAGCGTTTTTAAAACTCAGCAGAGAGAAACACAGTTTGAGCTCAGGACTGAGTCCATCCCACAGTCTGAGGATTTACATCAGTTCTCACTTTGTTTCATAAATAAACAGCCCTCTGTAATTATCAGTTCCTTCCCCTAATTGAAAACATTTTGTAATGCAGACAGAACGCTTTTGTTCAAAACTCAAACCCAAAATTATTTCCAGTGTTTTAAATACACAATGTCTGAAATCGTTCAGGTGTCGAATGCTGTAAACAGTTTATTAGTTTGTTCACAATAATCAGCTTTATGTTTTATTCCAGCAGCTCTGAAAGGACAAGCAAATATACACAGTTTAACTGTCAACTGTTTCTTTATAGTACACCTTGACACAGGTGCATCGCTGCAGCCCCACAGTAGAGTTTAAAGAGGTCATAATTTAATGGAGCTGCTCAGGTCAAACTTTACATGATCACAGAGCACATACAGCCACTCTGAGAGGAGTCGGCCATTTTGGTTTGTTTTCTATTTTGATGTGTTTGTTCTTTTTCCTCCAGTTACCACACACACCTAAATTTAACACCTTAAAGATGGTGTGTGTGTGTGTGTGTGTGTGCGTGTGTGTGCGTGTGTGTGTGTGTGCGTGTGTGTGTGTGTGTGTGTGTGTGTGTGAGCAGCAGCTGTTCGGTGCCACAATTGGAATGCTGCGGTCCATCTCCTTATTTGGTCATATGGAGCCTCAACAGGAAGCTGGTGTCACTTTTTTTTATTGTCCCCCCGTTACACCGTCGGTTCCTCGTCTCGTTAAACAGACACAACCGAGCTGTGGGGACATAATAATAATACACAGTGTTTTCAACATTATATTTCATTGTTCACAGTGATTGTATTGTGACGCTGGGCTCATTGTGAGTTTATCAAAGACAGCCATCGCCTCTTGTTTCCTGCCGGAGCCGATCTGTAGTCGGTCCTTGTGTTTCCGGTGTGTGTAAGGAGAGCAGCGGTGTGATTTCACAGGAGACTTAATCTGTCAAAATGCAGGTCTGTTAATCTTGATTAGACTTTTAAACTCTGTGGTTTAACAAAGGATACTGAGGGGATGTAACACCGGTTAATGTCGGTGCTGTGTGTCCAGATAATTTAACAGTAGAGCTCTGTAAACTAACGGAGTGTGAAACTGTTAGCTTCACTGTTAGCTTCACTGTTAGCTTCACTGTTAGCTTCACTGTTAGCTTCACTGTTAGCATGCTAACTAGCTAAGCATCAGCCTGTTGTTATTCTACATGTGTGACCTCACCCTGTCAGACACACTCAGATAGAGACAGGTCAATATAAAGACAGGAGCTGAAGTCATGTGTGATCAAGTGATTAACGAACTATAACAGGTGACGTCAGCTTCATGTCAGATATTTGGTAGTAAACGGAAATGATGACTATGTTGAAGTGTAACGTGAAATTTTGTTGTGTGAATAATATAGTGATGTTTTTATAGTCATCATTAACTCACTAGAAATGTAAAATAGTTAATATTAGTTCTACCCAGAGATGGGGACTTGAGTCATTGTGACTTGGACTTGAGTCGACTCGAGTCGCTGTTTTGATGACTTGTGACTTGACTTGACAAAAAATAAAAGACTTGAGACTTGACTTGGAAGTCAAAGACACGGGACTTGACTTGAGACACGATGACTTGAATGACTTGAGTGTTATTCACATCATGTTTTCAGTTAGAATATAAAATTAATAAATTAATTTAAAAAATAATGTCGATTACCCGGTAGGAGCGCAGGCTGAGAATGGCGTTGTCATGATAGGATCACTACCCTGTCAATCAGTCATGCCCTCTCTACGTACCGTACGTGTGTATTGGAGAAACACGCCCTCTTATATCAGATAGGCATCATCAGGCATCGGCTTGGTGGAACTTGTTTTTTAATTTATTTACTAACATTAACCCAAGAAAATGTGAGCGAACATTTCGACCAGTTCATCATAAAGACCAGCTGTACGTTTTATGAACGAGCAACACAGGGTTAAATGAGCTAAATGGGTGATTTTTGGCTGCTGCTTTGGTTACTGTGTGTGTGTGTGTGTGTGTGTGTGTGTGTGTGTGTGCGTGTGCGTGCACGCATGGGGGTCATCCCTGCAAAGTAAACATTGCAGCGATGAAGTCAATGTTTACTGACAGTTACTTATATCTTGTTTTTTCACTTTATTAAGATCAGATTCTGCAGGTAAAATTACAATAATAAGGTGACTTGACTTGACCTATTACAGGACTTGACTTGACTTGACATAACCTGTGACTTGACTTGCCCAAGAAAAAATGACTTGGGACTCACTTGAGACTTGAAGGTTAAGACTTGAGACTTACTTGAGACTTGCACATGTGTGACAAATAAAAATAACTTGTTTGGCACCAGTTCAGAAGTTTTAAGTACAGGGTTTTAAATCTGGAAAGAAAATCAGCAGGAACATAATGTGATGCATTATGTTCCTGAAATTTGTGACTTCTTAACATCTTTACTTTTTAGCCAACTGTTTATTCCGGATTTACTTTCTTGTCACCTCTGCAGTACAATAATTGGTTCAAACAACGGACATAATTTAATGTAGAGTATCTGTGCGACAGTATCTGTAGTTTAAAATGTAGTTAGAGATAAACGTTTTCATGAGCTCATGTTGTGGCTTTAGGTCTGACTCTGTTACAGTAAACTGAAGTTTATGAGATCCACATGAAGCCCACACAGTTAGTGGTGACACACAGTTTGTATACTGGAGCCATCATACACTTTATCTGCTCTGTGATAGTGACCTCAGCTGACAGTGCCTTTGCCTTTTTTTTTTCTTTTTTTTTTTTAAATACGAGGGTCTCTGTACTGTTGTGAGTGCACCTCTTCACCTTCACATATGGAGGACTCAGGTGTAAAATGCTTTAACATAGGTGTAAGGTGACGGTGGCTCAGGAGGTGGAGCCGACCGTCTCCTCCCGTCTCTCAAGTATCTTTGGTTCAGATACAGATACAGAGGGCTGAGCCACTGGTATGTGAGTGTGTGTGAACAGTTAGCTGGTGGCTCCTTGTATGGCAGCCTCAGCCATCAGTGTGTGAATGTGACGTGTAGTGTTAAACTGCTGGTCTTTGAGTGGTCAAAGACCAGAGAGGCACCACACAGGTGGAGGTCCATGTACATTAACATCCACTGTGGATGAGGCAGATTTTAGGGGAGTGTAGAGCACGTGGCTCATTCCCAGCTCTGGTGTGTTTGGTGTTTCGCTCTTCATCTTAGACAAACAGAAATAAATCCCACATCGGAGCTTAAAGAAACCCACAGTAACAGCACATGTATCTGTGCTTTGTTTCCTCCTCAGGACCCGAATGAAGACACAGAGTGGAACGACATCCTGAGGAAGAAAGGCATCCTTCCTCCCAAAGAGGTTCCTAAAGATGATGATGAAGAGGAGGAGCTGGCCCTCAAGCAGCAGTCTGTCGGTAAGAATGAATATATCAATATTTCTCTGTGACTTAAAAAAGGAGATTCATGTTTTCATCCCACAAAAAATGGTTTAAAGTGTGGGGAGGGAGCGAGAAGGGAAGACAGGACCATGACACGGGAACACGGATGTGTTTGGTCTCAGAACTGTCACGCACCTGATTATAGCCTCTGATGTGACCATTGTCTTTTCTCTCAATAGTTAAAACATACGAGGACATGACGCTGGAGGAGCTGGAGGAGAATGAAGATGAGTTTGGTGAAGACGATGAAGCTGCCATTGAGATGTACAGGTGAGTGACGATGAATCAAATGTATCATGTTTTTATCTGTTTCTGAAACACAGATTTATGGAATTTCCTGGACACAAAATGTCTTCAGTTTACATAAATCTATGAACCTGTGACGAGCTCTGTGAGTGGAAGGAGACTTGTACAATATCACTGTGACTGAACTCTTAAAATTCACTGTGACTGTGACGGTAACTGATGTGAGACGTGTCTCTCTGCAGACAGCAGCGTCTGGCGGAGTGGAAGGCGGCTCAGGTGAAGAACGTGTTTGGGGAGTTGGGGGAAATCTCCGGACAGGACTACGTCAAGGAGGTCAACAGGGCCGGAGACGGCATCTGGGTGGTGCTGCACCTCTATAAACAGGGGTAGGTCACCAACAAAGCCCAGAACATGACCAAGTGTTCAAGAAAAACCCTCCTGAAGGACAGAAAACATTTCAGATAGTTTAGGTGTGAGCTGCAGAGTGTTGCAGATATGGGCCGTAGAGATGTCTGACTTCTCTCCAGTATAGCACAACTAGATGACACTGAGCTTGTGGAGCTCAAAACTCAACATCAATGTCTCTTTACAGAAATCATGACCTGGTTACTCAAGATAATCCACAGACCTTGTTGCTGCAGTTTCATGTAGGAACTATTTTATTTCTACCGAACTACACCCAGAAACTGTATCACTGCGTAAAAGCGTGCATGGACTAATGGATGAGAGGCTCGGGACAGTGCAGGATGTAAACATTAATAGTGTTGTCCTCAGCTGAGCTGTAATGTTCGGTGATGCGAGGTGAGCTGGAAGTAGATTCATGGTTCCTTCCTCCTGGGTCAGATTTCTGGAACCAGATGTTGACATTAAGTTTTTCAAATGTTTATTTTTTTTAATTCTTAATGAGGGGATGACGTTTCCCTTTAAGATGAATCATTGCCTTCATCTTCTCTGGGTGGAGAATACTTTTGTCCTCCAGACAGACAGCTGTGAAACAAACAGCAGGACTTGTTTTGAATCAGTTTGAATCAGACAGTGTGGTTACGTGTGGACTGTGACGGATAGGCAATTCATTGATTAGTTGATTGTCAGAAAATTAATTGGCAATTCTACTGATCACCAAACATTTTTTTAAGGAAAAAAGCCAAACATTTGCTTCTTAAATGTGAATATTTGCAACTGTTCTGTGTGGCCTGTCACTGTAACTGGATCATCTGGTTATGAACTGATGGTCGGACAAAACCAGCACCTTGAAGACGTCAAGTTGGGCCTGAGTTCATCAGAAACAATCAGAGAGATTGATTGATTTGTTGCAGTCAGCCCATCAGTCTTCCTGTTAAGACCACTGACACTTTGTAAGCACGAAGTGCATCACTAACAGATCTGTGTGATGATTTCTCACTGCTCATCTCCTTTCCCAGCATCCCTCTGTGCACCCTCATCAACCAACACATGAACATGTTGGCCAGGAAGTTCCCTCAGACCAAGTTCCTCAAGTCCATCTCCACCACCTGCATCCCCAACTACCCCGACCGCAACCTGCCCACCATCTTCGTCTACTTCGAGGGAGAGATGAAGGCCCAGTTCATCGGGCCGCTGGTCTTTGGAGGCATGAACCTCAAAGTTGAAGGTAGGAGGCAACAAACAAAGCATCAGGACTCTGAACACACTCTTCAAGGTGCTCGCAGAGATTCTTATCCAACACACGCCTCTAGCTCAAAGTACAGGGTGTGTGCTGAAAAAAAAAATAGAGTTGAGTTTGAATTGAATGAACAGTCTTTGTCCAGAATTACAGACTCCACCTCAACACTTCAAGAACAACAGAGGACCTAAAGTAAGTTTTAGTCTTAGTCTGCTTTGTCTGTAGTGTTACTGTGGAACCAGGCAGATGGTAGACGGCCAATCAGATGGTGTTTTAATGGACGACAGACGGACTGTAAAAACAGGTGGGGCCGGCAGAGAAACAAGCAGCAGGGACCGTAGTTGATGTTTACCTTTGTGCTGTCCTCTGTGACAGAATTTACAATCAGATGCTCCATAGCTCCTTCACACGAGCTCTGTGAAAACACAGGCGATCTTCCCAGTTACTGGACATTACCAGAGACATTACATAAAATAAATAATTCAGCTTTTTCCCCACTCCTTGTGTACGACATCACCAGTGTTTGGTTTTATTGTGTTGTCATTTCATCATCTGTCCCTTGTGTCCCGTGCAGAGCTGGAGTGGAGGTTATCAGAGTCTGGGGCGGTGAAGACAGACCTGGAGGAAAACCCCAAGAAGCAAATCGAAGACAAGCTGATGTCATCGATCAGATCTTCGCTTCCTACACGAAAGGACAGTGACTCTGAGGACGAGGACTATTAGATCTAATATCAGAGACAGTCGCTCCAAACTGGACACGCTGTGTGGGACACACTCAGAGGACGTCTGAGCAGGGACAGAGACTCCTCCATCAGTTCACACATTTCAGATTTAAAGTGTGGGCTGGAGGACACCTGGCCGGAGAGACACCTCCTGAAGTTTCAGAGGGAAAGCGCTCTTTTATAATTTGAATAAATGTCTGACTCATCAGCTGAGTTTAACTTTTTTATTTCATGATGTCACAAACTGTAAATCTGTTGAATCAAATGTGAGTTCACCTCGATGCCACGTTAATCTGTGTTCTGGAATCATAAAGAACTTGTTTAAGAGATGAATGTGTTTGGTGTGTATTTGGTGATGCTTGTGTCTTGTGTAACAGAGCAACAGTTCACACTGACGTACACTGATTGACGTGGAAGCAGGAAGACACATAGCAGCCATGTTGGAGTGGTTCTGCTGTCTCCATCTGTACAATCATTTATTTTCTCATAACAAAAGGTCGTGTGTGTGTGTGTGTCTCTGAGCATGGCATCCTCGGCTCAGTGATGGTGAGACGTTCAGGTGCTACCTGCTGCTCCTCTTCTCTTCAGCCTGACATCCATCTCTTGTGGTCGATTCTTCTACAACATCCCCTCAGGCAGACCGCGAATCTTCTGTGTCATTAGGAGGAGAGAGGAGAGGAGTCAGAGGCAAAGATCAGACCTCAGCACTGATGTGGTTAATAAAGATCTCACTAATTCTTTGCTCCTGATGAGGAGGCTTCCTGGAAAGGTTGATTTTCTTTAGACATTCTTCATTCATTCTTTCAGTTTGTTCTTTGTCACTGATGAAGATGAGTCTCCTGTTAAAGGAACCTTCATCTAAAACCAGCTGAACCTAAGCTACAGAGCTCTGAGCCTTCTCACTGATATATAATGTGAGCATCTTTAATGGAGAATACTGAGATGAAGACTCGTGATTGGCTCAGTGTGTGTTTCCTCTGAGCTGAGCCACCTGGGCCGACAGCATCAGACTTTTACTACTCCGCTATCGGACAGAAGAGCTCACGCTGACAAAAATCTATAGAAAACAATAATAATGCTACCAGTCAGATTCATCTTTAACTCTGTTAATTTGTGTCTTTGTTTTGGAAAATGACTGACATTTTAAATTTGAGTGTAGGGAGGAGGAGACACTGTCTGTAACCATGACTACTACAGAAAGTGAGATTACACCTGGTGGACAGTGAAAAGATAGAGGACAGAGACAAAGTGAGAATGGATAGAAACAAAACTGACTTAAAGGGAAACTTCACTCTTAAAATCACCATTAATACATCAGTTACTGATTATATTATTATTATTGTTATATATTACTGATATACTGATGACCTTTGTCCTGTTGACTTGGGGAATAAAACTTTAGTTGCTTCCGGTGAACGAAGAATCCAAAAACGGCAAACTGAGACGAACCAAACAGGATAAACTACTGAATATATTCTGTTTCCTTACCAACAGTAAAACCTTCTTCTTTCTCCTCTGGGATAGTTTGGGAGAAAGTCTCATCAGAGGATGGACTGAGTGAGACTGAGGAGGAGGAGAGGAGATGAGAGGAGAAACAGCACAGTTACATACTGAGGTAACATCAGAAAACATGACCTTATATTAATCAAAGTATCCAAACATATAATTTCAGTCTCATCAGTGAAGCTCAGGTCATCAGGTCATCAATCAGCAGTGATACTTATCACATATAAACAATCAGAGATCAATGAGAGGTCAGAGTGATGACTGACACGGAGCAGCTGCTCACATTAAAGAAATATTCAAATCCAAAAACCCTAAAAACTCAGACTGAAGTGAAAAATATTATATTTGTTTCATTCCATTTCATTTATTTATTTAACTCACGACCATGATCACATGGTATGGAGCACAGCTATACAAAAACAATTATACAAACATGGCTAGTAGCAAGGCTGTACAAATTCTCTCATCCCTGCAACGAAAACAAAATAAATGTATTACTTAAATACAGGAAGGACGCTCTTCAAAAAGGCACCTAATTTACAAATAACTTTTAGCTTATTAGATTGTAATAACAAAATTAACTTAATCATAGATGGACGATTTATATAATACTTATAATACTGGCATAAGTTTTTGTCTGAGTTTCATTATACTTACATTTTTACGCTCAAACAGGATATGAAACTCATTGCCAATACGAAGATTACAAAACCTCTGGCTTCTATCCAGACCTTTATATCTTCCAGTGACTTTTGGGATTCTGGTATTATTCGTCCTGAAGTTACAAATGGCCTGTCTGTACTTTTGATTTTCACACGATAAATACTTTTCCAACGTAACTTCTTGTTTAAACTCAGCATAAATATCACATGATGCCATACTATAGAGTTCACTTTGCCATTTTTGCAGAAACTGATCTTTAAGTCTCTGTTCGACAGTTGATTTCAACCAGTCACTGTTACTACATGCTTGAGACAGCCAGAGATAAGACAGACCACAATCATCCAGTATCCGCTTCACTTGCAGGATCCATGGAGACACAAATACATTTAAATTATACAGTCTAAATAAACATTTTTATTTTATTTATTTCATTTATATCATTTTTATACATGTTCACTACTACGTCCAGGAATTTACCCTTAACACCTACTTTTAGCAATTTATACCAGAGAACATCCCTCCAGACTGAATCAAAAGCCTTACTGTAATCAATAAAGGAACAGAATAGTCTACTCTTCTTGAAACAAAATAAATCAATGACAAAAACAACAAAAACAAATGATCAGTGGTAGAATAGCCCTTTCTAAATCCTGCCTGGTTTTCCCTCAGGATAGAATTGTCCTCACAGAACTTAAGTAGTCTTATGTTTAGTATATTCGTAAATAGTTTACCCAAACAACTCAAAAGTGTGTTGCCTCTATAATTATCGTAATCTGCAGCATCACCTTTTTTCTTAAAGATTGGCACAATCAGACCAACTGCCCAGTCCTCAGGGAAAATACCAGTGTCAAGGATCTTATTAAATAAAGAAACAAATAATGGCATAAAAATGCTTGCAGTTCTTTTGATATACTCGTTTGTGTGTGTATGTGTATGTGTGTGTGTGTGTGTGTGTGTGTGTGTGTGTGTGTGTGTGTGTGTGTGTGCTCACCTCCTGCTGCACGGCTCCTACTGAGTTTCGTGCTTTAGAGTAATGAAACAGGAACTGGAAGGAAAGGAGATATCAGGAGGTCAGAGAGGCTGAAGCTGAAACTGAGGCTGGAGCTGAGGCTGTAACTGAGGCTGAGGCTGAAGCTGAGGCTGAGGAAAGATCCGACAGAAAAGCTGAAGTCATAAACTTACTCTTTTGAAGACGTTCTGGACCTGCTCCTGTGGAGAGACACATTAGCAGTTAGCAGGAGGCTAAACTGTTAGCATCATGTTGTCTCCATGTCTGAAACACTTCACTGATACTGACACGTGTTTTATTTAGTTTATTGTCAGACTCTCTTTCAGACTCTGTTTGATCAGTCCGTGTCTTTGTTGGGTTGCTCTGCAGTGGAGACAGTTGTTGGCAATGCTGGAACAGCAACTTTCTACTCCACCATTGAGTCAGGTTTTCACTGAAGAGACGGTAACGTATATTTGCATCTGTAGAACAGCCAGTAGGAACGCCCTCTTTCTGAAAAGACCTGTGATTAGACAAAGTCTCACCTCACAGATTTTCTTCGGTCTGAATCAGAGCCGAGAGGAGCTGATAAAGTCTAGTTGTCTCTCAGTCCACTTGAACTACAATATGCTCAGAGGTTATTATGGGATAACAATTTGCCTCAGACAGAGAGATATTAAATATGTGATGAAGTGTTTGTGTCTGCTCCTCACCTACCTCCTTCTGATCCTCCCACAATGCATCACTCAGGTCATCACTCTGGACGCCTCGCACCTGCACACACACACACACACCATCATCAGTTCATTCTGCAGTCAAGTATTCATCACACAGTCATGTATTCATCACACAGTTGTGTATTCATCACACAGTCATGGATTCATCTTGCAGTCATGGATTCATGCTGTAGTCATGTATTCATCACACAGTCATGTATTCATCACACAGTCTGTGCTGCAGTTTCCAGTGAACATGATAATGTTCTGAGTGTCTGGACTGGAATCAGACTCAGATCAGTTCAATCCACAGACTGAAGCTTTGGTCCGACAGACTCTGAACAGACAGCAGGTGGAGATGATGATCACATGAACCTGTGTCATCAGAGGCTGAGGGTGAACCACTGAATTATGACAGGATGAAGAACTGAGATGTGACAGAGACAAACAGGAGCTGCACAGATTCAGATTAACACTTCTCTCTATTCATCACCTGGAGAAAACCAGGCGTGTGCTCATAGAGAGTCTGAATGATGATGAGGATGATGAAGATGATGATGATGATGATGATGAAGAAGATGATGACGATGGTGAGGGTGATGATGGTTCCTACCTTCCTTAACTGGATCCCGTCCTCCCACTGATCAAACGGACTGGCATCTGTGAAGAGACTTCATATTATCAGTCCTGTTTGTTAGAGCAGCATCTTCATCTTTTATCACATCATCATCATCATCATCAGATTAGTAAATTATATCTATTCTATATGACTGAGTGAATCCTGACAACACATCCTGACTCCTATCTCACAACTAACACCAACACCTGGTCAAGTAAACATATGAGGCTCCTCCTTTGTCAGTTCTGGACATTCAACAACAACATGTCATCTTCTGCTTGTTACACACACACACACACACACACACACACACACACACACACACACACAGTATCTTTTCAACATGAACCTCTGTCTTTGCAGGAAATTAACAGTTTCAGCGGTTCCAACAATCAGCAGCTCTTTGTCAGACCATACAGCTCGAAACGTATGTCATGGTGCAATAAAGAATTATTTTCTGCAAAGAGTCCTGCAGTGTTGCGAGTCATTCATCCTTTTTTTCATCAACGACTATTGACTCAGAACCTGCCCTCCCACAGTGAGATGTGCGTGTCTTTTGTTTGATTTTTTTGTTAGCTAAACGTAACCACATGTGTGTGTGTTGGCTAAACGTAACCACGTGTGTGTGTTGGCTAAACGTAACCACGTGTCTGTAAAGGATTTAAATCCTTCAGTCAGTCAGACTTTATAAAATGTTTATATGTTGAAATGGTTGTTGAATAATTCATTAATGTTTTACAGAGCACTAATAAATCATCAATGAGGAGAACTAACTGTAAACTCTGTCACTGCTCACAGGTTAAACTCTCCTGAAACACACACACACACACACACATACATACACACACACACACACACACACACACACACATATGTATATACATATATATATATATATATGTATATGTGTGTGCATCTGCATCAGCAGTCAGAAACTTTACAGAGACAATTTGTATATATATGTATATATGTATATATATACACACACATATACATGTATATATATATATATATATATATATATATATATATATATATATATATACATATATGTATATATATGTATATCATTATATTCATAGCATGTATCACCTCCTGTGTGATCATATTTATAGGTTATATTTACAGTAAACACCATGTGTGTGTTCATCAGTGATCCTGTATCACTGATGAACACTGTATATCTCAGTAGTAGTTTATAGTAGTGTAGTTAACAGTTTCAGACTCCTGAGCTGCTGTGATGTGTGTTTGATTAATAAAGTTTGATCTGTCATCTTAAAATGAAAGTCAGACAGGAGCCAGCTCTCACAGGGTGAGATCAAGATAAAATATTAATTATTAGTTTGTATTCAAGCTGCATTTTGGGCTTTATGTTGTTTCCCTTTCTTAGTTTTCTTGACCTTAACTTGATCAGACTTTATGTTACTAATCACTGTAATGAATTAAATCTATAATCAGTCTGTTGACAGGTGTCACACACTTTCATTTAATACTTCACAGACACTTTCAGGATCATTTGAACACAAGACTTAAGACTGGTTTTTGGACACTTTCTTATTTAAGCACGGCAGGTCAGTATGAAGGTACGGTAGTGTACAGTATACGTGCTCCTGTATGTATGAATATAGTTCTTACAGTGAGTTAGTTGAATCTACATTTAACCATCACATATAAAGAATAACGTAAAAAGACAGTGCTGGGTTCAGCTGAAGATTGAAAGACATCATAAATGTGACTTTAAAGAGCTGGACTCATTATGACAAAAGGAAATTAGGAGATAGATCAATGAAATTAGATCCGATGTTTGTGGCCCTTTGGACCTCACAAATTAAAAATCAATGAGTATTTAATGACTTTAAGGCCTAAGATTTATTTATAAGTACTGGATGTGAGATATTTTCAGTCTTAATAAGGAGCTGCAGAGACCAGAGGAGAAATGTTTGTCCTCACAGTTAACAGGTTATTTACAGTCAAACTCATCACTGACATAAAGAGAGCATTCATTTAAAGGTTAATTAACCCTCCTTGCTGTAAAGCTGTCTCCACCCACCTGCTGAGCTCCATGATCCCAGACACCAGAAGAAACACAGGAGAAAAAGTTGTCTCACAGTTGGCACAGACATATCTCCTCTCTCCTCTCCTACACTCAACTCAACTCTGTGCGCTTTGTTTGGAGAGTTGTTCTTCCTCGGTGGTTCCACACTAGTCTGCTGGGCTCAACTCGGCTTGGTTTGGCTCAGCTCTGTTCCACTGAGTTTGTCTCGGTGCGTCTTGGCTTGGCTCAGCTCTCCTGGTTGGTCTAACAGCTGTGAGGTGTGAAGATCGTGCCCTGTGTCAGCAGCACTTTAAAAGCTCACAGCCTCTCACACACAGAGAGGACCAATCATACAGAGCCGCTCATCTGCGCAGACCCCCATCTACCTCCCTCTATCTCTCTCACACACACACACACACACACACACACACACACACACACACACACGTTTCCTGGAATGAAGCAGCAGTGGGAGTACTGGTGTGATGTCAGATAAAGTGACTGGTATCTGCTGAAGCTGTGATGGGAAACAGAGGGAACCTGTGGGACTCCTGAACGCTCACATCTGTTGGTCTGTAGGGTCGTGTAGGGTAGTATCTCACTGAGGCTCATATTGTCTCATTCCCTAAATAAATGAACACAGAGAGATCACAGACAGGTGCAGAGCTCCATGTGGAGCAGAAATGAACCAGAGGTCAAAGATCTGCTCAGAAACATTCAGTCACCACAGTAAATGTTTCCGCAAACCACTGATCCGTTAAGACATTACGTGTCTTAATGTTTCAACAACACTGTGGTTCATATGTGGTTTGGTCAAGACAACTACTTTATTTTATTTTATTTATTTATTTACAAATCATTTGAAATACAAGTACAATTTTAATTCATAATTTACAGCAAGATATGATTTTGTAAAAAGGGTCTCCCCAGAAGCTATTCGTAGCTTATAAATGGGGGCCCAGAACATCAAACAACAACACAATAAATTATGAAAACAATTCCTATTTCTACCTAAATTCTAACCTGACCCTAAAGCAACCTCAGGTCATTCCATAAATACAGAAAGTATAGAATTTAAATGCAGTACCAACACATCAGGCACAGGTGCATGAGAGCGAAACACAATGACCCAAGCTCGAATTAAACATATTTCAACAGCAATTATTCTTTTAATTTCTTTTTAAAAATAGACAGAGACACAGACTCTTTAATCATGCTCTCAACCTCATTCCAAACCTGTGGACCTTTAAGACTTGCACATTTCAGTTTCCGTTTCTTTCACCACAGGGTTGTGATTTTTTTCAATTGAAATACGTGCTTTTTGTGGCACTTTGGCAGCTGGTTATGCAGCCACTGCTTTTCATGGCATGTTCCCAGTTAAAGCCCAGCGACAGGTCGCTAAATAACACCTGTGTTTGTTGACTGAAAAGATTCTAGAAACGCAGTAAACAACCAGTTTAGCTGTGTGCTGGTCTCTCACAGTGTCTGCAGCTCGACAGGTGTCTCTCCACCCACCCTCTCCTCCAACTCCTGATGACACAGCAGCTCAGATACTGCGTCAGTCTGAAACGTTGATGTGATGAAATGTACAAATGTGACGTGGTGTGTGGTTTGCAGACACGCACAGTGCCGCACATTTCTGCTGTTGACCAGGCTTACTGTCAGCTGATGGAGAAGTGAGAAGCTGTCCTGAGTGAAACAGTCCTTGTGGTGGTGTTCAGGTGAAAGGGTGAGGTCAGGAGAGAAGACAAAGATCTCTGAAGATCTCAAAGATTTAATCCTGTTGAGATATGTGTGTGGTCTTACACATGTGTGTCTGTGTGGTGTTACACATGTAGGCGGGGCGTCTGTAAATAGATGACACTAACAAACACAGACACATCAGATAAATTATTAATTCACTATGAGAATAATGAAGGAGGTGAGTCAGGTCTGTCTGCAGTGACTCAGGCTAAAAGCTTTTATAGGAATAAGATCCAGTCAGCCCTGCACCATGTTTTCATGTTTCCATGTTTTCATGTTTTCATGATTTCATGTTTCCATGTTTCATGTTTTCAAGTTTCAAGTTGTAATGTTTCCATGTTTCATGTTTCATGTTTTCATGTTTCATGTTTCATGTTTTCATGTTTCATGTTTCCATGTTTTCATGTTTTCATGTTTCCATGTTTCATGTTTCATGTTTCCATGTTTTCATGATTTCATGTTTCCATGTTTTCATATTTCATGTTTTCATGTTTTCATGTTTTCACGTTTCATGTTTCCATGTTTCATGTTTCCATGTTTTCATGTTTCCATGTTTCAATGTTTTCATGTTTCCATGTTTCCATGTTTCATGTTTTCATGTTTTCATGTTTCCATGCTTCATGTTTTCATGTTTCCATGTTTCATGTTTTCATGTTTCCATGTTTCATGTTTTCATGTTTCGATGTTTTCATGTTTCCATGTTTCCAAGTTTCATGTTTTCATGTTTCATGTTTTCATGTTTCCATTTTTCATGTTTTCATGTTTTTGTGTTTTCATGTTTTCATGTTTCCAAGTTTCATCTTTCCATTTTTCAAGTTTTGATGTTTTCATGTTTCCATATTTCCAAGTTTCATTTTTTCATGTTTCCATGTTTCATGTTTTCATGTTTCCATGTTTCATGTTTCCATGTTTCATGTTTTATGTTTCCATGTTTCCAAGTTTCATTTTTTTCATGTTTCCATGTTTCATGTTTTATGTTTCCATGTTTCCAAGTTTCATTTTTTTCATGTTTCCATGTTTCATGTTTCCATGTTTCCATGTTGTCATGTTTTCATGTTTCATGTTTCCATGTTTCATGTTTCCATGTTTCCATGTTTTCATGTTTCATGTTTTCATGTTTCCATGATTCATTTTTTCATGTTTCCATGTTTTCATGTTTTCATGTTTCCATGTTTTCAAGTTTCATGTTTCCATGTTTCCATGTTTCATGTTTTCATGTTTCCATGCTTCATGTTTTCATGTTTCCATGTTTCATGTTTTCATGTTTCCATGTTTTCATTTTTCAAGTTTTCATGTTTTCATGTTTCCATGTTTCCAAGTTTCATGTTTTCATGTTTCATGTTTTCATGTTTCCATGTTTCATGTTTCATGTTTTCATGTTTCATGTTTTCATGTTTCCATGTTTTCATGTTTTCATGTTTCCATGTTTCATGTTTCCATGTTTTATGTTTCCATGTTTTCATGTTTCCAAGTTTCATGTTTTCATGTTTCATGTTTTCATGTTTCCATGTTTTCATGTTTCATGTTTCATGTTTCCATGTTTCCAAGTTTCATGTTTTCATGTTTCCATGTTTCCAAGTTTCATGTTTCCATGTGTCATATTTCCATGTTTTCATGTTTCCATGTTTCATGTTTTATGTTTCCATGTTTCCAAGTTTCATTTTTTTCATGTTTCCATGTTTCATGTTTCCATGTTTCCATGTTGTCATGTTTTCATGTTTCATGTTTCCATATTTCATGTTTCCATGTTTCCATGTTTTCATGTTTCAAGTTTTCATGTTTCCATGTTTCATGTTTTATGTTTTCATGTTTCCAAGTTTCATTTTTTTCATGTTTCCATGTTTCATGTTTCCACGTTTCATTTTTTTCATGTTTCCATGTTTCCAAGTTTTCATGTTTCCATGTTTCATGTTTTATGTTTCCATGTTTCCAAGTTTCATTTTTTTCATGTTTCCATGTTTCAAGTTTTCATGTTTCCATGTTTCATGTTTTATGTTTCCATGTTTCCAAGTTTCATTTTTTTCATGTTTTCATGTTTCATGTTTCCATGTTCCATGTTTTCATGTTTCATGTTTTCATGTTTCCATGTTTCATTTTTTCATGTTTCCATGTTGTCATGTTTTCATGTTTTCATGTTTCCATGTTTTCAAGTTTCATGTTTTCATGTTTCCATGTTTCCATGTTTCATGTTTTCATGTTTTCATGTTTCCATGTTTTCAAGTTTCATGTTTTCATGTTTCATGTTTCCATGTTTCATGTTTCCATGTTTTCATGTTTCCATGTTTTCATGTGTTCATGTTTCCATGTTTCATGTTTTATGTTTTATGTTTTCATGTTTTCATGTTTTTATGTTTCCATGTTTTCATTTTTCAAGTTTTCATGTTTTCATGTTTCCATGTTTCCAAGTTTCATGTTTTCATGTTTCATGTTTTCATGTTTCCATGTTTCATGTTTCATGTTTTCATGTTTCATGTTTTCATGTTTTCATGTTTTCATGTTTCCATGTTTTCATGTTTCCAAGTTTCATGTTTCCATTTTTCAAGTTTTGATGTTTTCATGTTTCCATTTTTCCAAGTTTCATGTTTTCATGTTTCATGTTTCATGTTTTCATGTTTCCATGTTTTCATGTTTCATGTTTTCGTGTTTTCATGTTTTCATGTTTCCATGTTTCCAAGTTTCATGTTTCCATGTTTCATATTTCCATGTTTTCATGTTTCCATGTTTCATGTTTTCATGTTCCCATGTTTTCATGTTTCATGTTTTATGTTTCCATGTTTCCAAGTTTCATTTTTTTCATGTTTCCATGTTTCATGTTTCCATGTTTCCATGTTGTCATGTTTTCATGTTTTCATGTTTCATGTTTCCATGTTTCATGTTTCCATGTTTCCATGTTTCATGTTTTCATGTTTCCATGCTTCATGTTTTCATGTTTCCATGTTTCATGTTTTCATGTTTCCATGTTTCATGTTTTCATGTTTCGATGTTTTCATGTTTCCATGTTTCCAAGTTTCATGTTTTCATGTTTCATGTTTTCATGTTTCCATGTTTCATGTTTCATGTTTCATGTTTTTGTGTTTTCATGTTTTCATGTTTCCAAGTTTCATCTTTCCATTTTTCAAGTTTTGATGTTTTCATGTTTCCATGTTTCCAAGTTTCATTTTTTCATGTTTCCATGTTTCATGTTTCATATTTTTGTGTTTTCATGTTTCCAAGTTTCATGTTTCCATTTTTCAAGTTTTGATGTTTCCATGTTTCCATGTTTCATGTTTCATGTTTTCATTTTTTCATGTTTCCATGTTTCATGTTTCCATGTTTCATATTTTTGTGTTTTCATGTTTCCAAGTTTCATGTTTCCATTTTTCAAGTTTTGATGTTTCCATGTTTCCATGTTTCATGTTTCATGTTTTCATGTTTCCATGTTTCATGTTTTCATGTTTTCATGTTTTCATTTTTTTCATGTTTTCAAGTTTCCTGTTTTCATGTTTCATGTTTCCATGTTTTATGTTTCCATGTTTCCAAGTTTCATTTTTTTCATGTTTCCATGTTTCATGTTTCCATGTTTCCATGCTTCATGTTTTCATGTTTCCATGTTTCATGTTTTCATGTTTCCATGCTTCATGTTTTCATGGTTCCATGTTTCATGTTTTCATGTTTCCATGTTGTCATGTTTTCATGTTTCATGTTTCCATGTTTTCATGTTTCCATGTTTCATGTTTTCATGTTTCGATGTTTTCATGTTTCCAAGTTTCATTTTTTCATGTTTCCATGTTTCATGTTTCCATGTTTCATATTTTTGTGTTTTCATGTTTCCATGTTTCATGTTTCCATTTTTCAAGTTTTGATGTTTCCATGTTTCCATGTTTCATGTTTCATGTTTCCATGTTTCATGTTTCCATGTTTCATATTTTTGTGTTTTCATGTTTCCAAGTTTCATGTTTCATGTTTCATGTTTTCATGTTTCCATGTTTCCATGTTTCATGTTTTCATTTTTTTTCATGTTTTCAAGTTTCATGTTTTCATGTTTTCATGTTTCCATGTTTCCATGTTTTATGTTTCCATGTTTCCAAGTTTCATTTTTTTCATGTTTCATGTTTCATGTTTCCATGTTTCCATGTTGTCATGTTTTCATGTTTCCATGTTTTCAAGTTTCATGTTTTCATGTTTCCATGTTTCCATGTTTCATGTTTTCATGTTTCCATGCTTCATGTTTTCATGTTTCCATGTTTCATGTTTTCATGTTTTCATGTTTCCATGTTTCATGTTTTCATGTTTCGATGTTTTCATGTTTCCATGTTTCCAAGTTTCATGTTTTCATGTTTTCATGTTTCCATGTTTCATGTTTCATGTTTTTGTGTTTTCATGTTTTCATGTTTCCATGTTTCCAAGTTTCATTTTTTCATGTTTCCATGTTTCATGTTTCCATGTTTCATATTTTTGTTTTCATGTTTCCAAGTTTCATGTTTCCATTTTTCAAGTTTTGATGTTTCCATGTTTCCATGTTTCATGTTTCATGTTTTCATGTTTCCATGTTTCCATGTTTCCATGTTTTCATGTTTCCATGTTTCATGTTTTCATGTTCCCATGTTTTCAAATTTCATGTTTCCAAGTTTCATTTTTTCATGTTTTCATGTTTCATGTTTCCATGTTTCCATGTTTCATGTTTCCATGTTTCATGTTTTCATGTTTCAAGTTTTCATGGTTCCATGTTTCATGTTTTCATGTTTTCATATTTCATGTTTTCATGTTTCATGTTTCATGTTTCATGTTGTCATGTTTCATGTTTCCATGTTTCCATGTTTTCTTGTTTCCATGTTTTCATGTTTCCATGTTTCCATGTTTTCATGTTTCCATGTTTCATGTTTCCATGTTTTATGTTTCCATGTTTCATGTTTTCATGTTTTCATTTTTCAAGTTTTCATGTTTTCATGTTTCCATGTTTCATGTTTTCATGTTTCCATGTTTTCATGTTTCATGTTTCATGTTTCATGTTTTCGTGTTTCCATGTTTCCATGTTTCATGTTTTCATTTTTTTCATGTTTTCAAGTTTCATGTTTTCATGTTTTCATGTTTCCATGTTTCATGTTTTATGTTTCCATGTTTCCAAGTTTCATTTTTTTCATGTTTCATGTTTCATGTTTCCATGTTTCCATGTTGTCATGTTTTCATGTTTCCATGTTTTCAAGTTTCATGTTTTCATGTTTCCATGTTTCCATGTTTCATGTTTTCATGTTTCCATGCTTCATGTTTTCATGTTTCCATGTTTCATGTTTTCATGTTTTCATGTTTCCATGTTTCATGTTTTCATGTTTCGATGTTTTCATGTTTCCATGTTTCCAAGTTTCATGTTTTCATGTTTTCATGTTTCCATGTTTCATGTTTCATGTTTTTGTGTTTTCATGTTTTCATGTTTCCATGTTTCCAAGTTTCATTTTTTCATGTTTCCATGTTTCATGTTTCCATGTTTCATATTTTTGTTTTCATGTTTCCAAGTTTCATGTTTCCATTTTTCAAGTTTTGATGTTTCCATGTTTCCATGTTTCATGTTTTCATGTTTCCATGTTTCCATGTTTCCATGTTTTCATGTTTCCATGTTTCATGTTTTCATGTTTTCATGTTTTCATGTTTTCATGTTTCCAAGTTTCATTTTTTCATGTTTTCATGTTTCATGTTTCCATGTTTCCATGTTTCATGTTTCCATGTTTCATGTTTTCATGTTTCAAGTTTTCATGTTTCCATGTTTCATGTTTTCATGTTTTCATATTTCATGTTTTCATGTTTCATGTTTCATGTTTCATGTTTTCATGTTTCATGTTTCCATGTTTCCATGTTTTCTTGTTTCCATGTTTTCATGTTTCCATGTTTCCAAGTTTTCATGTTTCCATGTTTCATGTTTCCATGTTTTATGTTTCCATGTTTCATGTTTTCATGTTTTCATTTTTCAAGTTTTCATGTTTTCATGTTTCCATGTTTCATGTTTTCATGTTTCCATGTTTTCATGTTTCATGTTTCATGTTTCATGTTTTCGTGTTTCCATGTTTCATGTTTCATGTTTTCATGTTTCATGTTTCCATGTTTCATGTTTCCATGTTGTCATGTTTTCATGTTTCATGTTTCATGTTTCCATGTTTCATGTTTCCATGTTTCCATGTTTTCATGTTTCATGTTTTCATGTTTCCATGTTTCATTTTTTCATGATTCCATGTTTTCATGTTTTCATGTTTTCATGTTTCCATGTTTTCAAGTTTCATGTTTTCATGTTTCCATGTTTCATGTTTTCATGTTTCCATGTTTCCATGTTTCCATGTTTTCATGTTTTCATGTTTCCATGTGTCATGTTTTATGTTTTCATGTTTCCATGTTTCCATGTTTCATGTTTCCATGTTTTCATGTTTTCATGTTTCCAAGTTTCATTTTTTCATGTTTTCATGTTTTCATGTTTCCATGTTTTCAAGTTTCATGTTTTCATGTTTCCATGTTTCCATGTTTCATGTTTTCATGTTTCCATGCTTCATGTTTTCATGTTTCCATGTTTCATGTTTTCATGTTTTCATGTTTCCATGTTTCATGTTTTCATGTTTCGATGTTTTCATGTTTCCATGTTTCCAAGTTTCATGTTTTCATGTTTTCATGTTTCCATGTTTCATGTTTCATGTTTTTGTGTTTTCATGTTTTCATGTTTCCATGTTTCCAAGTTTCATTTTTTCATGTTTCCATGTTTCATGTTTCCATGTTTCATATTTTTGTTTTCATGTTTCCAAGTTTCATGTTTCCATTTTTCAAGTTTTGATGTTTCCATGTTTCCATGTTTCATGTTTCATGTTTTCATGTTTCCATGTTTCCATGTTTCCATGTTTTCATGTTTCCATGTTTCATGTTTTCATGTTCCCATGTTTTCAAATTTCATGTTTCCAAGTTTCATTTTTTCATGTTTTCATGTTTCATGTTTCCATGTTTCCATGTTTCATGTTTCCATGTTTCATGTTTTCATGTTTCAAGTTTTCATGTTTCCATGTTTCATGTTTTCATGTTTTCATATTTCATGTTTTCATGTTTCATGTTTCATGTTTCATGTTTTCATGTTTCATGTTTCCATGTTTCCATGTTTTCTTGTTTCCATGTTTTCATGTTTCCATGTTTTCATGTTTCCATGTTTCATGTTTCCATGTTTTATGTTTCCATGTTTCATGTTTTCATGTTTTCATTTTTCAAGTTTTCATGTTTTCATGTTTCCATGTTTCATGTTTTCATGTTTCCATGTTTTCATGTTTCATGTTTCATGTTTTCGTGTTTTCATGTTTCATGTTTCATGTTTTCATGTTTCATGTTTCCATGTTTCATGTTTCCATGTTGTCATGTTTTCATGTTTCATGTTTCATGTTTCCATGTTTCATGTTTCCATGTTTCCATGTTTTCATGTTTCATGTTTTCATGTTTCCATGTTTCATTTTTTCATGATTCCATGTTTTCATGTTTTCATGTTTTCATGTTTCCATGTTTTCAAGTTTCATGTTTTCATGTTTCCATGTTTCATGTTTTCATGTTTCCATGTTTCCATGTTTCCATGTTTTCATGTTTTCATGTTTCCATGTGTCATGTTTTATGTTTTCATGTTTCCATGTTTCCATGTTTCATGTTTCCATGTTTTCATGTTTTCATGTTTCCAAGTTTCATTTTTTCATGTTTTCATGTTTCATGTTTCCATGTTTCCATGTTTCATGTTTCCATGTTTCATATTTTCATGTTTCCATGTTTTCATGTTTCCATGTTTCATGTTTCCATGTTTCCATGTTTCATGTTTTCATGTTTCATATTTTCATGTTTCCATGTTTTCATGTTTCCATGTTTCATGTTTTCATGTTCCCATGTTTTCATGTTTTCATGTTTCCAAGTTTCATTTTTTCATGTTTTCATGTTTCATGTTTCCATGTTTCCATGTTTCATGTTTTCATGTTTCATATTTTCATGTTTCCATGTTTCCATGTTTTCATGTTTCCATGTTTCATGTTTCCATGTTGTCATGTTTTCATGTTTCATGTTTCATGTTTCCATGTTTCATGTTTCCATGTTTCCATGTTTTCATGTTTCATGTTTTCATGTTTCCATGTTTCATTTTTTCATGATTCCATGTTTTCATGTTTTCATGTTTTCATGTTTCCATGTTTTCATGTTTTCATTTTTTCATGTTTCCATGTTTCATGTTTCCATGTTTCCATGTTTCCATGTTTCCATGTTTTCATGTTTTCATGTTTCCATGTGTCATGTTTTATGTTTTCATGTTTCATGTTTCCATGTTTCATGTTTCCATGTTTTCATGTTTTCATGTTTCCAAGTTTCATTTTTTCATGTTTTCATGTTTCATGTTTCCATGTTTCCATGTTTCATGTTTTCATGTTTCATATTTTCATGTTTCCATGTTTTCATGTTTCCATGTTTCATGTTTTCATGTTCCCATGTTTTCATGTTTTCATGTTTCCAAGTTTCATTTTTTCATGTTTTCATGTTTCATATTTCCATGTTTCCATGTTTCATGTTTTCATGTTTCATATTTTCATGTTTCCATGTTTCCATGTTTCATGTTTCCATGTTTCATGTTTTCGTTTTAATATTTCATGTTTTCATGTTTCATGTTTCATGTTTTCATGTTTCATGTTTCCATGTTTCCATGTTTTCTTGTTTGCATGTTTTCATGTTTTCATGTTTTCATGTTTTCATGTTTCCATGTTTCATGTTTCCATGTTTTCATGTTTCCATGTTTTCATGTTTTCATTTTTCAAGTTTTCATGTTTCCATGTTTCCATGTTTCATGTTTTCATGTTTCATGTTTCATGTTTCCATGTTTCATGTTTCATGTTTTCATGTTCCCATGTTTCCATGTTACATGTTTCCATGTTTCCATGTTTCCATGTTTCATGTTTCCATGTTTTCATGTTTCCATGTTACATGTTTCCATGTTTCCATGTTTCCATGTTTCATGTTTTCATGTTCCCATGTTTTCATGTTTCCATGTTTCCATGTTGTCATGTTTTCATGTTTCATGTTTCCATGTTTCATGTCTCCATGTTTCCATGTTTCATGTTTTCATGTTTCATGTTTTCATGTTTCCATGTTTCCATGTTTCATGTTTCCATGTTTCATGTTTTCATGTTTCAAGTTTTCATGTTTTCATGTTTCCATGTTTCATGCTTCATGTTTCCACATTTCATTTTTCCATGTTTCCATGTTTTCATGTTTCCATGTTTCCATGTTTCATGTTTCCATGTTTCATGTTTCCATGTTTCATGTTTTCATGTTCCCATGTTTTCATGTTTTCATGTTTCCATGTTTCATGTTTCCATGTTTCCATGTTGTCATGTTTTCATGTTTCATGTTTCCATGTTTCATGTCTCCATGTTTCCATGTTTCATGTGTCCATGTTTCCATGTTTCATGTTTTCATGTTTCATGTTTTCATGTTTCCATGTTTCCATGTTTCATGTTTCCATGTTTCATGTTGTCATGTTTCAAGTTTTCATGTTTCCATGTTTCATGTTTCATGTTTTCATGTTTCCATGTTTCATGTTTTCATGTTTTCATGTTTTCATTTTTTTCATGTTTTCAAGTTTCATGTTTTCATGTTTCATGTTTCCATGTTTCATGTTTTATGTTTCCATGATTCCAAGTTTCATTTTTTCATGTTTCCATGTTTCATGTTTCCATGTTTCCATGTTGTCATGTTTTCATGTTTCATGTTTCATGTTTCCATGTTTCATGTTTCCATGTTTCCATGTTTTCATGTTTCATGTTTCCATGTTTTCATGTTCCCATGTTTCCATGTTTCATGTTTCCATGTTTCATGTTTCCATGTGTCATGTTTTCATGTTCCCATGTGTTCATGTTTTCATGTTTCCATGTTTCATGTTTCCATGTTTCCATGTTGTCATGTTTTCATGTTTCATGTTTCCATGTTTCATGTCTCCATGTTTCCATGTTTCATGTGTCCATGTTTCCATGTTTCATGTTTTCATGTTTCATGTTTCCATGTTTCCATGTTTCCATGTTTCATGTTTCCATGTTTCATGTTGTCATGTTTCAAGTTTTCATGTTTCCATGTTTCATGTTTCATGTTTTCATGTTTCCATGTTTCATGTTTTCATGTTTTCATGTTTTCATTTTTTTCATGTTTTCATGTTTCCATGTTTCATGTTTCATGTTTCCATGTTTCATGTTTTGTTTCCATGATTCCAAGTTTCATTTTTTTCATGTTTCCATGTTTCATGTTTCCATGTTTCCATGTTGTCATGTTTTCATGTTTCATGTTTCATGTTTCCATGTTTCATGTTTCCATGTTTCCATGTTTTCATGTTTCCTGTTTTCATGTTTTCATGTTTTCATGTTTTCATGTTTCCATGTTTTCAAGTTTCATGTTTTCATGTTTCCATGTTTCATGTTTTCATGTTTCCATGTTTTCATGTTTCCATTTTTCCATTTTCATGTTTCCATGTTTTCATGTTTTCATGTTTCCATGTGTCATGTTTTGTTTCCATGTTTCCATGTTTCCATGTTTCATGTTTCATGTTTTCATGTTTCCATGTTTCATGTTTTCATGTTTTCATGTTCCCATGTTTTCATGTTTTCATGTTTCCAAGTTTCATTTTTTCATGTTTTCATGTTTCATGTTTCCATGTTTCCATGTTTCCATGTTTCATGTTTTCATGTTTCATATTTTCATGTTTCCATGTTTCCATGTTTCATGTTTCCATGTTTCATGTTTTCATGTTTCCATGTTTTCATGTTTCCATGTTTCATGTTTTCATGTTTTCAAATTTCATGTTTTCATGTTTCATGTTTCATGTTTTCATGTTTCATGTTTCCATGTTTCCATGTTTTCTTGTTTCCATGTTTTCATGTTTCCATGTTTTCATGTTTCCATGTTTCATGTTTCCATGTTTTATGTTTCCATGTTTCATGTTTTCATGTTTTCATTTTTTAAGTTTTCATGTTTTCATGTTTCCATGTTTCATGTTTCCATGTTTCATGTTTTCATGTTTCCATGTTTTCATGTTTCCATGTTTCATGTTTTCATGTTTTCAAATTTCATGTTTTCATGTTTCATGTTTCATGTTTTCATGTTTCATGTTTCCATGTTTCCATGTTTTCTTGTTTCCATGTTTTCATGTTTCCATGTTTTCATGTTTCCATGTTTCATGTTTCCATGTTTTATGTTTCCATGTTTCATGTTTTCATGTTTTCATTTTTTAAGTTTTCATGTTTTCATGTTTCCATGTTTCATGTTTTCATGTTTCCATGTTTTCATGTTTCATGTTTCATGTTTCATGTTTCATGTTTCATGTTTTCGTGTTTTCATGTTTCATGTTTCCACGTTTCATTTTTCCATGTTTCCATGTTTCCAAGTTTCATTTTTTTCATGTTTCCATTTTTCATGTTTCCATGTTTCCATGTTGTCATGTTTTCATGTTTCATGTTTCATGTTTCCATTTTTCCATGTTTTCATGTTTCATGTTTTCATGTTTCCATGTTTCATTTTTTCATGATTCCATGTTTTCATGTTTTCATGTTTTCATGTTTCCATGTTTTCAAGTTTCATGTTTTCATGTTTCCATATTTTCATGTTTCCATGTTTCCATGTTTCCATTTTTTCATGTTTCCATTTTTCCGTTTTCATGTTTCCATGTTTTCATGTTTTCATGTTTCCATGTGTCATGTTTTATGTTTTCATGTTTCCATGTTTCCATGTTTCATGTTTCCATGTTTTCATGTTTCCATGTTTCATGTTTTCATGTTCCCATGTTTTCATGTTTTCATGTTTCCAAGTTTCATTTTTTCATGTTTTCATGTTTCATGTTTCCATGTTTCATGTTTTCATGTTTCCATGTTTCATGTTTCCATGTTTCATGTTTTCATTTTTCAAGTTTTCATGTTTCCATGTTTCATGTTTTCATGTTTTCATATTTCATGTTTTCATGTTTTATGTTTTCATGTTTCATGTTTCATGTTTCCATGTTTCCATGTTTTCTTGTTTCCATGTTTTCATGTTTCCATGTTTTCATGTTTTCATGTTTCCATGTTTCATGTTTCCATGTTTCATGTTTTCATGTTTTCATTTTTCAAATTTTTATGTTTCCATGTTTCCATGTTTCATGTTTTCATGTTTCCATGTTTTCATGTTTCATGTTTCATGTTTCATGTTTCATGTTTTCGTGTTTTCATGTTTTCATGTTTCCATGTTTCCATGTTTCCATGTTTCCATGTTACATGTTTCCATGTTGTCATGTTTCCATGTTTCATGTTTTCATGTTCCCATGTTTTCATGTTTTCATGTTTCCATGTTTCATGTTTCCTTGTTTCCATGTTTCCATGTTGTCATGTTTTCATGTTTCATGTTTCATGTTTCCATGTTTCATGTTTCCATTTTTCCATGTTTTCATGTTTCATGTTTTCATGTTTCCATGTTTCATTTTTTCATGATTCCATGTTTTCATGTTTTCATGTTTTCATGTTTCCATGTTTTCAAGTTTCATGTTTTCATGTTTCCATATTTTCATGTTTCCATGTTTCCATGTTTCCATTTTTTCATGTTTCCATTTTTCCGTTTTCATGTTTCCATGTTTTCATGTTTTCATGTTTCCATGTGTCATGTTTTATGTTTTCATGTTTCCATGTTTCCATGTTTCATGTTTCCATGTTTTCATGTTTCCATGTTTCATGTTTTCATGTTCCCATGTTTTCATGTTTTCATGTTTCCAAGTTTCATTTTTTCATGTTTTCATGTTTCATGTTTCCATGTTTCATGTTTTCATGTTTCCATGTTTCATGTTTCCATGTTTCATGTTTTCATTTTTCAAGTTTTCATGTTTCCATGTTTCATGTTTTCATGTTTTCATATTTCATGTTTTCATGTTTCATGTTTTCATGTTTCATGTTTCCATGTTTCCATGTTTTCTTTTTTCCATGTTTTCATGTTTCCATGTTTTCATGTTTTCATGTTTCCATGTTTTCATGTTTCCATGTTTCATGTTTTCATGTTTCCATGTTTTCATGTTTCATGTTTCATGTTTCATGTTTCATGTTTTCGTGTTTTCATGTTTCATGTTTCCACGTTTCATTTTTCCATGTTTCCATGTTTCCAAGTTTCATTTTTTTCATGTTTCCATTTTTCATGTTTCCATGTTTCCATGTTGTCATGTTTTCATGTTTCATGTTTCATGTTTCCATGTTTCATGTTTCCATTTTTCCATGTTTTCATGTTTCATGTTTTCATGTTTCCATGTTTCATTTTTTCATGATTCCATGTTTTCATGTTTTCATGTTTTCATGTTTCCATGTTTTCAAGTTTCATGTTTTCATGTTTCCATATTTTCATGTTTCCATGTTTCCATGTTTCCATTTTTTCATGTTTCCATTTTTCCGTTTTCATGTTTCCATGTTTTCATGTTTTCATGTTTCCATGTGTCATGTTTTATGTTTTCATGTTTCCATGTTTCCATGTTTCATGTTTCCATGTTTTCATGTTTCCATGTTTCATGTTTTCATGTTCCCATGTTTTCATGTTTTCATGTTTCCAAGTTTCATTTTTTCATGTTTTCATGTTTCATGTTTCCATGTTTCATGTTTTCATGTTTCCATGTTTCCATGTTTCCATGTTTCATGTTTTCATTTTTCAAGTTTTCATGTTTCCATGTTTCATGTTTTCATGTTTTCATATTTCATGTTTTCATGTTTCATGTTTTCATGTTTCATGTTTCATGTTTCCATGTTTCCATGTTTTCTTGTTTCCATGTTTTCATGTTTCCATGTTTTCATGTTTTCATGTTTCCATGTTTCATGTTTCCATGTTTCATGTTTTCATGTTTTCATTTTTCAAATTTTCATGTTTCCATGTTTCATGTTTTCATGTTTCCATGTTTTCATGTTTCATGTTTCATGTTTCATGTTTTCGTGTTTTCATGTTTTCATGTTTCCATGTTTCCAAGTTTCATGTTTCCATGTTACATGTTTCCATGTTGTCATGTTTCCATGTTTCATGTTTTCATGTTCCCATGTTTTCATGTTTTCATGTTTCCATGTTTCATGTTTCCTTGTTTCCATGTTTCCATGTTGTCATGTTTTCATGTTTCATGTTTCCATGTTTCATGTCTCCATGTTTCCATGTTTCATGTTTTCATGTTTCATGTTTTCATGTTCCATGTTTCCATGTTTCCATGTTTCATGTTTCCATGTTTCATGTTTTCATGTTTCAAGTTTTCATGTTTCCATGTTTCATGTTTTCATGTTTTCATGTTTCATGTTTTCATGTTTTCATGTTTCATGTTTCATGTTTCATTTTTCCATGTTTCCATGTTTCCATGTTTCCATGTTTTCATGTTTCCATGTTTCATGTTTCCATGTTTCATGTTTTCATGTTCCCATGTTTCCATGTTTTCATGTTTCCATGTTTCCATGTTGTCATGTTTTCATGTTTCATGTTTCCATGTTTCATGTTTCCATGTTTCCATGTTTCATGTCTCCATGTTTCCATGTTTCATGTTTTCATGTTTCCATGTTTCATGTTTTCATGTTTCATGTTTCCATGTTTCCATGTTTCCATGTTTCAAGTTTTCATGTTTTCATGTTTCCATGTTTCATGTTTTCATGTTTTCATATTTCATGTTTTCATGTTCCCATGTTTTCATGTTTCATGTTTCCATGTTTTCATGTTTCCATGTTTCATGTTTTCATGTTCCCATGTTTTCATGTTTTCATGTTTCAAGTTTCATTTTTTCATGTTTTCATGTTTCCATGTTTCCATGTTTCCATGTTTCATGTTTCCATGTTTTATATTTTCATGTTTCCATGTTTCCATGTTTCATGTTTCCATGTTTTCATGTTTCCATGTTTCATGTTTTCATGTTCCCATGTTTCCATGTTTTCATGTTTCCAAGTTTCATTTTTTCATGTTTTCATGTTTCATGTTTCATGTTTCCATGTTTCCATGTTTCATGTTTTCATGTTTCATATTTTCATGTTTCCATGTTTCCATGTTTCATGTTTCCATGTTTCATGTTTTCATGTTTCAAGTTTTCATGTTTCCATGTTTCATGTTTTCATGTTTTCAAATTTCATGTTTTCATGTTTCATGTTTCATGTTTTCATGTTTCATGTTTCCATGTTTCCATGTTTTCTTGTTTCCATGTTTTCATGTTTCCATGTTTTCATGTTTTCATGTTTCCATGTTTCATGTTTCCATGTTTTATGTTTCCATGTTTCATGTTTTCATGTTTTCATTTTTTAAGTTTTCATGTTTTCATGTTTCCATGTTTCATGTTTCATGTTTCATGTTTCATGTTTTCGTGTTTTCATGTTTCATGTTTCCACGTTTCATTTTTCCATGTTTCCATGTTTCCAAGTTTCATTTTTTTCATGTTTCCATGTTGTCATGTTTTCATGTTTCATGTTTCATGTTTCATGTTTCCATGTTTCATGTTTCCATTTTTCCATGTTTTCATGTTTCCATGTTTCATTTTTTCATGATTCCATGTTTTCATGTTTTCATGTTTTCATGTTTCCATGTTTTCAAGTTTCATGTTTTCATGTTTCCATGTTTCATGTTTTCATGTTTCCATGTTTCCATGTTTTCATGTTTCCATTTTTCCGTTTTCATGTTTCCATGTTTTCATGTTTTCATGTTTCCATGTGTCATGTTTTATGTTTTCATGTTTCCATGTTTCCATGTTTCATGTTTCCATGTTTTCATGTTTCCATGTTTCATGTTTTCATGTTCCCATGTTTTCATGTTTTCATGTTTCCAAGTTTCATTTTTTCATGTTTTCATGTTTCATGTTTCCATGTTTCCATGTTTCATGTTTTCATGTTTCATATTTTCATGTTTCCATGTTTCCATGTTTCATGTTTCCATGTTTCATGTTTTCATTTTTCAAGTTTTCATGTTTCCATGTTTCATGTTTTCATGTTTTCATATTTCATGTTTTCATGTTTCATGTTTCATGTTTTCATGTTTCATGTTTCCATGTTTCCATGTTTTCTTGTTTCCATGTTTTCATGTTTCCATGTTTTCATGTTTTCATGTTTCCATGTTTCATGTTTCCTTGTTTCCATGTTGTCATGTTTTCATATTTCATGTTTCCATGTTTCATGTCTCCATGTTTCCATGTTTCCATGTTTTCATGTTTCATGTTTTCATGTTTCCATGTTTCCATGTTTCATGTTTCCATGTTTCATGTTTTCATGTTTCAAGTTTTCATGTTTCCATGTTTCATGTTTTCATGTTTTCATATTTCATGTTTTCATGTTTTCATGTGTCATGTTTCATGTTTCCACGTTTCATTTTTCCATGTTTCCATGTTTACATGTTTTCATGTTTCCATGTTTCATGTTTCCATGTTTCATGTTTTCTTGTTCCCATGTTTCCATGTTTTCATGTTTCCATGTTTTCATGTTTCCATGTTTCCATGTTGTCATGTTTTCATGTTTCATGTTTCCATGTTTCATGTCTCCATGTTTCCATGTTTCATGTCTCCATGTTTCCATGTTTCATGTTTTCATGTTTCCATGTTTCCATGTTTCATGTTTCATGTTTCCATGTTTTCATGTTGTCATGTTTCAAGTTTTCATGTTTCCATGTTTCATGTTTTCATGTTTTCATATTTCATGTTTTCATGTTTCCATGTTTCATGTTTCCATGTTTTCATGTTTCCATGTTTCCACGTTTCATTTTTCCATATTTCATGTTTCCATGTTTCATGTTTCCATGTTTCATGTTTCCATGTTTCCATGTTTCATGTTTCCATGTTTCCATGTTTCATGTTTCCATGTTTCATGTTTTCATGTTTCCATGTTTTCATGTTTTCATGTTTCCAAGTTTCATGTTTCCATGTTTCATGTTTCCAAGTTTCATGTTTTCATGTTTCCATTTTTCCATGTTTCATGTTTCCATATTTTCATGTTTCCATGTTTCATGTTTTCATGTTCCCATGTTTTCATGTTTCCATGTTTTCATGTTTCCATGTTTCATGTTTTCATGTTCCCATGTTTTCATGTTTTCATGTTTCAAGTTTCATTTTTTCATGTTTTCCTGTTTCCATGTTTCCATGTTTCCATGTTTCCATGTTTCATGTTTCCATGTTTTATATTTTCATGTTTCCATGTTTTCATGTTTCATGTTTTCATGTTTCCATGTTTCATGTTTTCATGTTCCCATGTTTTCATGTTTTCATGTTTCCAAGTTTCATTTTTTCATGTTTTCATGTTTCATGTTTCCATGTTTCCATGTTTCATGTTTTCATGTTTCATATTTCATGTTTTCATGTTTCCCTGTTTCCATGTTTTATGTTTTCATGTTTCAAGTTTTCATGTTTCCATGTTTTCATGTTTCATGTTTCATGTTTCCATGTTTCATGTTTCCATGTTTTTTGTTTTCATGTTTCCATGTTTCCATGTTTTATGTTTTCATATTTCATGTTTTCATGTTTCCATGTTTTCATGTTTCATGTTTCATGTTTCCATGTTTCATGTTTCCATGTTTTATGTTTCCATGTTTTCATGTTTCATGTTTTCATTTTTCAAGTTTTCATGTTTTCATGTTTCCATGTTTCATGTTTCCATGTTTTATGTTTTCATGTTTTCATGTTTCCATGTTTTCATTTTTCAAGTTTTCATGTTTTCATGTTTCCATGTTTCCATGTTTCATGTTTTCATGTTTCATGTTTTCATGTTTCCATGTTTCATGTTTCCATGTTTCATGTTTTCATGTTTCCATGTTTCATGTTTCCATGTTTCCATGTTTCATGTTTCCATGTTTCATGTTTTCATGTTTCAAGTTTTCATGTTTCCATGTTTTCATGTTTTCATTTTCATGTTTCATGTTTTCATGTTTCCATGTTTCCATGTGTCATGTTTTCATGTTTCCATGTTTCCATGTTGTCATGTTCCCATGTTTTCATGTTTCCATGTTTTCATGTTTTCATGTTTCCATGTTTCATGTTTCCATGTTTCATGTTTTCATGATTCATGTTTTCATGTTTCCATGTTTCCATGTTTCATGTTTTCATGTTTCAAGTTTTCATGTTTCCATGTTTTCATGTTTTCATGTATTCATATTTCATGTTTTCATGTTTCCATGTTTCATGTTTTCATGTTTCATGTTTCATGTTTCCATGTTTTCATTTTTCAAGTTTTCATGTTTTCATGTTTCCATGTTTCCAAGTTTCCAAGTTTCATGTTTTCATGTTTCCATGTTTCATGTTTCCATGTTTTCATGTTGTCATGTTTTCATGTTTCATGTTTCCATGTTTCCATGTTTCATGTTTCATGTTTTCATGTTTCATATTTTCATGTTTCCATGTTTCCATGTTTCATGTTTCCATGTTTCATGTTTTCATGTTTCAAGTTTTCATGTTTCCATGTTTCATGTTTTCATGTTTTCATATTTCATGTTTTTATGTTTCTATGTTTCATGTTTTCATGTTTCATGTTTCATGTTTTCATGTTTCCCTGTTTCCATTTTTCCATGTTTTTTTGTTTTCATGTTTCCATGTTTTATGTTTTCATGTTTCATGTTTTCATGTTTCCATGTTTTCATGTTTCATGTTTCATGTTTCCATGTTTCATGTTGCCATGTTTTATGTTTCCATGTTTTCATGTTTCATGTTTTCATTTTTCAAGTTTTCATGTTTTCATGTTTCCATGTTTCATGTTTCCATGTTTTATGTTTTCATGTTTTCATGTTTCCATGTTTTCATTTTTCAAGTTTTCATGTTTTCATGTTTCCATGTTTCCATGTTTCATGTTTTCATGTTTCATGTTTTCATGTTTCCATGTTTCATGTTTCCATGTTTCATGTTTTCATGTTTCCATGTTTCATGTTTCCATGTTTCCATGTTTCATGTTTCCATGTTTCATGTTTTCATGTTTCAAGTTTTCATGTTTCCATGTTTTCATGTTTTCATTTTCATGTTTCATGTTTTCATGTTTCCATGTTTCCATGTGTCATGTTTTCATGTTTCCATGTTTCCATGTTGTCATGTTCCCATGTTTTCATGTTTCCATGTTTTCATGTTTTCATGTTTCCATGTTTCATGTTTCCATGTTTCATGTTTTCATGTTTCATGTTTTCATGTTTCCATGTTTCCATGTTTCATGTTTTCATGTTTCAAGTTTTCATGTTTCCATGTTTTCATGTTTTCATGTTTCATGTTTCATGTTTTCATGTTTCCATGTTTCCATGTTTCCATGTTTCCATGTTTCATGTTTCCATGTTTCATGTTTTCATGTTTCAAGTTTTCATGTTTCCATGTTTTCATGTTTTCATTTTCATGTTTCATGTTTTCATGTTTCCATGTTTCCATGTGTCATGTTTTCATGTTTCCATGTTTTCATGTTGTCATGTTCCCATGTTTTCATGTTTCCATGTTTTCATGTTTTCATGTTTCCATGTTTCATGTTTCCATGTTTCATGTTTTCATGTTTCATGTTTTCATGTTTCCATGTTTTTCATGTTTTCATGTTTCAAGTTTTCATGTTTCCATGTTTTCATGTTTTCATGTTTCATGTTTCATGTTTTCATGTTTCCATGTTTCCATGTTTTCATGTTTCCATGTTTCATGTTTCCATGTTTCATGTTTTCATGTTTCATGTTTTCATGTTTCCATGTTTCCATGTTTCATGTTTTCATGTTTCAAGTTTTCATGTTTCCATGTTTTCATGTTTTCATGTTTCATGTTTCATGTTTTCATGTTTCCATGTTTCCATGTTTTCATGTTCCCATGTTTTCATGTTTCCATGTTTTCATGTTTTCATGTTTCCATGTTTTATGTTTCCATGTTTTCATGTTTTTAATGTTTCCATGTTTCCATTTTTCAAGTTTTCATGTTTTCATGTTTCCATGTTTCCATGTTTCCAAGTTTCATGTTTTCATGTTTCATGTTTTCATGTTTCCATGTTTCCATGTTTCCAAGTTTCATGTTTTCATGTTTCCATGTTTTCATGTTTTCATGTTTTTATGTTTCCATGTTTTCATTTTTCAAGTTTTCATGTTTCCATGTTTCCAAGTTTCATGTTTTCATGTTTCATGTTTTCATGTTTCCATGTTTTCATGTTTTCATGTTTCCATGTTTTCATGTTTTCATGTTTTCATGTTTCCATGTTTCATGTTTCCTTGTTTTATGTTTCCATGTTTTCATGTTTCCAAGTTTCAAGTTTTGATGTTTTCATGTTTCCATTTTTCCAAGTTTCATGTTTTCATGTTTCATGTTTCATGTTTTCATGTTTCCATGTTTTCATGTTTATGTTTCATGTTTCATGTTTTCATGTTTTCATGTTTTCATGTTTCCATGTTTCCAAGTTTCATGTTTCCATGTTTCATATTTCCATGTTTTCATGTTTCCATGTTCCCATGTTTTCATGTTTCATGTTTTATGTTTCCATGTTTCCAAGTTTAATTTTTTCATGTTTCCATGTTTCATGTTTCCATGTTTCCATGTTTTCATGTTTCAAGTTTTCATGTTTCATGTTTTTATGTTTCCATGCTTCATGTTTTCATGTTTCATGTTTTCATGTTTCATGTTTTCATGTTTTCATGTTTCATGTTTTATGTTTCATGTTTCCATGTTTCCATGTTTTCATGTTTCAAGTTTTCATGTTTTCATGTTTTTATGTTTCCATGCTTCATGTTTTCATGTTTCATGTTTTCATGTTTCATGTTTTCATGTTTTCATGTTTCATGTTTTATGTTTCATGTTTCCATGTTTCATGTTTTCATGTTTTCATGTTTCATGTTTCCAAGTTTCATGTTTCCATTTTTCAAGTTTTGATGTTTTCATGTTTCCATGTTTCCAAGTTTCATTTTTTCATGTTTCCATGTTTCCATGTTTCATGTTTCCATGTTTCATGTTTCCATGTTTCATGTTTTCATGTTTCCATGTTTCATGTTTCCATGTTTCATGTTTCATGTTTCATGTTTTCATGTTTCCATGTTTCCATGTTTTCACGTTTCCATGTTTTCATGTTTTCATGGTTTTATGTTTCCATGTTTTCATGTTTCATGTTTTCATGTTTCCATGTTTTCATGTTTTCATGTTTTCATGTTTCCATGTTTCATGTTTCCTTGTTTTATGTTTCCATGTTTTCATGTTTCCAAGTTTCAAGTTTTGATGTTTTCATGTTTCCATTTTTCCAAGTTTCATGTTTTCATGTTTCATGTTTCATGTTTTCATGTTTCCATGTTTTCATGTTTCATGTTTCATGTTTCATGTTTTCATGTTTTCATGTTTCCATGTTTCCAAGTTTCATGTTTCCATGTTTCATATTTCCATGTTTTCATGTTTCCATGTTCCCATGTTTTCATGTTTCATGTTTTATGTTTCCATGTTTCCACGTTTCATTTTTTCATGTTTCCATGTTTCATGTTTCCATGTTTTCATGTTTCAAGTTTTCTTGTTTCATGTTTTTATGTTTCCATGCTTCATGTTTTCATGTTTCATGTTTTCATGTTTCATGTTTTCATGTTTTCATGTTTCATGTTTTATGTTTCATGTTTCCATGTTTCCATGTTTTCATGTTTCAAGTTTTCATGTTTCATGTTTTTATGTTTCCATGCTTCATGTTTTCATGTTTCATGTTTTCATGTTTCATGTTTTCATGTTTTCATGTTTCATGTTTTATGTTTCATGTTTCCATGTTTCATGTTTTCATGTTTTCATGTTTCATGTTTCCAAGTTTCATGTTTCCATTTTTCAAGTTTTGATGTTTTCATGTTTCCATGTTTCCAAGTTTCATTTTTTCATGTTTCCATGTTTCCATGTTTCCATGTTTCCATGTTTCATGTTTTCATGTTTCCATGTTTCATGTTTCCATGTTTCATGTTTCCATGTTTCATGTTTTCATGTTTCCATGTTTCATGTTTCCATGTTTCATGTTTCATGTTTCATGTTTTCATGTTTCCATGTTTCCATGTTTTCACGTTTCCATGTTTTCATGTTTTCATGTTTTTATGTTTCCATGTTTTCATTTTTCAAGTTTTCATGTTTTCATGTTTCCAAGTTTCATGTTTTCATGTTTCATGTTTCCATGTTTCCATGTTTCCAAGTTTCATGTTTTCATGTTTCCATGTTTCATGTTTCCATGTTTTCATGTTGTCATGTTTTCATGTTTCATGTTTCCATGTTTCCATGTTTCATGTTTTCATGTTTCATATTTTCATGTTTCCATGTTTCCATGTTTCATGTTTCCATGTTTCATGTTTTCATGTTTCAAGTTTTCATGTTTCCATGTTTCAAGTTTTCATGTTTTCATATTTCATGTTTTCATGTTTTCATGTTTCATGTTTCATGTTTCCATGTTTTCATTTTTCAAGTTTTCATGTTTTCATGTTTCCATGTTTCCAAGTTTCATGTTTTCATGTTTCATGTTTTCATGTTTCCATGTTTCCATGTTTCCAAGTTTCATGTTTTCATGTTTCCATGTTTCATGTTTCCATGTTTTCATGTTGTCATGTTTTCATGTTTCATGTTTCCATGTTTCCATGTTTCATGTTTTCATGTTTCATATTTTCATGTTTCCATGTTTCCATGTTTTCATGTTTCCATGTTTCATGTTTCCATGTTTCATGTTTTCATGTTTCATGTTTTCATGTTTTCATGTTTCATGTTTTATGTTTCATGTTTCCATGTTTCATGTTTTCATGTTTTCATGTTTCATGTTTCCAAGTTTCATGTTTCCAAGTTTCATTTTTTCATGTTTTCATGTTTCATGTTTCCATGTTTCATGTTTTCATGTTTCCATGTTTCATGTTTCCATGTTTCATGTTTTCATGTTTCCATGTTTCATGTTTCCATGTTTCATGTTTCCATGTTTCATGTTTTCATGTTTCCATGTTTCATGTTTCCATGTTTCATGTTTCATGTTTCATGTTTTCATGTTTCCATGTTTCCATGTTTCCATGTTTTCACGTTTCCATGTTTTCATGTTTTCATGGTTTTATGTTTCCATGTTTTCATTTTTCAAGTTTTCATGTTTTCATGTTTTCATGTTTCCAAGTTTCATGTTTTCATGTTTCATGTTTCCATGTTTCCATGTTTCCAAGTTTCATGTTTTCATGTTTCCATGTTTCATGTTTCCATGTTTTCATGTTGTCATGTTTTCATGTTTCATGTTTCCATGTTTCCATGTTTCATGTTTTCATGTTTCATATTTTCATGTTTCCATGTTTCCATGTTTCATGTTTCCATGTTTCATGTTTTCATGTTTCAAGTTTTCATGTTTCCATGTTTCATGTTTTCATGTTTTCATATTTCATGTTTTCATGTTTCCATGTTTCATGTTTTCATGTTTCATGTTTCATGTTTCCATGTTTTCATTTTTCAAGTTTTCATGTTTTCATGTTTCCATGTTTCCAAGTTTCATGTTTTCATGTTTCATGTTTTCATGTTTTCATGTTTCCATGTTTCCAAGTTTCATGTTTTCATGTTTCCATGTTTCATGTTTCCATGTTTTCATGTTGTCATGTTTTCATGTTTCATGTTTCCATGTTTCCATGTTTCATGTTTTCATGTTTCATATTTTCATGTTTCCATGTTTCCATGTTTCATGTTTCCATGTTTCATGTTTTCATGTTTCAAGTTTTCATGTTTCCATGTTTCATGTTTTCATGTTTTCATATTTCATGTTTTTATGTTTCCATGTTTCATGTTTTCATGTTTCATGTTTCATGTTTTCATGTTTCCCTGTTTCCATTTTTCCATGTTTTTTTGTTTTCATGTTTCCATGTTTCCATGTTTTATGTTTTCATGTTTCATGTTTTCATGTTTCCATGTTTTCATGTTTCATGTTTCATGTTTCCATGTTTCATGTTTCCATGTTTTATGTTTCCATGTTTTCATGTTTCATGTTTTCATTTTTCAAGTTTTCATGTTTTCATGTTTCCATGTTTCATGTTTCCATGTTTTATGTTTTCATGTTTTCATGTTTCCATGTTTTCATTTTTCAAGTTTTCATGTTTTCATGTTTCCATGTTTCCATGTTTCATGTTTTCATGTTTCATGTTTTCATGTTTCCATGTTTCATGTTTCCATGTTTCATGTTTTCATGTTTCCATGTTTCATGTTTCCATGTTTCCATGTTTCATGTTTCCATGTTTCATGTTTTCATGTTTCAAGTTTTCATGTTTCCATGTTTTCATGTTTTCATTTTCATGTTTCATGTTTTCATGTTTCCATGTTTCCATGTGTCAGGTTTTCATGTTTCCATGTTTCCATGTTGTCATGTTCCCATGTTTTCATGTTTCCATGTTTTCATGTTTTCATGTTTCCATGTTTCATGTTTCCATGTTTCATGTTTTCATGTTTCATGTTTTCATGTTTCCATGTTTCCATGTTTCATGTTTCCATGTTTCATGTTTTCATGTTTCAAGTTTTCATGTTTCCATGTTTTCATGTTTTCATGTTTCATGTTTCATGTTTTCATGTTTTCATGTTTCCATGTTGTCATGTTCCCATGTTTTCATGTTTCCATGTTTTCATGTTTTCATGTTTCCATGTTTCATGTTTCCATGTTTTCATGTTTTTAATGTTTCCATGTTTCCATTTTTCAAGTTTTCATGTTTTCATGTTTCCATGTTTCCAAGTTTCATGTTTTCATGTTTCATGTTTTCATGTTTCCATGTTTCCATGTTTCCAAGTTTCATGTTTTCATGTTTCCATGTTTTCATGTTTTCATGTTTTTATGTTTCCATGTTTTCATTTTTCAAGTTTTCATGTTTCCATGTTTCCAAGTTTCATGTTTTCATGTTTCATGTTTTCATGTTTCCATGTTTTCATGTTTTCATGTTTCCATGTTTCATGTTTCCTTGTTTTATGTTTCCATGTTTTCATGTTTCCAAGTTTCAAGTTTTGATGTTTTCATGTTTCCATTTTTCCAAGTTTCATGTTTTCATGTTTCATGTTTGATGTTTTCATGTTTCCATGTTTTCATGTTTCATGTTTTATGTTTCATGTTTTCATGTTTTGATGTTTTCATGTTTCCATGTTTCCAGGTTTCATGTTTCCATGTTTCATATTTCCATGTTTTCATGTTTCCATGTTCCCATGTTTTCATGTTTCATGTTTTATGTTTCCATGTTTCCAAGTTTCATTTTTTCATGTTTCCATGTTTCATGTTTCCATGTTTCCATGTTTTCATGTTTCAAGTTTTCATGTTTCCATGTTTCCATGTTTCATGTTTTCATGTTTCCATGCTTCATGTTTTCATGTTTCCATGTTTTCATGTTTCCATGTTTCATGTTTCCATGTTTCATGTTTTCATGTTTCATGTTTTCATGTTTTCATGTTTCATGTTTCATGTTTTATGTTTCATGTTTCCATGTTTCATGTTTTCATGTTTTCATGTTTTCATGTTTCCAAGTTTCATGTTTCCATTTTTCAAGTTTTGATGTTTTCATGTTTCCATGTTTCCAAGTTTCATTTTTTCATGTTTCCATGTTTCCATGTTTCCATGTTTCATGTTTTCATGTTTCCATGTTTCATGTTTCCATGTTTCATGTTTCCATGTTTCATGTTTTCATGTTTCCATGTTTCATGTTTCCATGTTTCCATGTTTCATGTTTCCATGTTTCATGTTTCCATGTTTCCATGTTTTCATGTTTCATTTTTTCATGTTTCCATGTTTCCATGTTTCATGTTTTCATGTTTCCATGCTTCATGTTTTCATGTTTCCATGTTTTCATGTTTCCATGTTTCATGTTTCCATGTTTCATGTTTTCATGTTTTCATGTTTCATGTTTTATGTTTCATGTTTCCATGCTTCATGTTTTCATGTTTCCATGTTTTCATGTTTCCATATTTCATGTTTCCATGTTTCATGTTTTCATGTTTCATGTTTTCATGTTTTCATGTTTCATGTTTTATGTTTCATGTTTCCATGTTTCATGTTTTCATGTTTTCATGTTTCCATGTTTCCAAGTTTCATGTTTCCATTTTTCAAGTTTTGATGTTTTCATGTTTCCATGTTTCCAAGTTTCATTTTTTCATGTTTCCATGTTTCCATGTTTCCATGTTTCATGTTTTCATGTTTCCATGTTTCATGTTTCCATGTTTCATGTTTCCATGTTTCATGTTTTCATGTTTCCATGTTTCATGTTTCCATGTTTCCATGTTTCATGTTTCATGTTTCATGTTTTCATGTTTCCATGTTTCCATGTTTTCATGTTTCCATGTTTCCATGTTTCATGTTTCATGTTTCATGTTTTCATGTTTCCATGTTTCCATGTTTTCACGTTTCCATGTTTTCATGTTTCAAGCAGAAAGTAGCGACAGCTCTGAGTTCAGTTCAACATATTTTCATTGAGATGTCGTGAATGTTCTGTAGCAAACAGCTGAGCAGGATGTCAGAGGGCCGCATGGCAACATGGAGGAAATGACATATCACAATGTTTTACCATGATATTGATATTGTGATGATATTGATATTGTTATGATATTGATATTATGATATTGTGATGATATTGTGATGATATTGATTTTGTGATGATATTGATATTATGATATTGTGATGATATTGTGATGATATTGATTTTGTGATGATATTGATATTATGATATTGTGATGATATTGATTTTGTGATGATATTGTGATGATATTGATTTTGTGATGATATTGATATTATGATATTGTGATGATATTGTGATGATATTATTATGATATTGATTTTGTGATGATATTGATATTGTTATGATATTGTGATGATATTGATTTTGTGATTATATTGATATTGTTATGATATTGTGATGATATTGTTATGATATTGATTTTGTGATGATATTGATATTGTTATGATATTGTGATGATATTGATTTTATGATGATGTTGATATTGTTATGATATTGTGATGATATTGATTTTGTGATGATATTGATATTGTTATGATATTGATTTTGTGATGATATTGATATTGTTATGATATTGTGATGATATTGATATTGTTATGATATTGTGATGATATTGATTTTGTTATGATATTGTGATGATATTGATATTGTTATGATATTGTGATGATATTGATTTTGTGATGATATTGATATTGTGATGATATTGTGATCGACTGGTATTGTGATGACACTGTAGGGACTCACTGTTGTGGTTTAACTAAATGTTTACACAGTGAGATCCTAAGTGATGTAATATAATGACTGAGTCGGTGAAGGACAATCACAGAACAGCTGCAGTCTGTAAGATCATTAAATGACATCACTCTACTGTTATACAGCCTTTAACACCAGGGAAAGACTACATGTATTATATTATGATATCAAAAATCTGTATATCTAATCTCACATCAAGTTACTGATATAAAATCAATATATCGCCCGACCACACACAGTTTGTATTTAAACTGTTGGATTGAAAGAAACCATCTGACTGGTGAATGTTCATGTGCCTGATGTTTATTTATTTTTATTTTTTTGGCCATTTTGCCTTTAATGGTCAGGGTAGGTGAGTGGGGGGGATGGCATGCAGCAGGGGGACACGGGCTGGATCTGAACCTGGCCTGCTGCGGCAACAGCCTTGTACATGGGGTGCCTGCTCTACCACTAAGCCACCAATGCCCCCCCCCACCCCCGGTGTTTAAATAAAGATCAGTGAAGATGAGTCAGACGGTTCAATGTGAAGTCTGATCCACAGATGTTTCATTAAACTGATCAGGTGACACACCTGTTGTCAGGTGGAGCTGTGGACACTGTGTCTGTGTGTGTGTTGTTGTGTTCACTGTGTCTGTCTGTGTGTTGTTGTGTTCAGGGATTAACTGCTCAGATCAGGTGGACTGGACTCACAGAGACACCAAGACCAGACACGTGTTCATGTTTCACCTGGAATGACTATAAATATAAATCTGACCTTTTAAAGGAGAGTAAAGGTGATTGATCTCTGTCACACCTGAAGTCACCTGAAGTCGGACCGATCTCTGTCACACCTGAAGTCGGACCGATTTCTGTCACACCTGAAGTCGGACCGATCTTTGTCACACCTGAAGTCGGACCGATCTCTGTCACACCTGAAGTTGGACCGATCTCTGTCACACCTTAAGTCACCTGAAGTCGGACCGATCTCTGTCACACCTGAAGTCGGACCGATTTCCGTCACTTCTGAAGTCGGACCGATCTCTGTCACACCTGAAGTTGGACCGATCTCTGTCACACCTGAAGTCACCTGAAGTCGGACCGATCTCTGTCACACCTGAAGTCGGACCGATTTCCGTCACTTCTGAAGTCGGACCAATTTCCGTCACATCTGAAGTCGGACCGATCTCTGTCACACCTGAAGTTGGACCGATTTCTGTCACACCTGAAGTCACCTGAAGTCGGACCGATCTCTGTCACACCTGAAGTCACCTGAAGTCGGACCGATTTCTGTCACATCTGAAGTCGGACCGATTTCTGTCACACCTGAAGTCGGACCGATTTCCATCACACCTGAAGTCGGACAGATCTCTGTCACACCTGAAGTCGGACCGATCTTTGTCACACCTGAAGTCGGACCGATCTCTGTCACACCTGAAGTTGGACCGATCTCTGTCACACCTGAAGTCACCTGAAGTCGGACCGATCTCTGTCACACCTGAAGTCGGACCGATTTCCGTCACTTCTGAAGTCGGACCGATTTCTGTCACACCTGAAGTCGGACCGATCTTTGTCACACCTGAAGTCGGACCGATCTCTGTCACACCTGAAGTTGGACCAATCTCTGTCACACCTGAAGTCACCTGAAGTCGGACCGATCTCTGTCACACCTGAAGTCGGACCGATTTCCGTCACTTCTGAAGTCGGACCGATTTCTGTCACACCTGAAGTCGGACCAATTTCCGTCACATCTGAAGTCGGACCGATCTTTGTCACACCTGAAGTTGGACCGATCTCTGTCACACCTGAAGTCACCTGAAGTTGGACCGATCTCTGTCACACCTGAAGTCGGACCGATCTCTGTCACACCTGAAGTCACCTGAAGTCGGACCGATTTCTGTCACATCTGAAGTCGGACCGATTTCTTTCACATCTGAATTCAGACTGATTTCTGTCACACCTGAAGTCGGACCGATTTCTGTCACATCTGAATTCAGACTGATTTCTGTCACATCTGAAGTCGGACCGATTTCTGTCACATCTGAATTCGGACCGATCTCTGTCACATCTGAAGTCGGACCGATCTCTGTCACACCTGAAGTCGGACCGATTTCTGTCACACCTAAAGTCGGACCGATTTCCGTCACATCTGAAGTCGGACCGATTTCTGTCACACCTGAAGTCGGACCGATCTCTGTCACACCTGAAGTTGGACCGATCTCTGTCACACCTGACGTCACCTGAAGTCGGACCGATCTCTGTCACACCTGAAGTCGGACCGATTACCGTCACATCTGATGTCGGACCTATTTCTGTCACACCTGAAGTCACCTGAAGTCGGACCGATTACCGTCACATCTGAAGTCGGACCGATTTCTGTCACACCTGAAGTCGGACCGATTTCTGTCACACCTGAAGTCGGACCGATTTCCGTCACATCTGAAGTCGGACCGATTTCTGTCACACCTGAAGTCGGACCGATTTCCGTCACATCTGAAGTCGGACCGATCTTTGTTACACCTGAAGTTGGACCAATCTCTGTCACACCTGAAGTCACCTGAAGTCGGACCGATCTCTGTCACACCTGAAGTCGGACCGATTTCCGTCACTTCTGAAGTCGGACCGATTTCTGTCACACCTGAAGTCGGACCAATTTCCGTCACATCTGAAGTCGGACCGATCTCTGTCACACCTGAAGTCGGACCGATCTCTGTCACACCTGAAGTCACCTGAAGTCGGACCGATCTCTGTCACACCTGAAGTCGGACCGATCTCTGTCACACCTGAAGTCGGACCGATTTCTGTCACATCTGAATTCAGACCGATTTCTGTCACACCTGAAGTCGGACCGATCTCTGTCACACCTGAAGTCACCTGAAGTCGGACCGATTTCCATCACATCTGAAGTCGGACCGATTTCTGTCACATCTGAATTCAGACCGATCTCTGTCACACCTGAAGTCACCTGAAGTCGGACCGATTTCCATCACATCTGAAGTCGGACCGATTTCTGTCACATCTGAATTCAGACCGATCTCTGTCACACCTGAAGTCGGACCGATCTCTGTCACACCTGAAGTCACCTGAAGTCGGACCGATTTCCATCACATCTGAAGTCGGACCGATTTCTGTCACATCTGAATTCAGACCGATCTCTGTCACACCTGAAGTCGGACCGATCTCTGTCACACCTGAAGTCACCTGAAGTCGGACCGATTTCCATCACATCTGAAGTCGGACCGATTTCTGTCACATCTGAATTCGGACCGATCTCTGTCACACCTGAAGTCGGACCGATCTCTGTCACACCTGAAGTCGGACCGATTTCTGTCACACCTAAAGTCGGACCGATTTCCTTCACATCTGAAGTCGGACCGATTTCTGTCACACCTGAAGTCGGACCGATCTCTGTCACACCTGAAGTTGGACCGATCTCTGTCACACCTGACGTCACCTGAAGTCGGACCGATTACCGTCACATCTGATGTCGGACCTATTTCTGTCACCCCTGAAGTCACCTGAAGTCGGGCCGATTACCGTCACATCTGAAGTCAGACCGATTTCTGTCACACCTGAAGTCGGACCGATTTCTGTCACACCTGAAGTCGGACCGATTTCCGTCACATCTGAAGTCGGACCGATTTCTGTCACACCTGAAGTCAGACCGATTTCCGTCACATCTGAAGTCGGACCGATTTCTGTCACACCTGAAGTCGGACCGATCTTTGTTACACCTGAAGTCGGACCGATCTCTGTCACACCTGAAGTTGGACCAATCTCTGTCACACCTGAAGTCACCTGAAGTCGGACCGATCTCTGTCACACCTGAAGTCTGACCGATTTCCGTCACTTCTGAAGTCGGACCGATTTCTGTCACACCTGAAGTCGGACCAATTTCCGTCACATCTGAAGTCGGACCGATCTCTGTCACACCTGAACTCACCTGAAGTCGGACCGATCTCTGTTACACCTGAAGTCGGACCGATCTCTGTCACACCTGAAGTCACCTGAAGTCGGACCGATTTCTGTCACATCTGAAGTCGGACCGATTTCTGTCACATCTGAATTCAGACCGATTTCTGTAACACCTGAAGTCAGACCGATTTCCATCACATCTGAAGTCGGACCGATTTCTGTCACATCTGAATTCGGACCGATCTCTGTCACACCTGAAGTCGGACCGATCTCTGTCACACCTGAAGTCGGACCGATTTCTGTCACACCTAAAGTCGGACCGATTTCCGTCACATCTGAAGTCGGACCGATTTCTGTCACACCTGAAGTCGGACCGATCTCTGTCACACCTGAAGTTGGACCGATCTCTGTCACACCTGACGTCACCTGAAGTCGGACCGATCTCTGTCACACCTGAAGTCGGACCGATTACCGTCACATCTGATGTCGGACCTATTTCTGTCACACCTGAAGTCACCTGAAGTCGGACCGATTACCGTCACATCTGAAGTCGGACCGATTTCTGTCACACCTGAAGTCGGACCGATTTCTGTCACACCTGAAGTCGGACCGATTTCCGTCACATCTGAAGTCGGACCGATTTCTGTCACACCTGAAGTCGGACCGATTTCCGTCACATCTGAAGTCGGACCGATTTCTGTCACACCTGAAGTTGGACCGATCTCTGTCACACCTGAAGTCACCTGAAGTCGGACCGATCTCTGTCACATCTGAATTCGGACCGATTTCTGTCACACCTGAAGTCGGACCGATTTCCGTCACATCTGAAGTCGGACCGATCTCTGTCACACCTGAAGTCGGACCGATTACCGTCACACCTGAAGTTGGACCGATCTCTGTCACACCTGAAGTCACCTGAAGTCGGACCGATCTCTGTCACATCTGAATTCGGACCGATTTCTGTCACATCTGAAGTCGGACCGATTTCCGTCACATCTGAAGTCGGACCGATTTCTGTCACACCTGAAGTTGGACCGATCTCTGTCACACTTGAAGTCACCTGAAGTCGGACCGATTTCCGTCACATCTGAAGTCGGACCGATTTCTGTCACACCTGAAGTCGGACCGATTACCGTCACACCTGAAGTCGGACCGATTTCCGTCACATCTGAAGTCGGACCGATTTCTGTCACACCTGAAGTTGGACCGATCTCTGTCACACCTGAAGTCACCTGAAGTCGGACCGATCTCTGTCACATCTGAAGTCGGACCGATTTCTGTCACACCTGAAGTCGGACCGATTTCCGTCACATCTGAAGTCGGACCGATTTCTGTCACACCCGAAGTCGGACCGATTTCCGTCACATCTGAAGTCGGACCGATTTCCGTCACATCTGAAGTCGGACCGATCTCTGTCACACCTGAAGTTGGACCGATCTCTGTCACACCTGACGTCACCTGAAGTCGGACCGATCTCTGTCACACCTGAAGTCGGACCGATTTCTGTCACACCTGAAGTCGGACCGATTTCTGTCACACCTGAAGTCGGACCGATTTCCGTCACTTCTGAAGTCGGACCGATTTCTGTCACACCTGAAGTCGGACCGATTTCCATCACACCTGAAGTCGGACAGATCTCTGTCACACCTGAAGTCGGACCGATCTTTGTCACACCTGAAGTCGGACCGATCTCTGTCACACCTGAAGTTGGACCGATCTCTGTCACACCTGAAGTCACCTGAAGTCGGACCGATCTCTGTCACACCTGAAGTCGGACCGATTTCCGTCACTTCTGAAGTCGGACCGATTTCTGTCACACCTGAAGTCGGACCGATCTTTGTCACACCTGAAGTCGGACCGATCTCTGTCACACCTGAAGTTGGACCAATCTCTGTCACACCTGAAGTCACCTGAAGTCGGACCGATCTCTGTCACACCTGAAGTCGGACCGATTTCCGTCACTTCTGAAGTCGGACCGATTTCTGTCACACCTGAAGTCGGACCAATTTCCGTCACATCTGAAGTCGGACCGATCTCTGTCACACCTGAAGTTGGACCGATCTCTGTCACACCTGAAGTCACCTGAAGTCGGACCGATCTCTGTCACACCTGAAGTCGGACCGATCTCTGTCACACCTGAAGTCACCTGAAGTCGGACCGATTTCTGTCACATCTGAAGTCGGACCGATTTCTTTCACATCTGAATTCAGACTGATTTCTGTCACACCTGAAGTCGGACCGATTTCTGTCACATCTGAATTCAGACTGATTTCTGTCACATCTGAAGTCGGACCGATTTCTGTCACATCTGAATTCGGACCGATCTCTGTCACATCTGAAGTCGGACCGATCTCTGTCACACCTGAAGTCGGACCGATTTCTGTCACACCTAAAGTCGGACCGATTTCCGTCACATCTGAAGTCGGACCGATTTCTGTCACACCTGAAGTCGGACCGATCTCTGTCACACCTGAAGTTGGACCGATCTCTGTCACACCTGACGTCACCTGAAGTCGGACCGATCTCTGTCACACCTGAAGTCGGACCGATTACCGTCACATCTGATGTCGGACCTATTTCTGTCACACCTGAAGTCACCTGAAGTCGGACCGATTACCGTCACATCTGAAGTCGGACCGATTTCTGTCACACCTGAAGTCGGACCGATTTCTGTCACACCTGAAGTTGGACCGATTTCCGTCACATCTGAAGTCGGACCGATTTCTGTCACACCTGAAGTCGGACCGATTTCCGTCACATCTGAAGTCGGACCGATCTTTGTTACACCTGAAGTTGGACCAATCTCTGTCACACCTGAAGTCACCTGAAGTCGGACCGATCTCTGTCACACCTGAAGTCGGACCGATTTCCGTCACTTCTGAAGTCGGACCGATTTCTGTCACACCTGAAGTCGGACCAATTTCCGTCACATCTGAAGTCGGACCGATCTCTGTCACACCTGAAGTCGGACCGATCTCTGTCACACCTGAAGTCACCTGAAGTCGGACCGATCTCTGTCACACCTGAAGTCGGACCGATCTCTGTCACACCTGAAGTCGGACCGATTTCTGTCACATCTGAATTCAGACCGATTTCTGTCACACCTGAAGTCGGACCGATCTCTGTCACACCTGAAGTCACCTGAAGTCGGACCGATTTCCATCACATCTGAAGTCGGACCGATTTCTGTCACATCTGAATTCAGACCGATCTCTGTCACACCTGAAGTCACCTGAAGTCGGACCGATTTCCATCACATCTGAAGTCGGACCGATTTCTGTCACATCTGAATTCAGACCGATCTCTGTCACACCTGAAGTCGGACCGATCTCTGTCACACCTGAAGTCACCTGAAGTCGGACCGATTTCCATCACATCTGAAGTCGGACCGATTTCTGTCACATCTGAATTCAGACCGATCTCTGTCACACCTGAAGTCGGACCGATCTCTGTCACACCTGAAGTCACCTGAAGTCGGACCGATTTCCATCACATCTGAAGTCGGACCGATTTCTGTCACATCTGAATTCGGACCGATCTCTGTCACACCTGAAGTCGGACCGATCTCTGTCACACCTGAAGTCGGACCGATTTCTGTCACACCTAAAGTCGGACCGATTTCCTTCACATCTGAAGTCGGACCGATTTCTGTCACACCTGAAGTCGGACCGATCTCTGTCACACCTGAAGTTGGACCGATCTCTGTCACACCTGACGTCACCTGAAGTCGGACCGATTACCGTCACATCTGATGTCGGACCTATTTCTGTCACCCCTGAAGTCACCTGAAGTCGGGCCGATTACCGTCACATCTGAAGTCAGACCGATTTCTGTCACACCTGAAGTCGGACCGATTTCTGTCACACCTGAAGTCGGACCGATTTCCGTCACATCTGAAGTCGGACCGATTTCTGTCACACCTGAAGTCAGACCGATTTCCGTCACATCTGAAGTCGGACCGATTTCTGTCACACCTGAAGTCGGACCGATCTTTGTTACACCTGAAGTCGGACCGATCTCTGTCACACCTGAAGTTGGACCAATCTCTGTCACACCTGAAGTCACCTGAAGTCGGACCGATCTCTGTCACACCTGAAGTCGGACCGATTTCCGTCACTTCTGAAGTCGGACCGATTTCTGTCACACCTGAAGTCGGACCAATTTCCGTCACATCTGAAGTCGGACCGATCTCTGTCACACCTGAACTCACCTGAAGTCGGACCGATCTCTGTTACACCTGAAGTCGGACCGATCTCTGTCACACCTGAAGTCACCTGAAGTCGGACCGATTTCTGTCACATCTGAAGTCGGACCGATTTCTGTCACATCTGAATTCAGACCGATTTCTGTAACACCTGAAGTCAGACCGATTTCCATCACATCTGAAGTCGGACCGATTTCTGTCACATCTGAATTCGGACCGATCTCTGTCACACCTGAAGTCGGACCGATCTCTGTCACACCTGAAGTCGGACCGATCTCTGTCACACCTGAAGTCACCTGAAGTCGGACCGATCTCTGTCACACCTGAAGTCGGACCGATTTCTGTCACATCTGAAGTCGGACCGATTTCTGTCACACCTGAAGTCGGACCGATTTCCATCACATCTGAAGTCGGACCGATTTCTGTCACATCTGAATTCGGACCGATTTCTGTCACACCTGAAGTCGGACCGATTTCCGTCACATCTGAAGTCGGACCGATCTTTGTCACACCTGAAGTCGGACAGATCTCTGTCACACCTGAAGTCGGACCGATCTTTGTCACACCTGAAGTCGGACCGATCTCTGTCACACCTGAAGTCACCTGAAGTCGGACCGATCTCTGTCACACCTGAAGTCGGACCGATTTCCGTCACTTCTGAAGTCGGACCGATTTCTGTCACACCTGAAGTCGGACCAATTTCCGTCACACCTGAAGTTGGACCGATCTCTGTCACACCTGACGTCACCTGAAGTCGGACCGATCTCTGTCACACCTGAAGTCGGACCGATTTCTGTCACACCTGAAGTCGGACCGATCTCTGTCACACCTGAAGTTGGACCGATCTCTGTCACACCTGAAGTTGGACCGATCTCTGTCACACCTGAAGTCGGACCGATTTCTGTCACACCTGAAGTCGGACCGATCTCTGTCACACCTGAAGTTGGACCGATCTCTGTCACACCTGAAGTTACCTGAAGTCGGACCGATCTCTGTCACACCTGAAGTCGGACCGATTTCCGTCACTTCTGAAGTCGGACCGATTTCTGTCACACCTGAAGTCGGACCAATTTCCGTCACATCTGAAGTCGGACCAATCTCTGTCACACCTGAAGTTGGACCGATCTCTGTCACACCTGAAGTCACCTGAAGTCGGACCGATCTCTGTCACACCTGAAGTCGGACCGATCTCTGTCACACCTGAAGTTGGACCGATCTCTGTCACACCTGAAGTCACCTGAAGTTGGACCGATCTCTGTCACACCTGAAGTCGGACCGATCTCTGTCACACCTGAAGTCGGACCGATTTCCGTCACTTCTGAAGTCGGACCGATTTCTGTCACACCTGAAGTCGGACCAATTTCCGTCACATCTGAAGTCGGACCGATCTCTGTCACACCTGAAGTTGGACCGATCTCTGTCACACCTGAAGTCACCTGAAGTCGGACCGATCTCTGTCACACCTGAAGTCACCTGAAGTCGGACCGATTTCTGTCACATCTGAAGTCGGACCGATTTCTGTCACACCTGAAGTCGGACCGATTTCCATCACATCTGAAGTCGGACCGATTTCTGTCACATCTGAATTCGGACCGATTTCTGTCACACCTGAAGTCGGACCAATTTCCGTCACATCTGAATTCGGACCGATTTCTGTCACACCTGAAGTCGGACCGATTTCCGTCACATTTGAAGTCGGACCGATTTCTGTCACATCTGAATTCGGACCGATCTTTGTCACACCTGAAGTCGGACAGATCTCTGTCACACCTGAAGTTGGACCGATCTCTGTCACACCTGAAGTCACCTGAAGTCGGACCGATCTCTGTCACATCTGAAGTCGGACCGATTTCTGTCACACCTGAAGTCGGACCAATTTCCGTCACATCTGAAGTCGGACCGATCTCTGTCACACCTGAAGTCGGACCGATCTCTGTCACACCTGAAGTCACCTGAAGTCGGACCGATCTCTGTCACACCTGAAGTCGGACCGATCTCTGTCACACCTGAAGTCGGACCGATTTCTGTCACATCTGAATTCAGACCGATTTCTGTCACACCTGAAGTCGGACCGATCTCTGTCACACCTGAAGTCACCTGAAGTCGGACCGATTTCCATCACATCTGAAGTCGGACCGATTTCTGTCACATCTGAATTCAGACCGATCTCTGTCACACCTGAAGTCACCTGAAGTCGGACCGATTTCCATCACATCTGAAGTCGGACCGATTTCCATCACACCTGAAGTCGGACCGATCTCTGTCACACCTGAAGTCACCTGAAGTCGGACCGATTTCCATCACATCTGAAGTCGGACCGATTTCTGTCACATCTGAATTCAGACCGATCTCTGTCACACCTGAAGTCGGACCGATCTCTGTCACACCTGAAGTCACCTGAAGTCGGACCGATTTCCATCACATCTGAAGTCGGACCGATTTCTGTCACATCTGAATTCGGACCGATCTCTGTCACACCTGAAGTCGGACCGATCTCTGTCACACCTGAAGTCACCTGAAGTCGGACCGATTTCCATCACATCTGAAGTCGGACCGATTTCTGTCACATCTGAATTCGGACCGATCTCTGTCACACCTGAAGTCGGACCGATCTCTGTCACACCTGAAGTCGGACCGATTTCTGTCACACCTAAAGTCGGACCGATTTCTGTCACACCTGAAGTCGGACCGATCTCTGTCACACCTGAAGTTGGACCGATCTCTGTCACACCTGACGTCACCTGAAGTCGGACCGATTACCGTCACATCTGATGTCGGACCTATTTCTGTCACCCCTGAAGTCACCTGAAGTCGGGCCGATTACCGTCACATCTGAAGTCAGACCGATTTCTGTCACACCTGAAGTCGGACCGATTTCTGTCACACCTGAAGTCGGACCGATTTCCGTCACATCTGAAGTCGGACCGATTTCTGTCACACCTGAAGTCAGACCGATTTCCGTCACATCTGAAGTCGGACCGATTTCTGTCACACCTGAAGTCGGACCGATCTTTGTTACACCTGAAGTCGGACCGATCTCTGTCACACCTGAAGTTGGACCAATCTCTGTCACACCTGAAGTCACCTGAAGTCGGACCGATCTCTGTCACACCTGAAGTCGGACCGATTTCCGTCACTTCTGAAGTCGGACCGATTTCTGTCACACCTGAAGTCGGACCAATTTCCGTCACATCTGAAGTCGGACCGATCTCTGTCACACCTGAACTCACCTGAAGTCGGACCGATCTCTGTTACACCTGAAGTCGGACCGATCTCTGTCACACCTGAAGTCACCTGAAGTCGGACCGATTTCTGTCACATCTGAAGTCGGACCGATTTCTGTCACATCTGAATTCAGACCGATTTCTGTAACACCTGAAGTCAGACCGATTTCCATCACATCTGAAGTCGGACCGATTTCTGTCACATCTGAATTCGGACCGATCTCTGTCACACCTGAAGTCGGACCGATCTCTGTCACACCTGAAGTCGGACCGATTTCTGTCACACCTAAAGTCGGACCGATTTCCGTCACATCTGAAGTCGGACCGATTTCTGTCACACCTGAAGTCGGACCGATCTCTGTCACACCTGAAGTTGGACCGATCTCTGTCACACCTGACGTCACCTGAAGTCGGACCGATCTCTGTCACACCTGAAGTCGGACCGATTACCGTCACATCTGATGTCGGACCTATTTCTGTCACACCTGAAGTCACCTGAAGTCGGACCGATTACCGTCACATCTGAAGTCGGACCGATTTCTGTCACACCTGAAGTCGGACCGATTTCTGTCACACCTGAAGTCGGACCGATTTCCGTCACATCTGAAGTCGGACCGATTTCTGTCACACCTGAAGTCGGACCGATTTCCGTCACATCTGAAGTCGGACCGATTTCTGTCACACCTGAAGTTGGACCGATCTCTGTCACACCTGAAGTCACCTGAAGTCGGACCGATCTCTGTCACATCTGAATTCGGACCGATTTCTGTCACACCTGAAGTCGGACCGATTTCCGTCACATCTGAAGTCGGACCGATCTCTGTCACACCTGAAGTCGGACCGATTACCGTCACACCTGAAGTTGGACCGATCTCTGTCACACCTGAAGTCACCTGAAGTCGGACCGATCTCTGTCACATCTGAATTCGGACCGATTTCTGTCACATCTGAAGTCGGACCGATTTCCGTCACATCTGAAGTCGGACCGATTTCTGTCACACCTGAAGTTGGACCGATCTCTGTCACACTTGAAGTCACCTGAAGTCGGACCGATTTCCGTCACATCTGAAGTCGGACCGATTTCTGTCACACCTGAAGTCGGACCGATTACCGTCACACCTGAAGTCGGACCGATTTCCGTCACATCTGAAGTCGGACCGATTTCTGTCACACCTGAAGTTGGACCGATCTCTGTCACACCTGAAGTCACCTGAAGTCGGACCGATCTCTGTCACACCTGAAGTCACCTGAAGTCGGACCGATCTCTGTCACATCTGAAGTCGGACCGATTTCTGTCACACCTGAAGTCGGACCGATTTCCGTCACATCTGAAGTCGGACCGATTTCTGTCACACCCGAAGTCGGACCGATTTCCGTCACATCTGAAGTCGGACCGATTTCCGTCACATCTGAAGTCGGACCGATCTCTGTCACACCTGAAGTTGGACCGATCTCTGTCACACCTGACGTCACCTGAAGTCGGACCGATCTCTGTCACACCTGAAGTCGGACCGATTTCTGTCACACCTGAAGTCGGACCGATTTCTGTCACACCTGAAGTCGGACCGATTTCCGTCACTTCTGAAGTCGGACCGATTTCTGTCACACCTGAAGTCGGACCAATTTCCGTCACATCTGAAGTCGGACCGATCTCTGTCACACCTGAAGTTGGACCGATCTCCGTCACACCTGAAGTCACCTGAAGTCGGACCGATCTCTGTCACACCTGAAGTCGGACCGATTTCTGTCACATCTGAAGTCGGACCGATTTCTGTCACACCTGAAGTCGGACCGATTTCCATCACATCTGAAGTCGGACCGATTTCTGTCACATCTGAATTCGGACCGATTTCTGTCACACCTGAAGTCGGACCGATTTCCGTCACATCTGAAGTCGGACCGATCTTTGTCACACCTGAAGTCGGACAGATCTCTGTCACACCTGAAGTCGGACCGATCTTTGTCACACCTGAAGTCGGACCGATCTCTGTCACACCTGAAGTCACCTGAAGTCGGACCGATCTCTGTCACACCTGAAGTCGGACCGATTTCCGTCACTTCTGAAGTCGGACCGATTTCTGTCACACCTGAAGTCGGACCAATTTCCGTCACACCTGAAGTTGGACCGATCTCTGTCACACCTGACGTCACCTGAAGTCGGACCGATCTCTGTCACACCTGAAGTCGGACCGATTTCTGTCACACCTGAAGTCGGACCGATCTCTGTCACACCTGAAGTTGGACCGATCTCTGTCACACCTGAAGTTGGACCGATCTCTGTCACACCTGAAGTCGGACCGATTTCTGTCACACCTGAAGTCGGACCGATCTCTGTCACACCTGAAGTTGGACCGATCTCTGTCACACCTGAAGTTACCTGAAGTCGGACCGATCTCTGTCACACCTGAAGTCGGACCGATTTCCGTCACTTCTGAAGTCGGACCGATTTCTGTCACACCTGAAGTCGGACCAATTTCCGTCACATCTGAAGTCGGACCAATCTCTGTCACACCTGAAGTTGGACCGATCTCTGTCACACCTGAAGTCACCTGAAGTCGGACCGATCTCTGTCACACCTGAAGTCGGACCGATCTCTGTCACACCTGAAGTTGGACCGATCTCTGTCACACCTGAAGTCACCTGAAGTTGGACCGATCTCTGTCACACCTGAAGTCGGACCGATCTCTGTCACACCTGAAGTCGGACCGATTTCCGTCACTTCTGAAGTCGGACCGATTTCTGTCACACCTGAAGTTGGACCGATCTCTGTCACACCTGAAGTCACCTGAAGTCGGACCGATCTCTGTCACACCTGAAGTCGGACCGATTTCCGTCACTTCTGAAGTCGGACCGATTTCTGTCACACCTGAAGTCGGACCAATTTCCGTCACATCTGAAGTCGGACCGATCTCTGTCACACCTGAAGTTGGACCGATCTCTGTCACACCTGAAGTCACCTGAAGTCGGACCGATCTCTGTCACACCTGAAGTCACCTGAAGTCGGACCGATTTCTGTCACATCTGAAGTCGGACCGATTTCTGTCACACCTGAAGTCGGACCGATTTCCATCACATCTGAAGTCGGACCGATTTCTGTCACATCTGAATTCGGACCGATTTCTGTCACACCTGAAGTCGGACCAATTTCCGTCACATCTGAATTCGGACCGATTTCTGTCACACCTGAAGTCGGACCGATTTCCGTCACATCTGAAGTCGGACCGATTTCTGTCACACCTGAAGTTGGACCGATCTCTGTCACACCTGAAGTCACCTGAAGTCGGACCGATCTCTGTCACATCTGAATTCGGACCGATTTCTGTCACACCTGAAGTCGGACCGATTTCCGTCACATCTGAAGTCGGACCGATCTCTGTCACACCTGAAGTCGGACCGATTACCGTCACACCTGAAGTTGGACCGATCTCTGTCACACCTGAAGTCACCTGAAGTCGGACCGATCTCTGTCACATCTGAATTCGGACCGATTTCTGTCACATCTGAAGTCGGACCGATTTCCGTCACATCTGAAGTCGGACCGATTTCTGTCACACCTGAAGTTGGACCGATCTCTGTCACACTTGAAGTCACCTGAAGTCGGACCGATTTCCGTCACATCTGAAGTCGGACCGATTTCTGTCACACCTGAAGTCGGACCGATTACCGTCACACCTGAAGTCGGACCGATTTCCGTCACATCTGAAGTCGGACCGATTTCTGTCACACCTGAAGTTGGACCGATCTCTGTCACACCTGAAGTCACCTGAAGTCGGACCGATCTCTGTCACACCTGAAGTCACCTGAAGTCGGACCGATCTCTGTCACATCTGAAGTCGGACCGATTTCTGTCACACCTGAAGTCGGACCGATTTCCGTCACATCTGAAGTCGGACCGATTTCTGTCACACCCGAAGTCGGACCGATTTCCGTCACATCTGAAGTCGGACCGATTTCCGTCACATCTGAAGTCGGACCGATCTCTGTCACACCTGAAGTTGGACCGATCTCTGTCACACCTGACGTCACCTGAAGTCGGACCGATCTCTGTCACACCTGAAGTCGGACCGATTTCTGTCACACCTGAAGTCGGACCGATTTCTGTCACACCTGAAGTCGGACCGATTTCCGTCACTTCTGAAGTCGGACCGATTTCTGTCACACCTGAAGTCGGACCAATTTCCGTCACATCTGAAGTCGGACCGATCTCTGTCACACCTGAAGTTGGACCGATCTCCGTCACACCTGAAGTCACCTGAAGTCGGACCGATCTCTGTCACACCTGAAGTCGGACCGATTTCTGTCACATCTGAAGTCGGACCGATTTCTGTCACACCTGAAGTCGGACCGATTTCCATCACATCTGAAGTCGGACCGATTTCTGTCACATCTGAATTCGGACCGATTTCTGTCACACCTGAAGTCGGACCGATTTCCGTCACATCTGAAGTCGGACCGATCTTTGTCACACCTGAAGTCGGACAGATCTCTGTCACACCTGAAGTCGGACCGATCTTTGTCACACCTGAAGTCGGACCGATCTCTGTCACACCTGAAGTCACCTGAAGTCGGACCGATCTCTGTCACACCTGAAGTCGGACCGATTTCCGTCACTTCTGAAGTCGGACCGATTTCTGTCACACCTGAAGTCGGACCAATTTCCGTCACACCTGAAGTTGGACCGATCTCTGTCACACCTGACGTCACCTGAAGTCGGACCGATCTCTGTCACACCTGAAGTCGGACCGATTTCTGTCACACCTGAAGTCGGACCGATCTCTGTCACACCTGAAGTTGGACCGATCTCTGTCACACCTGAAGTTGGACCGATCTCTGTCACACCTGAAGTCGGACCGATTTCTGTCACACCTGAAGTCGGACCGATCTCTGTCACACCTGAAGTTGGACCGATCTCTGTCACACCTGAAGTTACCTGAAGTCGGACCGATCTCTGTCACACCTGAAGTCGGACCGATTTCCGTCACTTCTGAAGTCGGACCGATTTCTGTCACACCTGAAGTCGGACCAATTTCCGTCACATCTGAAGTCGGACCAATCTCTGTCACACCTGAAGTTGGACCGATCTCTGTCACACCTGAAGTCACCTGAAGTCGGACCGATCTCTGTCACACCTGAAGTCGGACCGATCTCTGTCACACCTGAAGTTGGACCGATCTCTGTCACACCTGAAGTCACCTGAAGTTGGACCGATCTCTGTCACACCTGAAGTCGGACCGATCTCTGTCACACCTGAAGTCGGACCGATTTCCGTCACTTCTGAAGTCGGACCGATTTCTGTCACACCTGAAGTCGGACCAATTTCCGTCACATCTGAAGTCGGACCGATCTCTGTCACACCTGAAGTTGGACCGATCTCTGTCACACCTGAAGTCACCTGAAGTCGGACCGATCTCTGTCACACCTGAAGTCGGACCGATTTCCGTCACTTCTGAAGTCGGACCGATTTCTGTCACACCTGAAGTCGGACCAATTTCCGTCACATCTGAAGTCGGACCGATCTCTGTCACACCTGAAGTTGGACCGATCTCTGTCACACCTGAAGTCACCTGAAGTCGGACCGATCTCTGTCACACCTGAAGTCACCTGAAGTCGGACCGATTTCTGTCACATCTGAAGTCGGACCGATTTCTGTCACACCTGAAGTCGGACCGATTTCCATCACATCTGAAGTCGGACCGATTTCTGTCACATCTGAATTCGGACCGATTTCTGTCACACCTGAAGTCGGACCAATTTCCGTCACATCTGAATTCGGACCGATTTCTGTCACACCTGAAGTCGGACCGATTTCCGTCACATTTGAAGTCGGACCGATTTCTGTCACATCTGAATTCGGACCGATCTTTGTCACACCTGAAGTCGGACAGATCTCTGTCACACCTGAAGTTGGACCGATCTCTGTCACACCTGAAGTCACCTGAAGTCGGACCGATCTCTGTCACATCTGAAGTCGGACCGATTTCTGTCACACCTGAAGTCGGACCGATTTCCGTCACATCTGAAGTCGGACCGATTTCTGTCACACCCGAAGTCGGACCGATTTCCGTCACATCTGAAGTCGGACCGATTTCCGTCACATCCGAAGTCGGACCGATCTCTGTCACACCTGAAGTTGGACCGATCTCTGTCACACCTGAAGTCACCTGAAGTCGGACTGATTTCTGTCACACCTGAAGTTGGACCAATCTCTGTCACACCTGAAGTCACCTGAAGTCGGACCGATTTCTGTCACACCTGAAGTCGGACCGATCTCTGTCACACCTGAAGTCGGACCGATCTCTGTCACACCTGAAGTCACCTGAAGTCGGACCGATCTCTGTCACACCTGAAGTCGGACCGATCTCTGTCACACCTGAAGTCACCTGAAGTCGGACCGATTTCTGTCACACCTGAAGTCGGACCAATTTCTGTCACACCTGAAGTCGGACCGATCTCTGTCACACCTGAAGTCGGACCGATCTCTGTCACACCTGAAGTCACCTGAAGTCGGACCGATCTCTGTCACACCTGAAGTTGGACCGATCTCTGTCACACCTGAAGTCGGACCGATCTCTGTCACACCTGAAGTCACCTGAAGTCGGACCGATCTCTGTCACACCTGAAGTCACCCGAAGTCGGACCAATTTCTGTCACACCTGAAGTCAGACCGATCACTGACCTGCTGTGTGCTGTATCATGGTGGACGATGATTGTGATGATAACAGGAGAGTAAATCATGAAATCATGTAAAAATGTTATTTAATCTAGTGTTTGTCAAATGGAACTGTGACTCTTCAGTCATATTTTAGGGAGTTCATGTCTCTGACCTTTGACCCTCTGACTTTCACTGACTGAGAAAATGTTGAACAGTAAACATGACCTCATCAGTATGACCTCATCGATCAGACCTCTGATGTCTTCCTTCATCACACACTTTATTTTAGTCTATCAAAAGGTAAAACCTGTCCAGCTCACATGTTGTGACCCTGAAGCTTCTCCTCATGTGTTCCTGTCTGTCTCTGGATGTCAGTGGGAGTGGCTCTGCTCTGCTCTCTCCTGGCTCCTGATTACCTGTGATGATCCACACCTGTCTCACATCAGGCTCAAAGGCTGGACTCTCCTCACTAACGCTCTGTCTCAGGGTGTAACTCCCTCTGTAGTCGCCTCCACAGCTGAATGAAGCTCCTCCAACAGGGTGTAGAGGATAAACACCGCAGCAGCGTCCCTCTCTCCGTCACTGTATTTGGTCACCATGGAGACAGTCCGATTATTCTCATTTTATCTTCTTTTTATGTGTTTGAATGACTGTGATTTGATTGCTGCTGTTTACAGGAACATTGGTAGCGTATATTTTCCTTCTGCCATATAAACATCTGTGTGACAACGTCTGTATTAGTTTGAACAGGTGTGTTCCTCAGGGTTGTCACATGGAACTTTATTTGTACGGAGCGTCTTCCATGATGAACACAGTTCTGTGTTGCACATGCTCACTAAGTCAGTGTCAGTACAGGCTTTTTGTCGAAGGGTTTTATAACTCACCTCATCTCCTCACTAGTTGGTCTGGGACGATGCTCAATGTGCACATGGAGACGTAGTGAAGGTGGACAGAGAGAATGTTGTCCACCACATTTCTGTGATCATTGTTCTGTGTGTGTGTGTATAAACCTGTGTGTTTCCCTGTGTGATTTCTCTTCTGTTGGACTTTCAGTTACCTTCCTGTTTGGGATTTTTTTTATCAGCTTCATGAGAGCTTGTCTGTTGTAGGCTGCTGCTGCTCTGCATCTGGCTCCTTCTCTGACCTGATACAGGACAGGAAGTTCCACATCAGGTGCAGACATCTTGCTTTTTAGCAGCAGTTTTTAGTTTTTAGCGCAGTTGTGACACTAAAGAAAATGTATTTACTAATTTACAGACGTCTCTGTCACAACCTGAGTCTGTGGGAAAGTCTTGTAGTTACACAGTTTGTTTAATTAGCTTCAGAGTCAGACGCACTTCCTGGAGACGTGGACCTGGCGCTCTCTGCCAGCACCAATGGTTCACAGGATATCATATTTCATAATTTAAAACATCTTTGTCCCAAACACTTCACGTCAGGAGAGGAACAAAGAAATATTTTAAATCTACACAGGAAAATCAGACTTTTCATGGAGGCTCACAGACTACATTTATCTTTACTGTTGGCTTTATTTTCATTTTACATTACTGTCAGTAACAAGTCAAACATTGAACTCAACCCTGTGTGTGCAGTAAAAGGAGCTCCTCAGCAGACTGATCGAACACAGCGTCTCAGGTCACAGACAAAAAAGCAATGAAACACTGTTGACTCTTGAATGTTGGTGGTGTGCAGCACATGTGAAGATGTGGCAATCACTGGCCATCTCGTGTGATTGTGCTGCACAACAACAAAGGAAATAGGAATAATTGAGGCGCAGAGACGCAACTGAAGAGCTTCTCTTCTCTGTCTCATTTTAAAAGATGAACAGGCTCCTCTTCATCACAGCACTCACACAAACACAGTCACAACACTAAGACACTGAAGACAGAATATGAAGCGCAGCGTCGGCTCTGAGCAGAAAAAATACCACACACACTGTTCTGTCAAATATTAACACAGCACCTTTATTATTGGGTTTATTACCTGACCTCTGAAGTTGTGTTACCATTCGTGATTTTATATTTCTTTTCTTTCTTTTTTTTGTTGTTGCAGTCTTGTCTTTATTTATGAGACAACAGTGAGGAGGCAGATTGGAAATGACATGTAACAAAGGTCTCAGGGATGGAATCGAATGTGTGACGTTATGTGATGTGCTGTACCTCTTTGGCTTCCTGTGCTCCATCTTTTTTTTTCTTGTGTTGTAGAAAGAGATTTTGTGTTTCTGTCCTGATGGTTTGAGGAGTCTTTCAAATACTTTCAGAGCAGCAGTAAAAACCTTTGAACAAGTCCACATTTTTCATATTCAATTCTTCATCCAATAAAAATTATTAAGCACAAAATCTTTGAACTCTGAGTGTGATGCATTTTGTTATTTGTAGTATGAGGCCAAAAGAACGACACATTTTGTCCCTCTCTTCCATGTCTGTTGCCGCTCTGTCCACGTCGTGTGTTCGCACTGCAGCTACCTGAGTCATGAAATGATCCATCACACTCTGCCGTCAGCATCGCTGTTGCTGTTGTGCATTTCTGGATAAATTGCTTCCATATATTTCTACTTCTGTTTCCTGTGGCCACCCCGTTCCTCTGTCTTGTTGCAGGTATTTGTGTCCTGCAGGAGGTGCCACATTTTTTTACATTTGAACTTTGTCAAAATTGAACCTGTTCCGAAACTTTAGTGACAAACAAAAGTTTCAGCATTGGTGTGTAAATGTGAACGACACGATGTGGGGCTGTATTTGTTTTCAAACAATTTCAGACAACAAAAAAAACATCTTTCTTCACAAAGGCCGCAGTCTCAAGTCCCATGAAATCAGCTCAGCCTTGATTCCAACTTACCAGCTTCCACTCAGAGTGTTACAGTGAAAACAGTCATTGTCATCATTGTTAGATCCACGACTGCAGCAGGAGGTCAGCACAAAGGAGCAAAGAGATGATATACAGATATAACGTGAGGTTAATTCTGCTGTAATGTGACTTAGTTTAGTCTCAGACCGATGTCTGTGACTCTCTTTATACAGCTGACTGAACACAGGCAGGTGTTTGTGCCCAACCTGGTGTCATTTAACTGATCAGATAACACAGGAGTTAACAAGGAGCCGTCTCACAACTCTTACATCTGTCCTCATTAACCCTTTGTGTTAATCAACCCTGTCCATTGTGTAACCTCCAATAGAAATGCTCCTGACGGTGTTCTTTGCCTTCATCCATGACATCGCTGCTCCTCTGATTCCCATGCAATAGAGATTCTGAATCTATGGAAACTATTTCCTGGTAAAATAAAGGTTAAATAAAAATAAAAAAAAAACTCTGTGTCTCAGAGGTTTCTCACGGTGACCGCTCAGGTTTGTTCTCTCACATTGTCTACCTTCACACATCTGTGTGTGTGTGTGTGTGTGTGTGTGTGTGTGTGTGTGTGTGTGTGTGTGAACAGGAAGTGTTTCATTATGTCCTGCAGATCCATTTATAGATGTTCCCCCTCGTAATTGACCTAGAGACCCTGCTGTCCCTCTGCCTCACTCCCCACAGTAAGGACATTACTTACTCTTTAGTCATACTTCTACTGTTATTATACACATATGACTATTGTCACACATGTATACTGCCAGATATTAATACATACTTTCAACATATTGTACCACAGTAGCCAGAACTATAACTATAATATTATTACTTTCATTAATGTTGTTGTACTACTGTCTACTACTACTGCTACTGTCATTACCTGCATCTCTCTCTCTCTCTCTCTCTCTCTCTCTCTCTGTCTCTCTCTCTCTCTCTCTCTCTCTGTCTCATTGTGTCATACAGATTACTGTTAATTTATCATGCTGATCTGTTCTGTACGACATCTATTGCACGTCTGTCCGTCCTGGAAGAGGGATCCCTCCTCAGTTGCTCTTCCTGAGGTTTCTACCGTTTTTTCCCCGTTAAAGGGTTTTTTTGGGGAGTTTTTCCTGATCAGCTGTGAGGGTCCTAAGGACAGAGGGATGTCGTATGCTGTAAAGCCCTGTGAGGCAAATTGTGATTTGTGAAATTGGGCTTTATAAATAAAATTGATTGATTGATTGATTGATTGACTTAACAGGAAGCAGAGCAGACAGCAGCTCTGGAGACAAACCTGAGCCCTGATAGCAACTGGAATTCAGCTGGCTCTGGGGGTCTGACTCTGATCCTGGTCAGCCCTGACCTCCCACCAGATCTGCAAACTTTCTGTTGCTGCCATTACACGGGTTTGATCCAGTGCTGCCGCTGACCATCAGCCTGCTGGGACTCTGCTGGGGTGCAACAAAAAGGTCCTAGTGGTGGGATTGAGGTGGAGGGATGTAATCTGTGGTCTGATGAACAGGATATGCATCAAATTCAGTGTTACAATAAAACAATAAATGATGTAACAGTTTAGCAAACACCCTGTTCTGGTGCCGAGCTAATGCGAATCTCAGATTCTCACGTACAGACAAATGATTTATTGCTAATTTTCTTATCTTGTGTTTGGAGTGTGGGAATCGTACGAGCAGTAACACCCCTTTCAGGGGTGATTGAGTATCAGCTGTTTTCACCTCCATCATAACGCTCCAGATGGTGCAAACTGCAACTAGCAGAGGGCCAGAAGGTGCATCTCCAACGCTGTTCGCATGGTCGCAGTTTTGTTAGGTTTCAGTGTCAAAACTATGTTGTCAACAGATCATGGTTTGTATTAAAATAAGTATGTTTATTATATAATGTGTCCTGAGTTACTGTCACGTAATGAAACGTAACATCAATCAATCAATCAATCAATTTTATTTATAAAGCCCAATATCACAAATCACAATTTGCCTCACAGGGCTTTACAGCATACGACATCCCTCTGTCCTTAAGACCCTCACAGCGGATAAGGAAAAACTCCCCAAAAAAAAACCCTTTATCGGGGAAAAAAAAACGGTAGAAACCTCAGGAAGAGCAACTGAGGAGGGATCCCTCTTCCAGGACGGACAGACGTGCAATAGATGTCGTACAGAACAGATCAGCATAATAAATTATTATAAATTAAACAGTAATCTATATGACACAATGAGAGAGAGAGAGAGAGAGAGAGAGAGAGAGAGAGAGAGAGAGAGAGAGAGAGAGAGAGAGAGATGCAGGTAATGACAGTAGCTTACAACAACGTTAATGAAAGTAATAATGTTATAGTTCTGGCTATTGTGATACAATATGTTGAAAGTATGTATTAATATGTGACAGTATACATGTGTGACAATAGTCATATGTGTAAAATAACAGTAGAAGTATGACTAATGACTAATGATGGCAGCAGCAGCAGCAGGAGGCATCTGGCAGGACCACGGCAGCAGCACAACCACACACGTCACGCTGTCCAGGCACCGCTGTGATATGAGTTAATCTGAGAGACAGTGGAGCACAAAGGCTCCGGAGAAGAAGCCGAGTTAGTGACATCCAGAATGGCCGAGTTAGCAAGATGCAGTAATAGAATACGAGAGAGAGCGAGAGAGAGAGAGAGAAGGAGAGAAGGAGAGAAGGTGCCCGGTGTATTATAGGGGGGTCCTCTGGCAGACTAGGCCTAAGTCAGCCTAACTAGGGGCTGGTACAGGGCAAGCCTGAGCCAGCCCTAACTGTAGCCTAGTTGGGATGGGGTCTAAGAGACACGTTGATGATTTAGAAGCAGAAATCACTGCTGTCAATTCTTGAAGAGAAATTGGGGAGAAGCAATCTAAATATATATTAGGTTCTACAGCTGTGTTTGAGGTTAGATAGGTAGGCCTACCATCTGATGGCAGGAGGTCATGAATTTTGCCTCTAATAGTTAGAATTTTGTAATTAAAAAAGCTCATAAAATCATTACTGCTAAGGGCTAAAGGAATACAAGGCTCAATAGAGCTTTGACTCTCAGTCAGCCTGGCTACAGTGCTGAAAAGAAACCTGGGGTTGTTCTTGTTTTCTTCTATTAATGCTGAGTAATAGTTTGCTCTGGCATTGCGGAGGCCCCTCTTATAGGTTTTGAGACTGTCTGTCCAGATTAAACGAGATTCTTCCTGTTTGGTTAATCGCCAGTTCCTTTCAAATTTTCGCGATATTTGTTTTAACCTACGGGTTTGAGAGTTATACCAAGGAGCGAACTTTCTTTGCTTTTTTAACTTCTTTTTAAGAGGCGCTACAGAGTCGAGTGTTGTTCGCAGCGAGCCTACGGCGCTATCGACAAAATTATCAATTTGGGAGAGGTTAAAGTCGGCACGGGAAACCTCTGTTACTGAAGGTATTGGTATTGAATTTAACGATGAAGTAATCTTTTCCTTAAATTTCGCGACAGCACTATCTGATAAACATCTAGTATAGTAACTGTTGCTGAGTGGCGTGTAATTGAGTAAAAAGAAATCAAAAGTAATCAGATAATGATCCGATTTTAACATCACCGAGTTAACTTACAAAAACCAGTTAAATTACAGCAGCAAACAAACAGCACTCTCCTGGGTGAAAGTCCTGTCAACTGTCCAAGCCTCTTCACTACACAGACTCTTTTGCTCTTGTTATTTATTAAATATCGATGATGTGAAGATGATGAAGGACACTCCGCTGACACTGTCTTGCTTGTTTATAAAAAGGTTTATTACAAGAAGTACAGCATCAAATCAAGCACCTAGGAAGCCTGAGAGAGAGTTCGAAGCCAATATGAACTGCTCTGCATAACGGCTCAATTTACCCTGCATATATAGGTTGGTTGTTTTGATGAACTTTGAGACAAAATGTGACAAGTGACAGAGAGACAATCTAGATGGAATCCAACCTTTCACCTAGCTTATCTATCCTTGACCTAGGCCATGATAAAATCTTGACCTGGCCCCTAACTGATCATATAAGACCCTGGTCATCACATAACATGTGGCACATCAGATACTACACTCCTGTCACAATCATCACAGTCACTAAATGTCACCACCAAACAGTAAACATAAAGGTAGAGTACAGCCATGGTACCGAAGATGAGACAGACAGATGCACTATCACATTTACTGTAGATAAATAATATCACAGCATAATAATGATCCATATGACTGAGGATGTTGGAGCACTGTAGCTTCCTGTATAGTGACATCTTTCTCCTCACGTTCAATAAAAACCATCAGACCTGACTTACAAAACTTTGACCTGTAGTAACATGTAGATCCTGATCACTTCCTGTCTGTCTCTTTCTTGTCCCTACAGCCATCACATGACTGTTGTAGCGTCTGTGTGACAGTGACATCAGTGTCTCAGGACAAAATGGTGCACGATACAAACCTCAGCAGCCATTATTGTCCTCAGCTGCTGGTGTCTCATGTCCCTGTGGTTGTATACATAGGTTGACATATGTGCAGTGTCTGTACAGCTGCTGCCTGTGGGACGCACACAACAACAATAGAGCATGATGGGAAAGCGTCCTGCCGTCTGGTGGTTTCCAGTTCAGCCTTTAGGACTGATTGGTTCTCTGCAGCAGCTGCTTCTTCACTCTGAACGTTCAGACGTCAGATCATCTCTGATTGCCGCCTGTTTGTGTGTGACTATGTTTGATATGCATCGGGATCCTCCTAAAGTGTCGAAGTGTCACTGTTTGATTGCGAATGATTGTGTAACGTAATGTTCTCCTCCACTGCCGCCGCTGACACGGGCACAACAGAATACAGATGAATCTACAGATGAATCCTCTGCATCAGGGAGACAGACCGTTTGGTTTTTGCTGCTTAAAAGAAAAAGCTTTAAAAAAATCTAAATGAAAGACAAAAACCACCAAAGAATGAATCTTCATATTAACTGTTTGTGTCCTGAGTTTGCACGTATGTCTGATCTGTCTTTGTCCTCTGAGCCATGGAACTGAATTATTTCCAAAAACTATTAAAATCACATCAGTGAGCTGAACTGTTTAATATGTCCATTTATTATGATGAACACAAACTGTAGATCATTTGGACTCAGTCCCACACACACACACACACACACACACACACACACACACACACACCATCCTCCTTCAAGTGTGTATTCATCCACAGCTGAAAATAGTCCCCAACAAATGTGCAGTTTCCTGGTGACTGAGTATCGACCGGTGAAAACTACAGTGTCCAGCTGTTTGAAAAAGTGACTTTAACAGAAAATGAAACAACATCTGCAGGAAAGATTTAAAAAGATTCATTGAACGTCTGTGGACAGTTGTGGTCACATGGACTGCTGTGGTCACATGGACTCCTGATTAAGAACTGAGAGCAGCTTGGTTCATTTCCTCTCTGGACCAATCAGGGTGTGACCGCGCCCTTCATTAGGATTTAGGAGAGGTATTGAAACATACACTCAGGACGTTCTGACCCTTTATCAGTCGAGTTCAGACCTCATCTTCATCACCAGGTCGCATGTGTCTGAGCTGGTCTCCGGAGTTTAGCTCGCCAAACGATCATTTAACGCTTAATGCTCAGATTTAATTTGTTTATTTCCCCTTTAATCTCATCGGTCTGGAGGCATCTGCATTGTGACTTCTCGTGTTTCTACAGGTCAACGTATTTGACGTCTTACTGACCTACTGAAATCTGAAGAATCAGTACGGCCACAAAGTAAAGTAATATGATTACTTTTAAAAGAGTAATGGGTATCAAGTAAAACATTTTGAGTACAAAGCTGAACACTGAGGCTGAGTGCCATAAACAGTCTGAGATGAGGATCTGTTAACAATATGAAATCTGTAAATGAACACCGGCCTGGTCCTGAACTACCAGCCTCTGGGTTCCTTTAAATGTTAAAAATGTAACTTGTTCAGAGACACATGTAACAGACCTTTGTCTGTGAAGGTACCAGGAGAACAAGCAGCTCCTCTCCACAGCTGACTTTTAACACAAGAAGGATCCCTGTGTTTTGTTGTCGGGGTGTTTATCACGCCGTGGCGTTAATGAGCGAGTCCTCATCACTTTGTTGTTGAGACACATCAATGCTGTTCCCCTTATTAACCCCATAACTCAGCCGGCCCTGTCGGCCCACCTCACCTTTAAAATGACCCTCACCGTCTCAGCTCATAGGTCGATGAAGCTCAAGTGCTGCTCAGGGAGCGTTAAAACTCACACCAGTCACAGGACGTTACTCAGCCTCACTCCCATCCACAACCTGAGATCAGATTAGGACTCAGTGCTTCTGTTGGCCCACTTCTGATTTGACGGGGAGCTGGTGCACAGTGTTTCCTTTAGGTAAGGTGAGGGTGTTTTTGAGCAGCGTTAAAAAGATGTGAGTCACTACGATCTTTAGTTGAATGCAGTGAGACTTTAAAGCTGCAGTCTGTAGGATTCAGAGGGAAATATCATCAGAAATATAATCTAACATATAAAATATAGAATTGTTACCTCATAATGACACGTTTATACGGACACAGGGAGCAGGTCCTCGTCTACAGATGTTGCACCGCCATGTTTCTACAGTAGCCCAGAACGGACAAACCAAACACTGACTCTAGATACAGACACTCATGTGTACACCTCAGCCACTGTAGTCAGCAGCCGCTCTGCTACTACAGCTTCAGAGAACCACTGATTTTTAACAGGAAACTGTTTTATTTCAAGTGTTTCCTAGGGGGGTATTCCATCAAGCAGGCTGAAGGCAAATCCAGGCTTAAATGGCTAAGTCTGGCTAATGTGAGCCATCAAAGTGGCTAAGATTAGCCTCACATCGGTAACCATGGAAACCATGGTTCTGGCTAAGCCTGATACATCGAGCTAAACTCCGGTGTCCATTCCATCAACCTGAGCCACAACTCTGTTCCATCAAGGTGGTTAACCTGAATCCCAGCCTAGTAACCATGGTACCTTATGCTGCCGAGCAATCCTAGCGTTGGCTTTTCATTTTCCCTGGGCACATGAGTTGAGGCTTAACAGGTGATGCTTGAATTAGTGTCAGTTGGAGCCAGCTGATTTCACTTGATGGAACGGGTTGGAGCTAGATCGGGAGGTGGCGTTTAGTCAAACTTCAAGATGACACCTTGGTCTGGATATGCTTAGCTACATTGATGGAATACCCACCTGGTTTCAACCAGCTGGTCTGTTTGTTTTGGAGAGGAGGAGACCTCTGTGGATAATTTAGCTCCTGGTAAAAACCTCCTCAACAATGAACACTGAACAATGAACCGAAGGAATTCATGTGCAGCGCATGGAAGAAGTTTCAGCTGGTTGTAATCTGCAGTCATCACCACTAGATGCCTCTAAAAGCCTTTAAATCGGAAACACTGGACCTTTAAAGTAAAATAAATGCACATCTTCAGATTAATACATAAATCTCACTAAATAACATGTGAGTCTTTCTGTGCAAATAAAATCTGGTTTTGATCGACACAGCTTTCTTTACAGGAAGTGACATCAGAGTAAAATGTACAGCAGCTGTTGGCTGGCTGTAACTTGTACAATCTGAAAATGAATGGAATCACTACAGAGACAGTAAGAACAAAGTAAAGGGGCCCATCACACAGCCCTGTCCTGTCAGAGCTCTGCACACAGTCACTCAAAGATCATATGAAGTCAGTGAGGTCTCTGAGCGTTTAATATAGATCTGAGCGCTGACACAGGGATTCTCATTACCTGTTTAAACACATGTTAGTGTGGACTGATGACCTGCAACACAGCTGACCTCTGGTCTCAGACTGTCCTCCTCCCTGACAGAAGGACACTGACTGTATTCACTACCAGCCCAGATATAATTCAATTCAATTCAATTTTATTTATAAAGCCCAATATCACAAATCACAATTTGCCTCACAGGGCTTTACAGCATACGACATCCCTCTGTCCTTAAGACCCTCACAGCGGATAAGGAAAAACTCCCCCAAAAAAAACCCTTTATCGGGGGAAAAAAACGGTAGAAACCTCAGGAAGAGCAACTGAGGAGGGATCCCTCCTCCAGGACGGACAGACGTGCAATAGATGTCGTACAGAACAGATCAGCATGATAAATTAACAGTAATCTATATGACACAATGAGAGAGAGAGAGAGAGAGAGAGAGAAAGAGAGAGAGAGAGAGAGAGAGAGAGATGCAGGTAATGACAGTAGCTTACAACAACGTTAATGAAAGTAATAATATTATAGTTATAGTTCTGGTTACTGTGGAACAATATGTTGAAAGTATGTATTAATATGTGACAGTATACATGTGTGACAATAGTCATATGTGTATAATAACAGTAGAAGTATGACTAATGACTAATGATGGCAGCAGCAGCAGCAGGAGGCATCTGGCAGGACCACGGCAGCAGCACAACCACACACGTCACGCTGTCCAGGCACCGCTGTGATATGAGTTAATCTGAGAGACAGTGGAGCACAAAGGCTCCGGAGAAGAAGCCGAGTTAGTGACATCCAGAATGGCCAAGTTAGCAAGATGCAGTAATAGAATATGAGAGAGAGAGAGAGAGAGAGAGAGAGAGAGAGAAGGAGAGAGAGAAGGAGAGAAGGGTGCCCGGTGTATTATAGGGGGGTCCTCCGGCAGACTAGGCCTAAGTCAGCCTAACTAGGGGCTGGTACAGGGCAAGCCTGAGCCAGCCCTAACTATAAGCTTTATCAAAGAGGAAAGTCTTAAGTCTAGTCTTAAATGTGGAGACGGTGTCTGCCTCCCGGACCGTAACAGGAAGATGATTCCACAGGAGAGGAGCCTGATAGCTGAAGGCTCTGGCTCCTGATCTACTTTTGGAGACTTTAGGGACCACGAGTAACCCTGCGTTCTCAGAGCGCAGTGTTCTGGTGGGATAATATGGCACTATGAGCTCTCTAAGATATGACGGAGCTTGACCATTTAGAGCTTTATAAGTTAACAGTAGGATTTTAAATTCAATTCTGGATTTTACAGGGAGCCAGTGCAGAGAAGCTAAAACAGGAGAAATATGATCTCGTTTCTTAGTTCCTGTTAGTACACGTGCTGCTGCATTCTGAATTAGCTGGAGAGTTTTTAAGGACTTACTAGAGCTACCTGATAATAGAGAGTTACAGTAATCCAGCCTTGAGGTAACAAAAGCGTGGACCAATTTTTCTGCATCTTTTCGGGTCAGGATAGGCCTAATTTTCGCAATATTACGCAGATGAAAAAATGCAGTCCGTGAGGTTTGTTTTAAATGAGAATTAAAAGACAAATCTTGATCAAATGTTACTCCGAGGTTTCTTACGGTAGTGCTAGAGGCCAGAGCAATGCCATCTAGAGAAATTATGTCATCAGATAAAGAGTCTCTGAGTTGTTTGGGGCCAAGAACAATAACTTCAGTTTTGTCTGAATTTAACATCAGGAAATTGGTGCTCATCCAATTTTTTTATGTCTTTAAGGCAGTTATGGAGTTTAGTTAATTGATTACTTTCTTCTGGCTTCATCGATAAATACAACTGTGTATCATCCACATAACAATGGAAATTTATAGAGTGATTTCTAATGATGTTACCTAAAGGAAGCATATATAGAGTAAATAGGATTGGTCCGAGCACAGAACCTTGCGGAACTCCAAAACAAACTTTGGTACGTAAGGATGATTCATTACGAACGTCAACAAATTGAAAACGATCAGATAAATAAGATTTAAACCAGCTCAGTGCAGAACCTTTTAGGCCAATTAAGTGATCCAGTCTCTGCAGTAGAATTTGATGGTCAATTGTGTCAAACGCTGCACTAAGATCTAATAAAACAAGTACAGAGACAAGTCCTTTGTCTGAAGCAATCAGAAGGTCATTTGTAATTTTAACTAGTGCTGTCTCAGTGCTATGATGCACTCTAAATCCTGACTGAAATTCCTCAAATAAATTATTATCATTGAGAAAATCACACAGCTGGTCTGCGACTACTTTCTCAAGGATCTTTGACATAAAGGGAAGATTAGATATTGGTCTATAGTTGGCAAACACCTCTGGATCCAGGGTGGGCTTTTTTAGTAGAGGTTTAATTACAGCTACCTTAAAAGACTGTGGTACATAGCCTGTTAATAAGGATATATTGATCATATCTAATATATGAGTGTTAACTAAAGGAAAGACCTCCTTAAGTAGCCTAGTTGGGATGGGGTCTAAGAGACACGTTGTTGATTTAGAAGCAGAAATCACTGCTGTCAATTCTTGAAGAGAAATTGGGGAGAAGCAATCTAAATATATATTAGGTTTTACAGCTGTGTTTGAGGTTAGATATGTACTATCTGATGGCAGGAGGTCATGAATTTTGCCTCTAATAGTTAGAATTTTGTCATTAAAAAAGCTCATAAAATCATTACTGCTAAGGGCTAAAGGAATACAAGGCTCAATAGAGCTTTGACTCTCAGTCAGCCTGGCTACAGTGCTGAAAAGAAACCTGGGGTTGTTCTTGTTTTCTTCTATTAATGCTGAGTAATAGTTTGCTCTGGCATTGCGGAGGCCCCTCTTATAGGTTTTGAGACTGTCTGTCCAGATTAAACGAGATTCTTCCTGTTTGGTTAATCGCCAATTCCTTTCAAATTTTTGCAATATTTGTTTTAACTTACAGGTTTGAGAGTTATACCAAGGAGCGAACTTTCTTTGCTTTTTTAACTTCTTTTTAAGAGGCGCTACAGAGTCGAGTGTTGTTCGCAGCGAGCCTACGGCGCTATCGACAAAATTATCAATTTGGGAGAGGTTAAAGTCGGCACGGGAAACCTCTGTTACTGAAGGTATTGGTATAGAATTTAACGATGAAGTAATCTTTTCCTTAAATTTCGCGACAGCACTATCTGATAAACATCTAGTATAGTAACTGTTGCTGAGTGGCGTGTATTCGAGTAAAAAGAAATCAAAAGTAATCAGATAATGATCCGATAGCGAGGGATTCTGTGGAAAGACTTTTAGGTTATCAATTTCAATTCCATACGTCAGAACTAGATCGAGGGTATGGTTAAAACAGTGAGTGGGTACATGTACACGCTGACTGAAGCCAATGGAGTCTATTAATGAGATAAGCGCGGTAGCCAGGGAGTCATTATCAGCGTCGACATGAATGTTAAAATCGCCTACAATAATAACTTTATCTGATTTAAGAACCAAACTGGATAAAAACTCTGAGAATTCAGATACAAATTCAGAATACGGGCCAGGAGCACGGTACACTATAACAAATAAAAGTGGCTGCGAGGTTTTCCAGGTCGGGTGTAAAAGACTAAGAATGAGGCTTTCAAATGAATTATAATCTAGTTTAGGTTTAGGGCTGATTAACAGACTAGAGTTAAAAATGGCAGCAACTCCCCCTCCTCGGCCGCTGCCTCGAGGAATGTGGGTATTATTATGACTGGGAGGAGTGGATTCATTTAGACTAATATATTCATCTTGACACAGCCAGGTTTCAGTGAGACTGAGTAAATCAATATGATTATCTGATATTAATTCGTTTACTAACACTGCTTTAGACGACAGAGACCTGATATTTAACAGTCCGCATTTAATTCTCCTGTTTTGTCTTTCTGTCACAGAAGAGGTTTTAATTTTTATGAGGTTGTTATGCACAACTCCTCTTTGTTTAATTTTAGATTTAAATAATTTAGGTGGTCGGGGGACAGACACCGTTTGTATAAAACTATGAAAACTATGGCTGGGTAACTGAACTAGAAGCTCAGAGAGGCGTTTAGGACTGCGACGATATACACTCCTATTCTGATTTGATCATATTGATATGATAACAAACAAAGTTTAAACCTCTCCTGTGATGCAGTCTTTCCTTCCTCGCTCAGACCTGTTGGTCGAATCAAGAATCGTCCAGCAGCAGGTGTGTCTCACACCACTGAGGAAAAGATAGTGGTGAAACTCACACTGTAGAAAATGATGGACGCAGGCACTATTTGGAAGTTTTTGCTTCGGCATTTCAGCTGTCGCCATCTTGTTTTTTTTGGAGCCAGAAGTCAGAGGGTGGAGCTGTGGTGAGAGTCTGAGGTCACACCTTGCAGCTCTGAGCTGGTCTTTCTTTCCCCAACATTCCCCCAGCACTATGCACTTGGTGTTGGAACCTTGTTCTGAAATTCAGACGTAGTCACAAGTGTTTCCTTTTGCTAACTTTGCTCACTATGAATTCCCCAGTGTGTCACCAGCTCTCCTCGTCAGCTCCATCTGTGCAGTTTGAATGGATTTAGAGTTGGACATTTTAACACAGGGCTCTGTGAGGACTGACCATGGATGTATTAAGAGATCTGGTTACAGTGTTGAACGCAGGACACTGTTCATTAATATGAAAGTTGCTGTGTGGTGCATGAAGCCAAAATTGTTCAGTTGTGGTGGGTTGAATTAGCTGGATGATTCAGGGCTGATCGGCGCCACTTCTGCACTGAGTGGTCCATTCAGCAGGTGCACTGGAGACTTATGGCAGCTGAGCACAGCCAAGAGGTGAGCTGGGTACTTCAGGTTTAGGGCTGCGGAATAATAACATAATTCAGTAGTGTGGCCATAGGTGTTTCTAGCCCATTTTTGGGGGTGCTGAAGCACCCCTAAATTGAATCCCAGCACCCCTAAAATTTGAGAGATTAAAAAAAATATATATTTTTACTGTATGTCCCTTTTTAACTCAATACCAACACATTATTATCATTAGTCCTCATTTTTGCTGCATTTAATCATAGGTCACTGTTTATGTTGTTAGGAGCAACAATTATTCCCCCTGAGGGGGAATAATTGCTTGTCAATTACACACAGGTCTGAAAGACACACACATGCACAAACAGGACCTATACATGCACAAAGTGGAGAGATGTCAGAGTGAGGGGGCTGCTCAAGGGCACCTCGGCAGTGCCCAGGAGGTGAACTGGCACCTCTCCAGCCACCAGTCCACGCTCCATATTTGGTCCGGACGGGGACTCGAACTGGCTGGTTCCCAACCCAAGTCCCTATGGACTGAGCTACTGCCTAGCTGTTGTGTCATATGCATGTGTTAATATTAAAGCCAAGGTGCTACTGACTAGCTAACTGACTGGATGCCTATTAACATTATAACTCCTATTGTGTGGATTTATTGTTATTATTTTGTAGATTTCAAGCACTTTTCTTTTTTGAAGTGTATTTTTATTTATGTATTTGTATTATATAATACAGACAAGAAGGAAAAAGACAGAGACAAACATTGAAAAAGTCAATTACTGTTAATGTGTTAATGTTACATGTTATGCATTGCATTTCAAATAAAAGTCCAAAAAATAAGTCCAAGGTCCATTTTTGGTATTTTTGGTACTCACTATAGGGGGCTGGTTTACTCCAGAAACATACATACTGCTTATGTGTATGTTGAGGAGCTGCTGTATCAAAATGAGTTGTCCTCCCCAGAAATTATGGTTAGGATATGTTTCTTTTGTGATTCCAATCCATTCCTCTTTTGCTGTGGCTCAGCATTTAAATAACCTTTATCAGATTTGATGGTTTAGTCACAGACTTTCCCAAGAAGTGTTGTGTTTTTCTTTCACAAATGTGGGAATGAAATTGCGTTAAAATGTACAAAACAGTGAAATTTATCTTGCCTGGCCGGGCAGCTCTCTGGGTGCTCAGCACCCCTAAACCTCTGATCCTAGAATCGCCCCTGCATGTGGCTCTTTTAACTCTCCAGATGTTATCGGACTGAATGGATCAAATCCTGATGCGAAAGGCTCCTCAGGTTGTCAGCCATCTTCTTCTTCTCTTCCAGACTTTCAGACTGTTCTCAGACTGAATGGATGAAATCTTGAAATTGAAACGAATCATTTCACAGGGGTCATGACCCTTTAAAAAATGTACCCACTGATTTACAGACGTCTCTTTCACCGTGTAAGTCAGCGGGAAGCAGTCTTTTTGCTGCAGGACATCATGTGACGGACCAGGCAGCTGTGTTTCAGCAGCTGGGTTCAAAGCCCGACACACTTTCTGGGGGCCTGGGATTGAATCATCCTTAGAGTCAGCCTCCAGTGGTCATTAGAAGAACTGCAGTTGATGCTACCTCCATGTTGGTTTTATTTTTCAGCTCCAGAGGTCACAGCTTCATGAAATGCAGTAGCTGAGTGAAATGGCCTGAGGAACTGAGCCTGGTTACTGTTATGAAGCAGGTAAGAGCACTGTCGTCCTCTTACTCAGAGATCCATGTGATGTGCTTCAGTTCAGTTTTGCTAAAGCTTCACACACATGCACGCACACACACACACGCTCCCATAGAACAGAGCATCAGATGTTTTTCCTCCATTGTATCAGTAACTCATTAAAACCAAACCAAACTAATTACCCCCCACCCCCACCCACCCAGGGACTGTATGTGGATCAGATGAATGAGTGAGTCTCTGTGGGTGCATCACATCACATGACAGTCACTGTGGAGTCTCTAACAGCAGTGTGTGTGTGTGTGTCAGGAGATGGATGTTTTCCATTAACACACACACAGTGACCCATGCAGCTCCGTCAGCTTGAGTCAGAGAGATGACCAAAGTTTGTGTGCAGCAGCTGGACAAAGAAGAACAAAACGAGACTACAGAACGTTAGACTTGTTCTGTGTCTGATCATTTCCCATGTGCACGTATAATGTCACAGTGTTTACACGAGCTGGGACACCAAACTGAATCTGTGTGCGGATCTCATCCTCTGTTCGTATATAACCCTTGTAATCAGGAGACGGTATGTCGTGTTAAACCCTCGTAATCAGGAGGGCTGTGATCATGAGTCTGATGTGCTGACGTAGGAAACACAGGACTTTTCCCAGGAGAGGTGTTCAGGAACCTGTCGTTGTCACCTTCTTTCTTTTCCTAAACTGAACCTACGTAACTTTATGTTAAGTTTATGACATCATTTAATTTGGGAGATATACAAACTGTTGTGTGAGGATATAATATGGTGAATTAAGTTGTTCAAAATGATCATAAACTTTTTTTATTAAGTCAATAGAAATCTTCTGATTCTATACAGGCTGTTTATTTAAATGGAGTCTGGTGGATTTGACAGTCGTGATTTTGGGTCCATTTCTGGTGAAACAAAAGGATCTTACTCTTTAACACAAAGCTCTGCCTCTGTAGATTGTCTCTATGTGTAGTCAGACACTTACAGGAACAGACAAAAACACCTTTAGTGGACGTAAAGTGACGGTGCTGCATTGTCTGCAGGGATCACACTGCAGCCTGCGTCACAAAGTGTTGGACACCTTTCAGAAGTCCTTGTTCCCAACAATAACTTTTTTTCCAGTGTGTGTGTGTGTGTGTGTGTGTGTGTGTGTGTGTGAGTGTGTGTGTGAGTGCGTTCATCATCTGTGTGTGTGTGTGTTCATCATCAGTGTGTGTGTGTGCTGACCTGTGTGTGTTCATCATCAGTGTGTGTGTGTGCTGACCTGTGTGTGTTTGTGTTCATCAGAAAGTAATCAATTAACTAAACTCCATAACTGCCTTAAAGACATAAAAACCTGGATGAGCACCAATTTCCTGATGTTAAATTCAGACAAAACTGAAGTTATTGTTCTTGGCCCCAAACAACTCATTGACTCTTTATCTGATGACATAGTTTCTCTAGATGGCATTGCTCTGGCCTCTAGCACTACCGTAAGAAACCTCGGAGTAATATTTGATCAAGATTTGTCTTTTAATTCTCATTTAAAACAAACCTCACGGACTGCATTTTTTCATCTGCAGAATATTGCGAAAATTAGGCCTATCCTGACCCGAAAAGATGCAGAAAAATTGGTCCACGCTTTTGTTACCTCAAGGCTGGATTACTGTAACTCTCTATTATCAGGTAGCTCCAGTAAGTCCTTAAAAACTCTCCAGCTAATTCAGAATGCAGCAGCACGTGTACTAACAGGAACTAAGAAACGAGATTATATTTCTCCTGTTTTAGCTTCTCTGCACTGGCTCCCTTTAAAATCCAGAATTGAATTTAAAATCCTACTGTTAACTTATAAAGCTCTAAATGGTCAAGCCCCGTCATATCTTAGAGCGGTGCCTGGACAGCGTGACGTGTGTGGTTGTGCTGCTGCCGTGGTCCTGCCAGATGTCTCCTGCTGCTGCTGCTGCCATCATTAGTCATTAGTCATACTTCTACTGTTATTTTACACATATGACTATTGTCACACATGTATACTGCCAGATATTAATACATACTTTCAACATATTGTACCACAGTAGCCAGAACTATAACTATAATATTATTACTTTCATTAATGTTGTTGTAAGCTACTGTCATTACCTGCATCTCTCTCTCTCTCTCTCTCTCTCTCTCTCTCTCTCTCTCTCTCTCTCTCTCTCTCTCTCTCTCTCTCTCTCTCTCTCTGTCTCTCTCTCTGTCTCATCGTGTCATGTGGATTACTGTTAATTTATTATGTTGATCTGTTCTGTACGACATCTATTGCACGTCTGTCCGTCCTGGAAGAGGGATCCCTCCTCAGTTGCTCTTCCTGAGGTTTCTACCATTTTTTTTCCCCCGTTAAAGGGTTTTTTGGGGAGTTTTTCCTGATCAGCTGTGAGGGTCCAAAGGACAGAGGGATGTCGTATGCTGTAAAGCCCTGTGAGGCAAATTGTGATTTGTGATATTGGGCTTTATAAATAAAATTGATTGATTGATTGATTGATTGATCATCTGTGTGTGTGTGTGTGTGTGTGTGTGTGTGTGTGTGTGTGTGACAGGCAGGACTGTGTAAAAAGACCTTTCAATCCCTAATTTCTCAGTTTAGTAGTTTTGGGAATTATTTGGTTAAAACAGCATGTGACAGGAGTGTGTGTGCTGACCTGTGTGTGTTTGTGTGTGCAGGGACAGTGAACATTTTCACATCAGTTTGGATCCACACACACACTTTGTTCTGTCCCTGAAGTTTCCAGCAGTGTTACAGAGACACGAGGGACAGTGTCTGTTTTTAATGTGACAGACTTTTTGGATGCGAGCGATCATCAAACCTCAGTCCAACCTGCTGCATGATTTGCACTTTAATTAACAAATCTTTGGAGCCCACTCAGACGAGCCGTTAGACAACATGAACACGTTATTGGCTCCATCTGATGAAGCGCTTCACCCACAGCTTCCATAAAAACACTTGTACTGTGGATGTCAACACCTGAGCTGAACTGTGGAGGGTCATCTGGAAGAGACCGATGGAGTTTAAGGAGGAAGACGAGGATGTGTTGTACAGGTAGTGCCAAAGGAAAGGGCTGTCTGATGGTGAGGTAAAGTGGTGGAAATATTCTCAACTTAGAGCACATTTAAACTAACACTGATTATTTTAGGTGTCTAACATACATTTGCTGCGGCTCGTGTCCACAGCAGGACATCGCTGGGCTTCTGTGTCTGTACTTAAGTCTGCTTCTCCAAACTGTGGCTGTGCTGACTGATGTTTACTGTATGTAGCACACTGACTGTAGATAAATACCTCACACTAACCCACTTCAACAAAATCTAAACTGTCACTTAAAGGGGACACCAGATGGGAACACTGTTAACAACAAATCTCGTACACTTGTTAAAGCTGCTGCCAGCCCTAGAGTGGTCTCCTTTGGTCTGAATCAGGGACTCATGTTGTTCCAAAGTTGTATAATTGCCTAGAGTTGGTTGGTGTTCTCACGGCAGCATTTACAAGCGGACCAGATCAAATGCCTTGTGTGAGAAAGCTGCTCTTGATTGGTCAGAATTTCCATGTGGGAAAAATCCAGGAAGTAAAGCAAACGTTGAAGAAGAGTACACTTGCAAGATAAATGTGACACTTTCTAATGTCACAATGGAGGGACAACTACGCAGGTTGATTTTAGCGCTGCTCATCGTGGACTATATTGCTGTCATTGTTCATTTTAGTCAAAGCATACAGTTTGAAAACGAGGCGCGGCTCCAACTAGAAAACAATGTTTTGATGCATTGGATGTGCTGAATGTGCATATTAAGGCAGTACAGGAGGAGGTGCACATTAATAATCCTCCAGGACTGTAACATGCTCATGTTTAACCCAAACAATGTGTCATGTGACTGCAGTTGCTTCACATCCAGGTCAGAACACCTTCTCACCACAAACCAACTGCACCAGAGTTCCTTTGGAACCGGACTGAGACCACCTCTTCAAGAAGGTCTCAGTCTGGTTGTTTTGGTGTGTTAATGCCATTGCTGCGAATACATGTGTGTGTTTCTTGTAAAGATAATCCCATTCTTAAATTTTTTTTTATCACTGTGTTTCCTGAGGTGATGTGCCACGAAAAGGGGATTGTTCTTACCAATACATGACTGTGTTTCTTGTAAAGATAATACCATTCTTAACTTTTTAATCACTGCATTTCCACCCAGGGGAGCACTACAAAAAGCAGTTGTATTTACCAGCAACATTGTTCAACCAGTTCATTGCTGCATTTTCAGTCAGCACTGTGGCACCAAAAGCTAAAAAGGTAACTTCAGTCCAAACGTGATCTTTTCTAAACAACTACAAAATAATTTTAGTACCTAAACCTGATCACACATTAACCGCAGCTGAGTGTGTGTGTGTGTGTGTGTGTGTGTGTGTGTAAACATGAAGATGATGTAAAGTCCTGGTGTCTCCCCTACATAATATTGTACACATGTAACAGATAGTTTGCAGAAATGTTTGACACCAACATTTATTGTGGTGACTGGGTTGGTTTTATGATGTGTTCTCTGGAGGAGCTTTTTCAAATCTGAAAAAATGATTCAATGAGCAGAAATCTTGGAGATGACAAATCTTTAATAGAAACTCTGGGATAATATTTGAAAGAAGTTGGCAGGATTTGAACTGCATCATGGGACATGTAGGATCGAGGGTTTTTGGAGTTGAAGCTCTCTAATCTGTGTTTCATCTGTTTCAACCTGTCCCTAATGATTCCTGCAGATTTATGGAGGTTCAGCACTGAAACACTCATGTCCCCTCAGAAACAAATGTCCTCCACACACTAACAAAAAGTTTTCTTTGGACAGAGAAGAGTCGAACGTGCTGTAAAGGTCACGTCTCCACCAAGTATCACATCCTGCCTAATGAAGCCGACTCTCAGGTGAGTCACAGACGATGGAGGAAGTGTGAGCTCTGACAGCCATTGATAGGCCGTGTTGATTGGTGACACGTAGGAGCAGTGGTGTGTCAAGAACCTGCGCCGCCATGACTCAGAGGTAAAGGTTCCAGCTCAACTACAGTCATGTTAACGGCTCAGATCGATGTCACTGCTCACTGCACCAATGAAGAAGAAGATCACACTCCTCCGCAGGTGGCTGCTCCTCCTCTGCAGAAATTAAACTGCCTGAATGAGAGGAAAGTTTTTAACCTGAGTGATGAGGCGTCAGTGAGGAGCTGAGTACTGTCAGAGTCAAACTCTGAAACCAGCTCAGGGTGACCTGACCGCTGCCCTCTGCTGGTTAGAAATCACTGACGTCTCCAGACGCACAGCTGCCGACACATGAGCCCCATCAGGTTATTAGAATATATCAACATTGTTCATATATAAAAATGTTTTTATATTTTTTCTATATCAGACACACGCTAATGCATCACATCACATGACATCACATCACTTCACATATTAACACGCTCTGCAGTCTGTTCCCATCACACCTCACTCTGTCCAGATGCAGCTGACAGATTAGAGTTATTGTTTGAAGTCCACGTACACTTTCATTAAAATCTGCAGTTCAGCCGGGGTGAAATAAATCAGTGGTTCTGCTTTTATAAATCATGTCATCTGCACTCCACTGATGATATCTGTTGGTGCTCTCTGTGATGTGGTTCCCTCAGGGTGAACAGGATCAGGCTCAGTCAGCTCAGAGATCAGGATCAGGCTCAGTCAGCTCAGAGATCTGGATCAGGCTCAGTCAGCTCAGAGATCAGGATCAGGCTCAGTCAGCTCAGAGATCTGGATCAGGCTCAGTCAGCTCAGAGATCAGAATCAGACTTGATCAGCTCAAAGATCAGGATCAGATTCAGTCAGCTCAGAGATGAGGATCAGACACACTCAGCTCAGAGATCAGGATCAGACTCACTCAGCTCAAAGATCAGGATCAGATTCAGTCAGCTCAGAGGTGAGGATCAGACACACTCAGCTCAGAGATCAGGATCGGACTCACTCAGCTCAAAGATCAGGATCAGATTCAGTCGGCTCAGAGATCAGGATCAGACTCACTCAGCTCAGAAATCAGGATCAGACTCAGTCAGCTCAGAGACCAGGATCAGACTCAGTCGGCTCAGAGATCAGGATCAGACTCACTTAGCTCAAAGATCAGGATCAGACTTGGTCAGCTCAAAGATCAGGATCAGATTCAGTCAGCTCAGAGATCAGGATCAGACACACTCAGCTCAGAGATCAGGATCAGACTCACTCAGCTCAGAGATCAGGATCAGATTCAGTCGGCTCAGAGATCAGGATCAGACTCAGTCAGCTCAGAAATCAGGATCAGACTCAGTCAGCTCAGAGACCAGGATCAGACTCAGTCGGCTCAGAGATCAGGATCAGACTCACTTAGCTCAAAGATCAGGATCAGACTTGGTCAGCTCAAAGATCAGGATCAGATTCAGACTCAGTCAGCTCAAAGATCAGGATCAGACTCGGTCAGCTCAAAGATCAGGATCAGACTCAGTCAGCTCAAATATCAGGATCAGACTCGGTCGGATCAGGATCGGACACAATCAGCTCAGAGATCAGGATCAGACTTGATCAGCTCAAAGATCAGGATCAGATTCAGTCAGCTCAGAGATCAGGATCAGACTCACTCAGCTCAAAGATCAGGATCAGATTCAGTCGGCTCAGAGATCAGGATCAGACTCAGTCAGCTCAGAGACCAGGATCAGACTCAGTCGGCTCAGAGATCAGGATCAGACTCACTTAGCTCAAAGATCAGGATCAGACTTGGTCAGCTCAAAGATCAGGATCAGATTCAGACTCAGTCAGCTCAAAGATCAGGATCAGACTCAGTCAGCTCAAAGATCAGGATCAGACTCGGTCAGCTCAAAGATCTGGATCAGACTTGGTCAGCTCAAAGATCAGGATCAGATTCACACTCAGTCAGCTCAGAGATCAGGATCAGACTCAGTCAGCTCAAAGATCAGGATCAGATTCCGTCAGCTCAGAGACCAGGATCAGATTCAGTCAGATCAGAGATCAGGATCAGACTCAGTCAGCTCAGAGATCAGGATCAGACTCAGTCAGCTCAGAGATCAGGATCAGATTCAGTCAGATCAGAGATCAGGATCAGACTCAGTCAGCTCAGAGATCAGGATCAGATTCAGTCAGATCAGAGATCAGGATCAGACTCACTCAGCTCAGAAAGAGGTCCTGCTGAAAACTGTCAAATGTTTTTGTGTTAAAGCAGCAAAACTGTCTCTGTGGCTCACCGAAGTGAAACTTTATTGACCAAGTTATCTCCATCCTGAGGAGGAGGGGCAGGGACCGATGCTATTTTAATTATTATTCTTATTGTTGTTGGTGTATAATGTTGATTTGTTTATGTTTATGTTGTATTTTTATGGCCGCAGTTTGGGTGAAGAGTATGAGACAAATTTCCCAATATAGTTCATCTTGAATCTTGGATCTTGAATCTTGAATTTTGAATCTTGCTGTGTGCATCTCATGGTAATTTTTTTGGTTCCACAGTATGATCAGTTACACAAACTGAAGAAAATATTTGTTCACAAAAGTAAAGAGAAAAACGCATGTTCATGTCACTTAATTCAGTGTACAGGTATCAGATGAAGTGCTCTGATGATGCTGGTGTCACTTTAGGTTTATTGACCTGGCCCCACTCTGAGACAAACAGTTTTCTTCCTGAATTCACCAGGGATGAGCAGCTGATATAGAAAGAGTCACCTGTCCTCTGACTGTTGTTCACACATTGAGTGTCAGAGTGTCTCATACATGTTACCTTCCTGTCTGTGTCGTCCTGATGTTCAGAGTTCACACACGAAGCGTCAGAGCGTCTCATACATGTTACCTTACTGTCTGTGTCGTCCTGATGTTCAGTGTTCACACACTAAGCGTCAGAGTGTCTCATACATGTTACCTTACTGTCTGTGTCATCCTGATGTTCAGAGTTCACACACTAAGCATCAGTGCGTCTCATACATGTTACCTTCCTGTCTGTGTTGTCCTGATGTTCAGTGTTCACACACTGAGCGTCAGAGCGTCTCATACATGTTACCTTCCTGTCGGTATCGTCCTGATGTTCAGTGTTCACACACTGAGTGTCAGAGTGTCTCATACAGTGTACCTTCCTGTCTGTGTTGTCCTGATGTTCAGTGTTCACACACTAAGCATCAGTGCGTCTCATATATGTTACCTTCCTGTCTGTGTTGTCCTGATGTTCAGTGTTCACACACTGAGCGTCAGAGCGTCTCATACATGTTACCTTCCTGTCGGTATCGTCCTGATGTTCAGTGTTCACACACTGAGTGTCAGAGTGTCTCATACAGTGTACCTTCCTGTCTGTGTTGTCCTGATGTTCAGTGTTCACACACTGAGTGTCAGAGCGTCTCATACAGTGTACCTTCCTGTCTGTGTTGTCCTGATGTTCAGTGTTCACACACCGAGCGTCAGAGCGTCTCATACATGTTACCTTCCTGTCTGTGTCGTCCTGATGTTCAGAGTTCACACACTAAGCATCAGAGCATCTCATATATGTTACCTTCCTGTCTGTGTCGTCCTGATGTTCAGTGTTCACACACTAAGTGTCAGAGCGTCTCATACATGTTACCTTCCTGTCTGTCATCCTGATGTTCACAGTGTTCACACACTGAGCGTCAGAGCGTCTCATATATGTTACCTTCATGTCTGTGTCGTCCTGATATTCACAGTGTTCACACACTGAGCATCAGAGTGTCTCATACATGTTACCTTCCTGTCGGTATCGTCCTGATGTTCAGTGTTCACACACTGAGTGTCAGAGCGTCTCATACAGTGTACCTTCCTGTCTGTGTTGTCCTGATGTTCAGTGTTCACACACCGAGCGTCAGAGCGTCTCATACATGTTACCTTCCTGTCTGTGTCGTCCTGATGTTCAGAGTTCACACACTAAGCATCAGAGCATCTCATATATGTTACCTTCCTGTCTGTGTCGTCCTGATGTTCAGTGTTCACACACTAAGTGTCAGAGCGTCTCATACATGTTACCTTCCTGTCTGTCATCCTGATGTTCACAGTGTTCACACACTGAGCGTCAGAGCGTCTCATATATGTTACCTTCATGTCTGTGTCGTCCTGATATTCACAGTGTTCACACACTGAGCATCAGAGTGTCTCATACATGTTACCTTTCTGTCGGTGTCATCCTGATGTTCAGTGTTCACACACTGAGCGTCAGAGAGTCTCATACATGTTACCTCCCTGTCTGTGTCGTCCTGATGTTCACAGTGTTCACACAGTGACTCATGATTGAACACAACAGAAGTCTTTTTCTTTATGGCCTCATTAGTGACAACACTTTCCCAGAATCCGGCCCCACCCCTCAGCGCCCCTCAGCACCGCGCTGTGAGTCTGATAAGGATCCATTTATCAGCCACACCCGTCGATCAGTAACAGACTCCAGGAGCTACCATCAAACTTGAGGAGGTTTTATTGGCAGCTGGACACAACCATCCACCATTGGCCCAACACCAGGACCTGAACATTCAGGGACACTTTAAACATTTATTATTCTGTCTGTGGACGAATTATCTGAATGAAGAACTGATCATGACTGCAGCTGAGTGTACGTTAGATATCAGACAGGACCGACCTCACACAGGGGAAATAAAGAATATGAACAGGTAACATGTGTCAATGTAAACTTTAACATTATAAAACATGCAGACAGATCATTTTAACAGGAAGTGGTTGGAATAACCGTGATAACTATTTAGAAGAAAAATAAAAGCTGAGTTATTGGTACAGAGACGTTCATTTGCTCACTGGATTTTAAAATGCCTTTAAAAATACTGATGTGTTAAAACACTTAAAAGACTGAAGAAAGTTGGAAATGTATTCATTTAGACAAATAAATAAATTCTGTGCCAGGCAGAGAGTTTAATCGATGGTTCAATAAAGAGGGGATGAACACATGAAGCAGACCTGACTCCACCAGCTGTGTGTCTAAGGCAGAGTCCTGACTGCCATCTGCTGGTTCACTCAGCTGCTGACATGATACAATACAGTGAACAGATGGATCCTCCACACTGTTCCTTTATTCATTTACTTATCTATTATTATTATTATTATTATTGTTATTATTGTTACGATTGATTATTGATTATTATTGACACAGTGAACAGATGAATCCTCCACACTGTCCCTGTAGTTACTATTATCAGACAGAACCTGACATCTCCGTCCCACCTGTAACAACAGACAACACAGTGTTGCTTCTGTTAACATCTGTCTGTCAGAAACTTGTTCCACGTGGAGACAGTTTAACACAGTGTTTCTCTCAGCTCTGTAATCTGTGATGAGCATGGCAACCATTCATGTCCTGTTTATGGAGAACAGCCTGAAGTGTTCACATGTATGTATGATTGTTCATAATGGTTTGTACAAATGGTTTGGACATTCATTCTGTATTTGGTGTTGAACACTCTGACTATCAGAACATTTTTACCTTTTTTCTTTTTGGTTTTCTCTTCTTCTTCATCTCCAAGGGTGGAGGTAGGGATGATGGTGCCCTGTGGTTGTCTTGTTTGTGTAAAAATCCGAAAACCTATAAACAAAATAATATAGCTCTGGAGTTAAATTTCATGAAAATACACGTTCTCCCCATGTCAGCGTGGGTTTCCTCCAGGTGCTCTGACACGTTCTCCCCGTGTCAGCATGGGTTTCCTCCAGGTGCTCCCACATGTTCTCCCCGTGTCAGCATGGGTTTCCTCCAGGTGCTCCCACATGTTCTCCCCGTGTCAGCGTGGGTTTCCTCCAGGTGCTCCCACATGTTCTCCCTGTGTCATCGTGGGTTTCGTCCAGGTGCTCTGACATGTTCTCCCCGGGTCAGCATGGGTTTCCTCCAGGTGCTGCAGCTTCCTCCCACAGTCCAAAGACATGCAGATTAATTGGTGACTCTAAATTGTCCATAGGTGTGAATGTGAGTGTGAATGGTTGTCTGTCTCTATGTGTCAGTCCTGTGATAGTCTGGTGACCTGTCCAGGGTGAACCCTGCCTCTCACCCAGTGTCAGCTGGGATAGATTCCACCCCCCACAAACCTGACAGGGTAAGTGGTGATGGAAAATGAATGAATGAATGAATGTCAACAAAAGGAAACAGGAATGTCAGACTACAAATTTAAGTTTCCTTCTTCAAATTGTTGGAGGATGAAGTCAAACACAAAACTGTATTTTTATCACCTTGCCTTTTGTGGAGGACGTGGAGGTGTGTGTGTGTGTGTGTGTGTGTGTGTGTACATTGGAGAGGGGTTAAAGCAACTGGCATGGTCACCTTGGTAACCACAGCATCCCCTCCTCAGCCCCCCCTCAGTGCTGCATGTGTGAGAGCAGCAGGAGGAGCGTTCACGTGTCGCTGCTAACTGCTCTCATTGTTCACTCCCACTGACTCGACACACACACATACACATGCACAGACACACACACTGGAGCTGGAGGGCAAGTGTTGCTGTAGGTGTGTGTGTGTGTTGTACTGGAGCCACGTGCTGGTGATGGGGGACGCTGTGCTCTGACAGAGATGAACGATCTGTTCCTGCTGTTTGATATCAATGAAGGAGAAGAAGACTTGCTGTTTCAGTGAGAAGTGACCAATCACAGCCCTGCAGCTGGACTCATCCACTCTGTGACGACCACAGACAGACTTCTGTAAGTGTTTGTGCAGACGTTACTCAGAGCTGCAGCATAGTATCAATCATCTCATTAACTGAGTTCCACCTCAGAGAGCAGAGACACAAAGTTGTCCCACCTCAGAGTCGGGAACAGAGATACTAACAGCCCCAAAACCAGGTCAGTGTAAAACATGAGCTGGACAGACATGATCATAGGTACAACAGGTGTGATGTTTTAGTTACATATTATGTGAATCTCAATTTCTGCGCCCGTCCCTCACACCTCACAGTATCAACATTCTTGTTCCCACCTCAGTTACATCCCATACTGATCACTGGCTTCCTCTTGGTCTCCTTCTCAAGTCTATTCACAAACTTCAACTGGTCCAGGAATCTGTCGCCGACATCATCACCAGAACCCCCTCCACCAGTCACATCACTCCTGTCCTCCAGCAGCTTTACTGACTTCCTGTTAAACATTGCGTCGACTTTAAGGCCCTCATCATCATCATCATCATCATCGCTTCTCTGTACCTCTTCCATCGCTCAGGTCTGCCTCTTCCATCCACCTCACTGTCCCACCAGCCCACCTGACCACCATGAGGTCTAGAGATTTCAGCTGCTCCGCCCCCCTCACCTCTGGGACTCCTCTCACTGGACATCCATAACGTCGACTTTCGAGTCCCGCCTCAAAACTCACCTCAAAATCAGTCTGACTCTGTCCATCCCACACATCTGCTATTTACACTGAATGTTATTCACTGTAAACTTGTTCTGCTGAATATTTAGTTGTTGTCATGTTATCTAGATTGATTTTATCTCGTTGACTTTATTAATCTGTAATCTTCTCTGTCTTTGCCTGCAAGGTAACCTTGAGTTTCTGAAAGGTGCCTAAAAATAAAATGTATAATTAAAATGTATTGTTATTGTTTTTCAGATTTGTGGACATTTACAGCCGCTGCTCTACCTCTTTGAGTTAGCTGCTAACCACTAACAGCTGCTGTTTAAATCTCCGGCAGTTCGGTGGCCAACATTATACGTAAAAAAACATCGTGTCTGTCTGGCTCATGATTTACACTAACCTTATTTCAGGGCTGTTACAACCTCTGTTCCTGGTTTAGAGGTGAAACAACTTTGTCCTCCTTTCAAAGATCGGACCTTATACACAGAACCATGAGGCAGCGTGACAGTGTCATGTTCCTGTTTTGAACAAAGCAGCTTTTCCTTTCAGTGTCCCCTCTGTCTGTGCTTTGTGTGTTGTGTGTCAGTGAACTCAGGGAACAATGAAGCATTGAAACCTCAGGATAAAGAATGTTCTTCCTCAGAAGTGACCGTCACTCTTGGCAGCAGAGCAAGCGCTCACGTGTTAGAGAACAAACCTGACAACAAGTGCAACAAGTCCTATACTTCCTCCTTCCTCCCTCCGCAGGTCAGTACTTTACTCTCTGTCAGACCACACAGGTCATTACTTTACTCTCTGTCAGACCACACAGGTCATTACTTTACTCTCTGTCAGACCACACAGGTCATTCCTTTACTCTCTGTCAGATCACACAGGTCATTACTTTACTCTGTCAGACCACACAGGTCATTACTTTACTCTCTGTCAGATCACACAGGTCATTACTTTACTCTCTGTCAGACCACACAGGTCATTACTTTACTCTCTGTCAGATCACACAGGTCATTACTTTACTCTCTGTCAGACCACACAGGTCATTACTTTACTCTGTGTCAGACCACACAGGTCATTACTTTACTCTCTGTCAGACCACACAGGTCATTACTTTACTCTCTGTCAGACCACACAGGTCATTACTTTACTCTGTGTCAGACCACACAGGTCATTACTTTACTCTCTGTCAGACCACACAGGTCAGTACTTTACTCTCTGTCAGACCACACAGGTCATTACTTTACTCTGTCAGACCACACAGGTCAGTACTTTACTCTCTGTCAGACCACACAGGTCATTACTTTACTCTCTGTCAGACCACACATGTCATTACTTTACTCTGTCAGACCACACAGGTCATTACTTTACTCTCTGTCAGACCACACAGGTCATTACTTTACTCTCTGTCAGACCACACAGGTCATTACTTTACTCTGTCAGACCACACAGGTCATTACTTTACTCTCTGTCAGACCACACATGTCATTACTTTACTCTCTGTCAGACCACACAGGTCATTACTTTACTCTGTCAGACCACACAGGTCATTACTTTACTCAGGTCATTACTTTACTCAGGTCATTACTTTACTCTCTGTCAGACCACACAGGTCATTCCTTTACTCTCTGTCAGACCACACATGTCATTACTTTACTCTCTGTCAGACCACACAGGTCATTACTTTACTCTCTGTCAGACCACACATGTCATTACTTTACTCTCTGTCAGACCACACAGGTCATTACTTTACTCTGTCAGACCACACAGGTCATTACTTTACTCAGGTCATTACTTTACTCAGGTCATTACTTTACTCTCTGTCAGACCACACAGGTCATTCCTTTACTCTCTGTCAGACCACACAGGTCATTACTTTACTCTGTCAGACCACACAGGTCATTACTTTACTCTCTGTCAGACCACACAGGTCATTACTTTACTCTCTGTCAGACCACACAGGTCATTACTTTACTCTCTGTCAGACCACACAGGTCATTACTTTACTCTGTCAGACCACACAGGTCAGTACTTTACTCTCTGTCAGACCACACAGGTCATTACTTTACTCTCTGTCAGACCACACAGGTCATTACTTTACTCTCTGTCAGACCACACAGGTCATTACTTTACTCTCTGTCAGACCACACAGGTCATTACTTTACTCTGTCAGACCACACAGGTCAGTACTTTACTCTCTGTCAGACCACACAGGTCAGTACTTTACTCTCTGTCAGACCACACATGTCATTACTTTACTCTCTGTCAGACCACACAGGTCATTACTTTACTCTCTGTCAGACCACACATGTCATTACTTTACTCTCTGTCAGACCACACATGTCATTACTTTACTCTCTGTCAGACCACACATGTCATTACTTTACTCTCTGTCAGACCACACAGGTCATTACTTTACTCTGTCAGACCACACAGGTCAGTACTTTACTCTCTGTCAGACCACACAGGTCATTACTTTACTCTCTGTCAGACCACACAGGTCAGTACTTTACTCTCTGTCAGACCACACATGTCATTACTTTACTCTCTGTCAGACCACACAGGTCATTACTTTACTCTCTGTCAGACCACACATGTCATTACTTTACTCTCTGTCAGACCACACATGTCATTACTTTACTCTCTGTCAGACCACACATGTCATTACTTTACTCTCTGTCAGACCACACATGTCATTACTTTACTCTCTGTCAGACCACACAGGTCATTACTTTACTCTCTGTCAGACCACACAGGTCATTACTTTACTCTCTGTCAGACCACACATGTCATTACTTTACTCTCTGTCAGACCACACAGGTCATTACTTTACTCTCTGTCAGACCACACATGTCATTACTTTACTCTCTGTCAGACCACACAGGCCATTACTTTACTCTCTGTCAGACCACACATGTCATTACTTTACTCTCTGTCAGACCACACAGGTCATTACTTTACTCTCTGTCAGACCACACATGTCATTACTTTACTCTCTGTCAGACCACACATGTCATTACTTTACTCTCTGTCAGACCACACATGTCATTACTTTACTCTCTGTCAGACCACACATGTCATTACTTTACTCTCTGTCAGACCACACATGTCATTACTTTACTCTCTGTCAGACCACACATGTCATTACTTTACTCTCTGTCAGACCACACAGGCCATTACTTTACTCTCTGTCAGACCACACATGTCATTACTTTACTCTCTGTCAGACCACACAGGTCATTACTTTACTCTCTGTCAGACCACACAGGTCATTACTTTACTCAGGTCATTACTTTACTCTCTGTCAGACCACACAGGTCATTACTTTACTCAGGTCATTACTTTACTCAGGTCATTACTTTACTCTCTGTCAGACCACACATGTCATTACTTTACTCTCTGTCAGACCACACAGGTCATTACTTTACTCTGTCAGACCACACAGGTCATTACTTTACTCTGTCAGACCACACAGGTCATTACTTTACTCTCTGTCAGACCACACATGTCATTACTTTACTCTCTGTCAGACCACACATGTCATTACTTTACTCTCTGTCAGACCACACAGGTCATTACTTTACTCTGTCAGACCACACAGGTCATTACTTTACTCTGTCAGACCACACAGGTCATTACTTTACTCTCTGTCAGACCACACATGTCATTACTTTACTCTCTGTCAGACCACACATGTCATTACTTTACTCTCTGTCAGACCACACAGGTCATTACTTTACTCTCTGTCAGACCACACATGTCATTACTTTACTCTCTGTCAGACCACACAGGTCATTACTTTACTCTCTGTCAGACCACACAGGTCATTACTTTACTCTCTGTCAGACCACACATGTCATTACTTTACTCTCTGTCAGACCACACAGGTCATTACTTTACTCTCTGTCAGACCACACATGTCATTACTTTACTCTCTGTCAGACCACACAGGCCATTACTTTACTCTCTGTCAGACCACACATGTCATTACTTTACTCTCTGTCAGACCACACAGGTCATTACTTTACTCTCTGTCAGACCACACATGTCATTACTTTACTCTCTGTCAGACCACACATGTCATTACTTTACTCTCTGTCAGACCACACATGTCATTACTTTACTCTCTGTCAGACCACACATGTCATTACTTTACTCTCTGTCAGACCACACATGTCATTACTTTACTCTCTGTCAGACCACACAGGCCATTACTTTACTCTCTGTCAGACCACACATGTCATTACTTTACTCTCTGTCAGACCACACAGGTCATTACTTTACTCTCTGTCAGACCACACAGGTCATTACTTTACTCAGGTCATTACTTTACTCTCTGTCAGACCACACAGGTCATTACTTTACTCAGGTCATTACTTTACTCAGGTCATTACTTTACTCTCTGTCAGACCACACAGGTCATTACTTTACTCTCTGTCAGACCACACAGGTCATTACTTTACTCTCTGTCAGACCACACAGGTCATTACTTTACTCTCTGTCAGACCACACAGGTCATTACTTTACTCAGGTCATTACTTTACTCAGGTCATTACTTTACTCTCTGTCAGACCACACAGGTCATTACTTTACTCTCTGTCAGACCACACAGGTCATTACTTTACTCTCTGTCAGACCACACAGGTCATTACTTTACTCTGTGTCAGACCACACAGGTCATTACTTTACTCAGGTCATTACTTTACTCTCTGTCAGACCACACAGGTCATTACTTTACTCTCTGTCAGACCACACAGGTCATTACTTTACTCAGGTCATTACTTTACTCTGTCAGACCACACAGGTCATTACTTTACTCTCTGTCAGACCACACAGGTCATTACTTTACTCTCTGTCAGACCACACAGGTCATTACTTTACTCAGGTCATTACTTTACTCTCTGTCAGACCACACAGGTCATTACTTTACTCAGGTCATTACTTTACTCTCTGTCAGACCACACAGGTCATTACTTTACTCTCTGTCAGACCACACAGGTCATTACTTTACTCAGGTCATTACTTTACTCAGGTCATTACTTTACTCTCTGTCAGACCACACAGGTCATTACTTTACTCAGACCACACAGGTCATTACTTTACTCAGGTCATTACTTTACTCTCTGTCAGACCACACAGGTCATTACTTTACTCAGGTCATTACTTTACTCTCTGTCAGACCACATTACTTTACTCTCTGTCAGACCACACAGGTCATTACTTTACTCTCTGTCAGACCACACAGGTCATTACTTTACTCTCTGTCAGACCACACAGGTCATTACTTTACTCAGGTCATTACTTTACTCTCTGTCAGACCACACAGGTCATTACTTTACTCTCTGTCAGACCACACAGGTCATTACTTTACTCTCTGTCAGACCACACAGGTCATTACTTTACTCTCTGTCAGACCACACAGGTCATTACTTTACTCAGGTCATTACTTTACTCTCTGTCAGACCACACAGGTCATTACTTTACTCTCTGTCAGACCACACAGGTCATTACTTTACTCTGTGTCAGACCACACAGGTCATTCCTTTACTCTCTGTCAGACCACACAGGTCATTACTTTACTCTCTGTCAGACCACACAGTCATTACTTTACTCTCTGTCAGACCACACAGGTCATTACTTTACTCAGGTCATTACTTTACTCTCTGTCAGACCACACAGGTCATTACTTTACTCTCTGTCAGACCACACAGGTCATTACTTTACTCAGGTCATTACTTTACTCTCTGTCAGACCACACAGGTCATTACTTTACTCTCTGTCAGACCACACAGGTCATTACTTTACTCAGGTCATTACTTTACTCTCTGTGTCAGACCACACAGGTCATTACTTTACTCTCTGTCAGACCACACAGGTCATTACTTTACTCAGGTCATTACTTTACTCTCTGTCAGACCACACAGGTCATTACTTTACTCTCTGTCAGACCACACAGGTCATTACTTTACTCAGGTCATTACTTTACTCTCTGTCAGACCACACAGGTCATTACTTTACTCTCTGTCAGACCACACAGGTCATTACTTTACTCAGGTCATTACTTTACTCTCTGTCAGACCACACAGGTCATTACTTTACTCTCTGTCAGACCACACAGGTCATTACTTTACTCTGTGTCAGACCACACAGGTCATTACTTTACTCTCTGTCAGACCACACAGGTCATTACTTTACTCTCTGTCAGACCACACAGGTCATTACTTTACTCTCTGTCAGACCACACATGTCATTACTTTACTCTCTGTCAGACCACACAGGTCATTACTTTACTCAGGTCATTACTTTACTCTCTGTCAGACCACACAGGTCATTACTTTACTCTCTGTCAGACCACACAGGTCATTACTTTACTCAGGTCATTACTTTACTCTCTGTAAGACCACACAGGTCATTACTTTACTCTCTGTCAGACCACACAGGTCATTACTTTACTCTCTGTCAGACCACACAGGCCATTACTTTACTCTCTGTCAGACCACACAGGTCATTACTTTACTCTCTGTCAGACCACACAGGTCATTACTTTACTCAGGTCATTACTTTACTCTCTGTCAGACCACACAGGTCATTACTTTACTCAGGTCATTACTTTACTCTGTGTCAGACCACACAGGTCATTACTTTACTCTCTGTCAGACCACACAGGTCATTACTTTACTCAGGTCATTACTTTACTCTGTGTCAGACCACACAGGTCATTACTTTACTCTCTGTCAGACCACACAGGTCATTACTTTACTCAGGTCATTACTTTACTCTCTGTCAGACCACACATGTCATTACTTTACTCTCTGTCAGACCACACAGGTCATTACTTTACTCAGGTCATTACTTTACTCTGTGTCAGACCACACAGGTCATTACTTTACTCTCTGTCAGACCACACAGGTCATTACTTTACTCTGTGTCAGACCACACAGGTCATTACTTTACTCTCTGTCAGACCACACAGGTCATTACTTTACTCTCTGTCAGATCACACAGGTCATTACTTTACTCTCTGTCAGACCACACAGGTCATTACTTTACTCTGTGTCAGACCACACAGGTCATTACTTTACTCTCTGTCAGACCACACAGGTCATTACTTTACTCTCTGTCAGACCACACAGGTCATTACTTTACTCTCTGTCAGACCACACAGGTCATTACTTTACTCTGTGTCAGACCACACATGTCATTCCTTTACTCTCTGTCAGACCACACAGGTCATTACTTTACTCTGTCAGACCACACAGGTCAGTACTTTACTCTCTGTCAGACCACACAGGTCATTACTTTACTCTGTCAGACCACACAGGTCATTACTTTACTCTCTGTCAGACCACACAGGTCATTACTTTACTCTCTGTCAGACCACACAGGTCAGTACTTTACTCTCTGTCAGACCACACATGTCATTACTTTACTCTCTGTCAGACCACACAGGTCATTACTTTACTCTGTGTCAGACCACACAGGTCATTACTTTACTCTGTGTCAGACCACACAGGTCATTACTTTACTCTGTCAGACCACACAGGTCATTACTTTACTCTCTGTCAGACCACACATGTCATTACTTTACTCTGTCAGACCACACAGGTCATTACTTTACTCTGTCAGACCACACAGGTCATTACTTTACTCTGTGTCAGACCACACAGGTCATTACTTTACTCTGTGTCAGACCACACAGGTCATTACTTTACTCTCTGTCAGACCACACAGGTCATTACTTTACTCTCTGTCAGACCACACAGGTCATTACTTTACTCTCTGTCAGACCACACAGGTCATTACTTTACTCTCTGTCAGACCACACAGGTCATTACTTTACTCTCTGTCAGACCACACAGGTCATTACTTTACTCTCTGTCAGACCACACAGGTCATTACTTTACTCTCTGTCAGACCACACAGGTCATTACTTTACTCTGTCAGACCACACAGGTCAGTACTTTACTCAGGTCATTACTTTACTCTCTGTCAGACCACACAGGTCATTACTTTACTCTCTGTCAGACCACACAGGTCATTACTTTACTCTGTCAGACCACACAGGTCAGTACTTTACTCAGGTCATTACTTTACTCTGTCAGACCACACAGGTCATTACTTTACTCTGTCAGACCACACAGGTCATTACTTTACTCTCTGTCAGACCACACAGGTCATTACTTTACTCTCTGTCAGACCACACAGGTCATTACTTTACTCTCTGTCAGACCACACAGGTCATTACTTTACTCTCTGTCAGACCACACAGGTCATTACTTTACTCTCTGTCAGACCACACAGGTCATTCCTTTACTCTCTGTCAGACCACACAGGTCATTACTTTACTCTCTGTCAGACCACACAGGTCATTCCTTTACTCTGTCAGACCACACAGGTCGGTACTTTACTCAGGTCATTACTTTACTCTCTGTCAGACCACACAGGTCAGTACTTTACTCAGGTCATTACTTTACTCTCTGTCAGACCACACAGGTCATTACTTTACTCTGTGTCAGACCACACAGGTCATTCCTTTACTCTCTGTCAGACCACACAGGTCATTACTTTACTCTGTGTCAGACCACACAGGTCATTCCTTTACTCTCTGTCAGACCACACAGGTCATTACTTTACTCTCTGTCAGACCACACAGGTCATTACTTTACTCTGTGTCAGACCACACAGGTCATTACTTTACTCTCTGTCAGACCACACAGGTCATTACTTTACTCTCTGTCAGACCACACAGGTCATTACTTTACTCTCTGTCAGATCACACAGGTCATTCCTTTACTCTGTCAGACCACACAGGTCAGTACTTTACTCTCTGTCAGACCACACAGGTCATTACTTTACTCTCTGTCAGATCACACAGGTCATTACTTTACTCAGGTCATTACTTTACTCTCTGTCAGACCACACAGGTCATTACTTTACTCTCTGTCAGATCACACAGGTCATTACTTTACTCAGGTCATTACTTTACTCTCTGTCAGATCACACAGGTCATTACTTTACTCAGGTCATTACTTTACTCTCTGTCAGATCACACAGGTCAGTACTTTACTCAGGTCATTACTTTACTCTCTGTCAGACCACACAGGTCATTACTTTACTCTGTCAGACCACACAGGTCAGTACTTTACTCAGGTCATTACTTTACTCTCTGTCAGACCACACAGGTCATTACTTTACTCTCTGTCAGACCACACAGGTCATTACTTTACTCTGTGTCAGACCACACAGGTCATTCCTTTACTCTCTGTCAGACCACACAGGTCATTCCTTTACTCTCTGTCAGACCACACAGGTCATTACTTTACTCTCTGTCAGACCACACAGGTCATTACTTTACTCTCTGTCAGACCACACAGGTCATTACTTTACTCTCTGTCAGATCACACAGGTCATTACTTTACTCTCTGTCAGACCACACAGGTCATTCCTTTACTCTCTGTCAGACCACACAGGTCATTACTTTACTCTCTGTCAGACCACACAGGTCATTCCTTTACTCTCTGTCAGATCACACAGGTCATTACTTTACTCTCTGTCAGACCACACAGGTCATTCCTTTACTCTCTGTCAGATCACACAGGTCATTACTTTACTCTGTGTCAGATCACACAGGTCATTCCTTTACTCTCTGTCAGATCACACAGGTCATTACTTTACTCTGTGTCAGACCACACAGGTCATTACTTTACTCTGTGTCAGATCACACAGGTCATTACTTTACTCACTGTCAGACCACACAGGTCATTACTTTACTCTGTCAGACCACACAGGCCATTACTTTACTCTGTCAGACCACACAGGTCAGTACTTTACTCAGGTCATTACTTTACTCTCTGTCAGACCACACAGGTCATTACTTTACTCTCTGTCAGACCACACAGGTCATTACTTTACTCTCTGTCAGACCACACAGGTCATTACTTTACTCTGTCAGACCACACAGGTCAGTACTTTACTCAGGTCATTACTTTACTCTCTGTCAGACCACACAGGTCATTACTTTACTCTCTGTCAGACCACACAGGTCATTACTTTACTCTGTGTCAGACCACACAGGTCATTCCTTTACTCTCTGTCAGATCACACAGGTCATTACTTTACTCTCTGTCAGACCACACAGGTCATTCCTTTACTCTCTGTCAGACCACACAGGTCATTACTTTACTCTCTGTCAGACCACACAGGTCATTACTTTACTCTCTGTCAGACCACACAGGTCATTCCTTTACTCTCTGTCAGACCACACAGGTCATTACTTTACTCAGGTCATTACTTTACTCTCTGTCAGACCACACAGGTCATTACTTTACTCTCTGTCAGACCACACAGGTCATTACTTTACTCTCTGTCAGACCACACAGGTCATTACTTTACTCTGTGTCAGACCACACAGGTCATTACTTTACTCTCTGTCAGACCACACAGGTCATTACTTTACTCTCTGTCAGACCACACAGGTCATTACTTTACTCTGTGTCAGACCACACAGGTCATTACTTTACTCTCTGTCAGACCACACAGGTCATTACTTTACTCTCTGTCAGACCACACATGTCATTACTTTACTCTGTCAGACCACACAGGTCATTACTTTACTCTCTGTCAGACCACACAGGTCATTACTTTACTCTCTGTCAGACCACACAGGTCATTACTTTACTCTGTCAGACCACACAGGTCATTACTTTACTCTCTGTCAGACCACACATGTCATTACTTTACTCTCTGTCAGACCACACAGGTCATTACTTTACTCTGTCAGACCACACAGGTCATTACTTTACTCTCTGTCAGACCACACAGGTCATTACTTTACTCTCTGTCAGACCACACATGTCATTACTTTACTCTCTGTCAGACCACACAGGTCATTCCTTTACTCTCTGTCAGACCACACAGGTCATTACTTTACTCTGTCAGACCACACAGGTCATTACTTTACTCTGTCAGACCACACAGGTCATTACTTTACTCTGTCAGACCACACAGGTCATTACTTTACTCTCTGTCAGACCACACAGGTCATTACTTTACTCTCTGTCAGACCACACAGGTCAGTACTTTACTCTCTGTCAGACCACACAGGTCATTACTTTACTCTGTCAGACCACACAGGTCAGTACTTTACTCTCTGTCAGACCACACAGGTCATTACTTTACTCTCTGTCAGACCACACAGGTCATTACTTTACTCTCTGTCAGACCACACAGGTCATTACTTTACTCTCTGTCAGACCACACAGGTCATTACTTTACTCTGTCAGACCACACAGGTCAGTACTTTACTCTCTGTCAGACCACACAGGTCAGTACTTTACTCTCTGTCAGACCACACATGTCATTACTTTACTCTCTGTCAGACCACACAGGTCATTACTTTACTCTGTGTCAGACCACACAGGTCATTACTTTACTCTGTCAGACCACACAGGTCATTACTTTACTCTGTCAGACCACACAGGTCAGTACTTTACTCTCTGTCAGACCACACATGTCATTACTTTACTCTCTGTCAGACCACACAGGTCATTACTTTACTCTCTGTCAGACCACACAGGTCATTACTTTACTCTGTCAGACCACACAGGTCATTACTTTACTCTCTGTCAGACCACACAGGTCATTACTTTACTCTCTGTCAGACCACACAGGTCATTACTTTACTCTGTCAGACCACACAGGTCATTACTTTACTCTGTCAGACCACACAGGTCAGTACTTTACTCTCTGTCAGACCACACAGGTCAGTACTTTACTCTCTGTCAGACCACACATGTCATTACTTTACTCTGTGTCAGACCACACAGGTCATTCCTTTACTCTCTGTCAGACCACACAGGTCATTACTTTACTCTCTGTCAGACCACACAGGTCATTACTTTACTCTCTGTCAGACCACACAGGTCATTACTTTACTCTGTCAGACCACACAGGTCATTACTTTACTCTGTCAGACCACACAGGTCATTACTTTACTCTCTGTCAGACCACACAGGTCATTACTTTACTCTCTGTCAGACCACACAGGTCATTACTTTACTCTCTGTCAGACCACACAGGTCAGTACTTTACTCTCTGTCAGACCACACAGGTCATTACTTTACTCTCTGTCAGACCACACAGGTCATTACTTTACTCTCTGTCAGACCACACAGGTCAGTACTTTACTCTGTCAGACCACACAGGTCATTACTTTACTCTCTGTCAGACCACACAGGTCATTACTTTACTCTCTGTCAGACCACACAGGTCATTACTTTACTCTCTGTCAGACCACACATGTCATTACTTTACTCTCTGTCAGACCACACAGGTCATTACTTTACTCTCTGTCAGACCACACATGTCATTACTTTACTCTCTGTCAGACCACACATGTCATTACTTTACTCTCTGTCAGACCACACAGGTCATTACTTTACTCTCTGTCAGACCACACATGTCATTACTTTACTCTCTGTCAGACCACACAGGTCATTACTTTACTCTCTGTCAGACCACACAGGTCATTACTTTACTCTCTGTCAGACCACACAGGTCATTACTTTACTCTCTGTCAGACCACACAGGTCATTACTTTACTCTCTGTCAGACCACACAGGTCATTACTTTACTCTCTGTCAGACCACACAGGTCATTACTTTACTCTCTGTCAGACCACACATGTCATTACTTTACTCTCTGTCAGACCACACAGGTCATTACTTTACTCTCTGTCAGACCACACATCATTACTTTACTCTCTGTCAGACCACACAGGTTTACTTTACTCTCTGTCAGACCACACATGGTCATTACTTTACTCTCTGTCAGACCACACATGTCATTACTTTACTCTCTGTCAGACCACACATGTCATTACTTTACTCTCTGTCAGACCACACATGTCATTACTTTACTCTCTGTCAGACCACACATGTCATTACTTTACTCTCTGTCAGACCACACAGGTCATTACTTTACTCTCTGTCAGACCACACAGGTCATTACTTTACTCTCTGTCAGACCACACATGTCATTACTTTACTCTCTGTCAGACCACACATGTCATTACTTTACTCTCTGTCAGACCACACAGGTCATTACTTTACTCTCTGTCAGACCACACAGGTCATTACTTTACTCTCTGTCAGACCACACATGTCATTACTTTACTCTCTGTCAGACCACACAGGTCATTACTTTACTCTCTGTCAGACCACACAGGTCATTACTTTACTCAGGTCATTACTTTACTCTCTGTCAGACCACACAGGTCATTACTTTACTCAGGTCATTACTTTACTCAGGTCATTACTTTACTCTCTGTCAGACCACACAGGTCATTACTTTACTCTCTGTCAGACCACACAGGTCATTACTTTACTCTCTGTCAGACCACACAGGTCATTACTTTACTCAGACCACACAGGTCATTACTTTACTCAGGTCATTACTTTACTCTCTGTCAGACCACACAGGTCATTACTTTACTCTCTGTCAGACCACACAGGTCATTACTTTACTCTCTGTCAGACCACACAGGTCATTACTTTACTCTGTGTCAGACCACACAGGTCATTACTTTACTCAGGTCATTACTTTACTCTCTGTCAGACCACACAGGTCATTACTTTACTCTCTGTCAGACCACACAGGTCATTACTTTACTCTCTGTCAGACCACACAGGCCATTACTTTACTCTGTGTCAGACCACACAGGTCATTACTTTACTCAGGTCATTACTTTACTCTCTGTCAGACCACACAGGTCATTACTTTACTCTCTGTCAGACCACACAGGTCATTACTTTACTCAGGTCATTACTTTACTCTGTCAGACCACACAGGTCATTACTTTACTCTCTGTCAGACCACACAGGTCATTACTTTACTCTCTGTCAGACCACACAGGTCATTACTTTACTCTCTGTCAGACCACACAGGTCATTACTTTACTCTCTGTCAGACCACACAGGCCATTACTTTACTCTCTGTCAGACCACACAGGTCATTACTTTACTCAGGTCATTACTTTACTCTCTGTCAGACCACACAGGTCATTACTTTACTCAGGTCATTACTTTACTCTCTGTCAGACCACACAGGCCATTACTTTACTCTCTGTCAGACCACACAGGTCATTACTTTACTCTCTGTCAGACCACACAGGTCATTACTTTACTCAGGTCATTACTTTACTCTCTGTCAGACCACACAGGTCATTACTTTACTCAGGTCATTACTTTACTCTCTGTCAGACCACACAGGTCATTACTTTACTCTCTGTCAGACCACACAGGTCATTACTTTACTCAGGTCATTACTTTACTCTCTGTCAGACCACACAGGCCATTACTTTACTCTCTGTCAGACCACACAGGTCATTACTTTACTCTCTGTCAGACCACACAGGTCATTACTTTACTCAGGTCATTACTTTACTCTCTGTCAGACCACACAGGTCATTACTTTACTCAGGTCATTACTTTACTCTCTGTCAGACCACACAGGTCAGTACTTTACTCTCTGTCAGACCACACAGGTCATTACTTTACTCAGGTCATTACTTTACTCTCTGTCAGACCACACAGGTCATTACTTTACTCTCTGTCAGACCACACAGGTCATTACTTTACTCTGTGTCAGACCACACAGGTCATTCCTTTACTCTCTGTCAGACCACACAGGTCATTACTTTACTCTCTGTCAGACCACACATGTCATTACTTTACTCTCTGTCAGACCACACAGGTCATTACTTTACTCAGGTCATTACTTTACTCTCTGTCAGACCACACAGGTCATTACTTTACTCTCTGTCAGACCACACAGGTCATTACTTTACTCAGGTCATTACTTTACTCTCTGTCAGACCACACAGGTCATTACTTTACTCTCTGTCAGACCACACAGGTCATTACTTTACTCAGGTCATTACTTTACTCTGTGTCAGACCACACAGGTCATTACTTTACTCTCTGTCAGACCACACAGGTCATTACTTTACTCTGTCAGACCACACAGGTCATTACTTTACTCAGGTCATTACTTTACTCTCTGTCAGACCACACAGGTCATTACTTTACTCTGTCAGACCACACAGGTCATTACTTTACTCAGGTCATTACTTTACTCTCTGTCAGATCACACAGGTCATTCCTTTACTCTGTCAGACCACACAGGTCATTACTTTACTCAGGTCATTACTTTACTCTCTGTCAGATCACACAGGTCATTACTTTACTCTGTCAGACCACACAGGTCATTCCTTTACTCTGTCAGACCACACAGGTCATTCCTTTACTCAGGTCATTACTTTACTCTCTGTCAGACCACACAGGTCATTACTTTACTCTGTCAGACCACACAGGTCAGTACTTTACTCAGGTCATTACTTTACTCTCTGTCAGACCACACAGGTCATTACTTTACTCTGTCAGACCACACAGGTCAGTACTTTACTCAGGTCATTACTTTACTCTCTGTCAGACCACACAGGTCATTACTTTACTCTCTGTCAGACCACACAGGTCATTACTTTACTCTGTGTCAGACCACACAGGTCATTCCTTTACTCTCTGTCAGACCACACAGGTCATTACTTTACTCTCTGTCAGACCACACAGGTCATTACTTTACTCTCTGTCAGACCACACAGGTCATTACTTTACTCTGTGTCAGACCACACATGTCATTACTTTACTCTCTGTCAGACCACACAGGTCATTACTTTACTCTCTGTCAGACCACACAGGTCATTACTTTACTCTCTGTCAGATCACACAGGTCATTCCTTTACTCTGTCAGACCACACAGGTCATTACTTTACTCAGGTCATTACTTTACTCTCTGTCAGACCACACAGGTCATTACTTTACTCTGTCAGACCACACAGGTCAGTACTTTACTCAGGTCATTACTTTACTCTCTGTCAGACCACACAGGTCATTACTTTACTCTCTGTCAGACCACACAGGTCATTACTTTACTCTCTGTCAGACCACACAGGTCATTACTTTACTCTGTGTCAGACCACACAGGTCATTACTTTACTCTCTGTCAGACCACACAGGTCATTACTTTACTCTGTGTCAGACCACACAGGTCATTACTTTACTCACTGTCAGACCACACAGGTCATTACTTTACTCTGTCAGACCACACAGGTCATTGCTTTACTCTCTGTCAGACCACACAGGTCATTACTTTACTCTCTGTCAGACCACACAGGTCATTCCTTTACTCTCTGTCAGACCACACAGGTCATTACTTTACTCTCTGTCAGATCACACAGGTCATTACTTTACTCTCTGTCAGATCACACAGGTCATTACTTTACTCTGTGTCAGACCACACAGGTCATTACTTTACTCTGTGTCAGATCACACAGGTCATTCCTTTACTCTCTGTCAGACCACACAGGTCATTACTTTACTCTGTCAGACCACACAGGCCATTACTTTACTCTGTCAGACCACACAGGTCAGTACTTTACTCAGGTCATTACTTTACTCTCTGTCAGACCACACAGGTCATTACTTTACTCTCTGTCAGACCACACAGGTCATTACTTTACTCTGTCAGACCACACAGGTCAGTACTTTACTCAGGTCATTACTTTACTCTCTGTCAGACCACACAGGTCATTACTTTACTCTCTGTCAGACCACACAGGTCATTCCTTTACTCTCTGTCAGATCACACAGGTCATTACTTTACTCTCTGTCAGACCACACAGGTCATTCCTTTACTCTCTGTCAGACCACACAGGTCATTCCTTTACTCTCTGTCAGACCACACAGGTCATTACTTTACTCTCTGTCAGACCACACAGGTCATTACTTTACTCTGTCAGACCACACAGGCCATTACTTTACTCTGTCAGACCACACAGGTCAGTACTTTACTCAGGTCATTACTTTACTCTCTGTCAGACCACACAGGTCATTACTTTACTCTCTGTCAGACCACACAGGTCATTACTTTACTCTGTCAGACCACACAGGTCAGTACTTTACTCAGGTCATTACTTTACTCTCTGTCAGACCACACAGGTCATTACTTTACTCTGTGTCAGACCACACAGGTCATTCCTTTACTCTCTGTCAGACCACACAGGTCATTACTTTACTCTCTGTCAGACCACACAGGTCATTCCTTTACTCTCTGTCAGATCACACAGGTCATTACTTTACTCTCTGTCAGACCACACAGGTCATTCCTTTACTCTCTGTCAGATCACACAGGTCATTACTTTACTCTCTGTCAGACCACACAGGTCATTCCTTTACTCTCTGTCAGACCACACAGGTCATTCCTTTACTCTCTGTCAGACCACACAGGTCATTACTTTACTCTCTGTCAGACCACACAGGTCATTACTTTACTCTGTCAGACCACACAGGCCATTACTTTACTCTGTCAGACCACACAGGTCAGTACTTTACTCAGGTCATTACTTTACTCTCTGTCAGACCACACAGGTCATTACTTTACTCTCTGTCAGACCACACAGGTCATTACTTTACTCTGTCAGACCACACAGGTCAGTACTTTACTCAGGTCATTACTTTACTCTCTGTCAGACCACACAGGTCATTACTTTACTCTGTGTCAGACCACACAGGTCATTCCTTTACTCTCTGTCAGATCACACAGGTCATTACTTTACTCTCTGTCAGACCACACAGGTCATTCCTTTACTCTCTGTCAGATCACACAGGTCATTACTTTACTCTCTGTCAGACCACACAGGTCATTCCTTTACTCTCTGTCAGACCACACAGGTCATTACTTTACTCTCTGTCAGACCACACAGGTCATTACTTTACTCTCTGTCAGACCACACAGGTCATTACTTTACTCTCTGTCAGACCACACAGGTCATTACTTTACTCTCTGTCAGACCACACAGGTCATTACTTTACTCTCTGTCAGACCACACAGGTCATTACTTTACTCTGTCAGACCACACAGGTCATTACTTTACTCAGGTCATTACTTTACTCTCTGTCAGACCACACAGGTCATTACTTTACTCTGTGTCAGACCACACAGGTCATTCCTTTACTCTCTGTCAGATCACACAGGCCATTACTTTACTCTCTGTCAGACCACACAGGTCATTACTTTACTCAGGTCATTACTTTACTCTCTGTCAGACCACACAGGTCATTACTTTACTCAGGTCATTACTTTACTCTCTGTCAGACCACACAGGTCATTACTTTACTCTCTGTCAGACCACACAGGTCATTACTTTACTCAGGTCATTACTTTACTCTCTGTCAGACCACACAGGCCATTACTTTACTCTCTGTCAGACCACACAGGTCATTACTTTACTCTCTGTCAGACCACACAGGTCATTACTTTACTCTCTGTCAGACCACACAGGTCATTACTTTACTCAGGTCATTACTTTACTCTCTGTCAGACCACACAGGTCATTACTTTACTCAGGTCATTACTTTACTCAGGTCATTACTTTACTCTCTGTCAGACCACACAGGTCATTACTTTACTCAGGTCATTACTTTACTCTCTGTCAGACCACACAGGCCATTACTTTACTCTCTGTCAGACCACACAGGTCATTACTTTACTCTCTGTCAGACCACACAGGTCATTACTTTACTCTCTGTCAGACCACACAGGTCATTACTTTACTCAGGTCATTACTTTACTCTCTGTCAGACCACACAGGTCATTACTTTACTCAGGTCATTACTTTACTCTCTGTCAGACCACACAGGTCATTACTTTACTCTCTGTCAGACCACACAGGTCATTACTTTACTCAGGTCATTACTTTACTCTCTGTCAGACCACACAGGCCATTACTTTACTCTCTGTCAGACCACACAGGTCATTACTTTACTCTCTGTCAGACCACACAGGTCATTACTTTACTCAGGTCATTACTTTACTCTCTGTCAGACCACACAGGTCATTACTTTACTCAGGTCATTACTTTACTCTCTGTCAGACCACACAGGTCAGTACTTTACTCTCTGTCAGACCACACAGGTCATTACTTTACTCAGGTCATTACTTTACTCTCTGTCAGACCACACAGGTCATTACTTTACTCTCTGTCAGACCACACAGGTCATTACTTTACTCTGTGTCAGACCACACAGGTCATTCCTTTACTCTCTGTCAGACCACACAGGTCATTACTTTACTCTCTGTCAGACCACACATGTCATTACTTTACTCTCTGTCAGACCACACAGGTCATTACTTTACTCAGGTCATTACTTTACTCTCTGTCAGACCACACAGGTCATTACTTTACTCTCTGTCAGACCACACAGGTCATTACTTTACTCAGGTCATTACTTTACTCTCTGTCAGACCACACAGGTCATTACTTTACTCTCTGTCAGACCACACAGGTCATTACTTTACTCTCTGTCAGACCACACAGGTCATTCCTTTACTCTCTGTCAGATCACACAGGTCATTACTTTACTCTCTGTCAGACCACACAGGTCATTCCTTTACTCTCTGTCAGATCACACAGGTCATTACTTTACTCTCTGTCAGACCACACAGGTCATTACTTTACTCTCTGTCAGACCACACAGGTCATTACTTTACTCTCTGTCAGACCACACAGGTCATTACTTTACTCTGTCAGACCACACAGGTCATTACTTTACTCTGTCAGACCACACAGGTCATTTTACTCAGGTCATTACTTTACTCTCTGTCAGACCACACAGGTCATTACTTTACTCTCTGTCAGACCACACAGGTCATTACTTTACTCTGTCAGACCACACAGGTCATTACTTTTACTTTACTCTCTGTCAGACCACACAGGTCATTACTTTACTCTGTGTCAGACCACACAGGTCATTACTTTACTCTCTGTCAGATCACACAGGTCATTACTTTACTCTCTGTCAGACCACACAGGTCATTCCTTTACTCTCTGTCAGATCACACAGGTCATTACTTTACTCTCTGTCAGACCACACAGGTCATTCCTTTACTCTCTGTCAGATCACACAGGTCATTACTTTACTCTCTGTCAGACCACACAGGTCATTCCTTTACTCTCTGTCAGACCACACAGGTCATTCCTTTACTCTCTGTCAGACCACACAGGTCATTACTTTACTCTCTGTCAGACCACACAGGTCATTACTTTACTCTGTCAGACCACACAGGCCATTACTTTACTCTGTCAGACCACACAGGTCAGTACTTTACTCAGGTCATTACTTTACTCTCTGTCAGACCACACAGGTCATTACTTTACTCTGTGTCAGACCACACAGGTCATTACTTTACTCTCTGTCAGACCACACATGTCATTACTTTACTCTCTGTCAGACCACACAGGTCATTACTTTACTCAGGTCATTACTTTACTCTCTGTCAGACCACACAGGTCATTACTTTACTCTCTGTCAGACCACACAGGTCATTACTTTACTCAGGTCATTACTTTACTCAGGTCATTACTTTACTCTCTGTCAGACCACACAGGTCATTACTTTACTCTCTGTCAGACCACACAGGTCATTACTTTACTCTCTGTCAGACCACACAGGTCATTACTTTACTCAGGTCATTACTTTACTCTCTGTCAGACCACACAGGTCATTACTTTACTCTCTGTCAGACCACACAGGTCATTACTTTACTCTCTGTCAGACCACACAGGCCATTACTTTACTCTGTGTCAGACCACACAGGTCATTACTTTACTCAGGTCATTACTTTACTCTCTGTCAGACCACACAGGTCATTACTTTACTCTCTGTCAGACCACACAGGTCATTACTTTACTCTGTGTCAGACCACACAGGTCATTACTTTACTCAGGTCATTACTTTACTCTCTGTCAGACCACACAGGTCATTACTTTACTCTCTGTCAGACCACACAGGTCATTACTTTACTCTCTGTCAGACCACACAGGCCATTACTTTACTCTGTGTCAGACCACACAGGTCATTACTTTACTCAGGTCATTACTTTACTCTCTGTCAGACCACACAGGTCATTACTTTACTCTCTGTCAGACCACACAGGTCATTACTTTACTCAGGTCATTACTTTACTCTGTCAGACCACACAGGTCATTACTTTACTCTCTGTCAGACCACACAGGTCATTACTTTACTCTCTGTCAGACCACACAGGTCATTACTTTACTCTCTGTCAGACCACACAGGCCATTACTTTACTCTCTGTCAGACCACACAGGTCATTACTTTACTCAGGTCATTACTTTACTCTCTGTCAGACCACACAGGTCATTACTTTACTCAGGTCATTACTTTACTCTCTGTCAGACCACACAGGCCATTACTTTACTCTCTGTCAGACCACACAGGTCATTACTTTACTCTCTGTCAGACCACACAGGTCATTACTTTACTCAGGTCATTACTTTACTCTCTGTCAGACCACACAGGTCATTACTTTACTCTCTGTCAGACCACACAGGTCATTACTTTACTCAGGTCATTACTTTACTCTCTGTCAGACCACACAGGTCATTACTTTACTCTCTTTCAGACCACACATGTCATTACTTTACTCTCTGTCAGACCACACAGGTCATTACTTTACTCTCTGTCAGACCACACATGTCATTACTTTACTCTCTGTCAGACCACACATGTCATTACTTTACTCTCTGTCAGACCACACAGGTCATTACTTTACTCTCTGTCAGACCACACAGGTCATTACTTTACTCTCTGTCAGACCACACATGTCATTACTTTACTCTCTGTCAGACCACACATGTCATTACTTTACTCTCTGTCAGACCACACAGGCCATTACTTTACTCTCTGTCAGACCACACATGTCATTACTTTACTCTCTGTCAGACCACACAGGTCATTACTTTACTCTCTGTCAGACCACACATGTCATTACTTTACTCTCTGTCAGACCACACAGGTCATTACTTTACTCTCTGTCAGACCACACATGTCATTACTTTACTCTCTGTCAGACCACACAGGTCATTACTTTACTCTCTGTCAGACCACACATGTCATTACTTTACTCTCTGTCAGACCACACATGTCATTACTTTACTCTCTGTCAGACCACACAGGTCATTACTTTACTCTCTGTCAGACCACACAGGTCATTACTTTACTCTCTGTCAGACCACACATGTCATTACTTTACTCTCTGTCAGACCACACAGGTCATTACTTTACTCTCTGTCAGACCACACAGGTCATTACTTTACTCTCTGTCAGACCACACAGGCCATTACTTTACTCTCTGTCAGACCACACATGTCATTACTTTACTCTCTGTCAGACCACACAGGTCATTACTTTACTCTCTGTCAGACCACACATGTCATTACTTTACTCTCTGTCAGACCACACATGTCATTACTTTACTCTCTGTCAGACCACACATGTCATTACTTTACTCTCTGTCAGACCACACAGGCCATTACTTTACTCTCTGTCAGACCACACATGTCATTACTTTACTCTCTGTCAGACCACACAGGTCATTACTTTACTCTCTGTCAGACCACACAGGTCATTACTTTACTCAGGTCATTACTTTACTCTCTGTCAGACCACACAGGTCATTACTTTACTCTCTGTCAGACCACACAGGTCATTACTTTACTCTGTGTCAGACCACACAGGTCATTACTTTACTCTGTGTCAGACCACACAGGTCATTACTTTACTCTGTGTCAGACCACACAGGTCATTACTTTACTCTGTGTCAGACCACACAGGTCATTACTTTACTCTGTGTCAGACCACACAGGTCATTACTTTACTCTGTGTCAGACCACACAGGTCATTACTTTACTCTCTGTCAGACCACACAGGTCATTACTTTACTCTGTCAGACCACACAGGTCAGTACTTTACTCTCTGTCAGACCACACAGGTCATTACTTTACTCTGTCAGACCACACAGGTCATTACTTTACTCTCTGTCAGACCACACATGTCATTACTTTACTCTGTCAGACCACACAGGTCATTACTTTACTCTGTCAGACCACACAGGTCAGTACTTTACTCTCTGTCAGACCACACAGGTCATTACTTTACTCTGTCAGACCACACAGGTCATTACTTTACTCTCTGTCAGACCACACAGGTCATTACTTTACTCTGTCAGACCACACAGGTCATTACTTTACTCTCTGTCAGACCACACAGGTCATTACTTTACTCTCTGTCAGACCACACAGGTCATTACTTTACTCTCTGTCAGATCACACAGGTCATTCCTTTACTCTGTCAGACCACACAGGTCATTACTTTACTCTCTGTCAGATCACACAGGTCATTCCTTTACTCTGTCAGACCACACAGGTCATTACTTTACTCTGTCAGACCACACAGGTCATTACTTTACTCTCTGTCAGACCACACAGGTCATTACTTTACTCTGTCAGACCACACAGGTCAGTACTTTACTCAGGTCATTACTTTACTCTGTCAGACCACACAGGTCATTACTTTACTCTCTGTCAGACCACACAGGTCATTACTTTACTCTCTGTCAGACCACACAGGTCATTACTTTACTCTCTGTCAGACCACACAGGTCATTACTTTACTCTCTGTCAGACCACACAGGTCATTCCTTTACTCTGTCAGACCACACAGGTCGGTACTTTACTCAGGTCATTACTTTACTCTGTCAGACCACACAGGTCATTACTTTACTCTCTGTCAGACCACACAGGTCATTACTTTACTCTGTCAGACCACACAGGTCATTACTTTACTCTGTCAGACCACACAGGTCATTACTTTACTCTGTCAGACCACACAGGTCATTACTTTACTCTCTGTCAGACCACACAGGTCATTACTTTACTCTGTCAGACCACACAGGTCAGTACTTTACTCAGGTCATTACTTTACTCTGTCAGACCACACAGGTCATTACTTTACTCTCTGTCAGACCACACAGGTCATTACTTTACTCTCTGTCAGACCACACAGGTCATTACTTTACTCTCTGTCAGACCACACAGGTCATTACTTTACTCTCTGTCAGACCACACAGGTCATTCCTTTACTCTGTCAGACCACACAGGTCGGTACTTTACTCAGGTCATTACTTTACTCTGTCAGACCACACAGGTCATTACTTTACTCTCTGTCAGACCACACAGGTCATTACTTTACTCTCTGTCAGACCACACAGGTCATTACTTTACTCTCTGTCAGATCACACAGGTCATTCCTTTACTCTGTCAGACCACACAGGTCGGTACTTTACTCAGGTCATTACTTTACTCTCTGTCAGACCACACAGGTCAGTACTTTACTCAGGTCATTACTTTACTCTGTGTCAGACCACACAGGTCATTCCTTTACTCTCTGTCAGACCACACAGGTCATTACTTTACTCTGTGTCAGACCACACAGGTCATTCCTTTACTCTCTGTCAGACCACACAGGTCATTACTTTACTCTCTGTCAGATCACACAGGTCATTACTTTACTCTCTGTCAGACCACACAGGTCATTACTTTACTCTCTGTCAGACCACACAGGTCATTCCTTTACTCTGTCAGACCACACAGGTCGGTACTTTACTCAGGTCATTACTTTACTCTCTGTCAGACCACACAGGTCAGTACTTTACTCAGGTCATTACTTTACTCTGTGTCAGACCACACAGGTCATTCCTTTACTCTCTGTCAGACCACACAGGTCATTCCTTTACTCTCTGTCAGACCACACAGGTCAGTACTTTACTCAGGTCATTACTTTACTCTGTGTCAGACCACACAGGTCATTCCTTTACTCTCTGTCAGACCACACAGGTCATTACTTTACTCTGTGTCAGACCACACAGGTCATTCCTTTACTCTCTGTCAGACCACACAGGTCATTACTTTACTCTGTGTCAGACCACACAGGTCATTCCTTTACTCTCTGTCAGACCACACAGGTCATTACTTTACTCTCTGTCAGACCACACAGGTCATTACTTTACTCTGTGTCAGACCACACAGGTCATTACTTTACTCTGTCAGACCACACAGGTCAGTACTTTACTCAGGTCATTACTTTACTCTCTGTCAGACCACACAGGTCATTACTTTACTCTCTGTCAGACCACACAGGTCATTACTTTACTCTCTGTCAGACCACACAGGTCATTACTTTACTCTGTCAGACCACACAGGTCAGTACTTTACTCAGGTCATTACTTTACTCTCTGTCAGACCACACAGGTCATTACTTTACTCTCTGTCAGACCACACAGGTCATTACTTTACTCTGTGTCAGACCACACAGGTCATTCCTTTACTCTCTGTCAGATCACACAGGTCATTACTTTACTCTCTGTCAGACCACACAGGTCATTACTTTACTCTCTGTCAGACCACACAGGTCATTACTTTACTCTGTCAGACCACACAGGTCAGTACTTTACTCAGGTCATTACTTTACTCTCTGTCAGACCACACAGGTCATTACTTTACTCTCTGTCAGACCACACAGGTCATTACTTTACTCTGTGTCAGACCACACAGGTCATTCCTTTACTCTCTGTCAGATCACACAGGTCATTACTTTACTCTCTGTCAGACCACACAGGTCATTCCTTTACTCTCTGTCAGACCACACAGGTCATTACTTTACTCTCTGTCAGACCACACAGGTCATTACTTTACTCTCTGTCAGACCACACAGGTCATTCCTTTACTCTCTGTCAGACCACACAGGTCATTCCTTTACTCTCTGTCAGACCACACAGGTCATTACTTTACTCTCTGTCAGACCACACAGGTCATTCCTTTACTCTCTGTCAGACCACACAGGTCATTACTTTACTCTGTCAGACCACACAGGTCAGTACTTTACTCAGGTCATTCCTTTACTCTCTGTCAGACCACACAGGTCATTACTTTACTCTCTGTCAGACCACACAGGTCATTACTTTACTCTGTGTCAGACCACACAGGTCATTCCTTTACTCTCTGTCAGACCACACAGGTCATTCCTTTACTCTCTGTCAGACCACACAGGTCATTACTTTACTCTGTGTCAGACCACACAGGTCATTACTTTACTCACTGTCAGACCACACAGGTCATTACTTTACTCTCTGTCAGACCACACAGGTCATTGCTTTACTCTCTGTCAGACCACACAGGTCATTACTTTACTCTCTGTCAGACCACACAGGTCATTACTTTACTCAGGTCATTACTTTACTCTCTGTCAGACCACACAGGTCATTACTTTACTCTCTGTCAGACCACACAGGTCATTACTTTACTCTCTGTCAGATCACACAGGTCATTACTTTACTCTCTGTCAGACCACACAGGTCATTACTTTACTCTGTCAGACCACACAGGTCATTACTTTACTCTGTCAGACCACACAGGTCATTACTTTACTCTGTGTCAGACCACACAGGTCATTACTTTACTCTCTGTCAGACCACACAGGTCATTACTTTACTCTGTCAGACCACACAGGTCATTACTTTACTCTCTGTCAGACCACACAGGTCATTACTTTACTCTCTGTCAGACCACACAGGTCATTACTTTACTCAGGTCATTACTTTACTCTCTGTCAGACCACACAGGTCATTACTTTACTCTCTGTCAGACCACACAGGTCATTACTTTACTCTCTGTCAGATCACACAGGTCATTACTTTACTCTCTGTCAGACCACACAGGTCATTCCTTTACTCTGTGTCAGACCACACAGGTCATTACTTTACTCTGTGTCAGACCACACAGGTCATTACTTTACTCTGTCAGACCACACAGGTCATTACTTTACTCTCTGTCAGATCACACAGGTCATTACTTTACTCTGTCAGATCACACAGGTCATTACTTTACTCTCTGTCAGATCACACAGGTCATTCCTTTACTCTCTGTCAGACCACACAGGTCATTCCTTTACTCTGTCAGACCACACAGGTCATTACTTTACTCTCTGTCAGACCACACAGGTCATTACTTTACTCTCTGTCAGACCACACAGGTCATTACTTTACTCTCTGTCAGACCACACAGGTCATTCCTTTACTCTCTGTCAGACCACACAGGTCATTCCTTTACTCTCTGTCAGACCACACAGGTCATTCCTTTACTCTCTGTCAGACCACACAGGTCATTACTTTACTCTCTGTCAGACCACACAGGTCATTACTTTACTCTCTGTCAGACCACACAGGTCATTACTTTACTCTCTGTCAGACCACACAGGTCATTACTTTACTCTCTGTCAGACCACACAGGTCATTACTTTACTCTGTGTCAGACCACACAGGTCATTACTTTACTCTGTGTCAGACCACACAGGTCATTACTTTACTCTCTGTCAGACCACACAGGTCATTCCTTTACTCTCTGTCAGACCACACAGGTCATTACTTTACTCTCTGTCAGACCACACAGGTCATTACTTTACTCTCTGTCAGACCACACAGGTCATTCCTTTACTCTCTGTCAGACCACACAGGTCATTACTTTACTCTCTGTCAGACCACACAGGTCATTACTTTACTCTCTGTCAGACCACACAGGTCATTCCTTTACTCTCTGTCAGATCACACAGGTCATTACTTTACTCTGTGTCAGACCACACAGGTCATTACTTTACTCTGTGTCAGACCACACAGGTCATTACTTTACTCTGTGTCAGATCACACAGGTCATTACTTTACTCTCTGTCAGACCACACAGGTCATTCCTTTACTCTCTGTCAGATCACACAGGTCATTACTTTACTCTCTGTCAGACCACACAGGTCATTACTTTACTCTCTGTCAGACCACACAGGTCATTACTTTACTCTCTGTCAGACCACACAGGTCATTACTTTACTCTGTGTCAGACCACACAGGTCATTACTTTACTCTCTGTCAGACCACACAGGTCATTACTTTACTCTCTGTCAGACCACACAGGTCATTACTTTACTCTCTGTCAGACCACACAGGTCATTACTTTACTCTCTGTCAGACCACACAGGTCATTACTTTACTCTCTGTCAGACCACACAGGTCATTACTTTACTCTGTGTCAGACCACACAGGTCATTACTTTACTCTCTGTCAGACCACACAGGTCATTACTTTACTCTCTGTCAGACCACACAGGTCATTACTTTACTCTCTGTCAGACCACACAGGTCATTACTTTACTCTCTGTCAGACCACACAGGTCATTACTTTACTCTCTGTCAGACCACACAGGTCATTACTTTACTCTGTGTCAGACCACACAGGTCATTACTTTACTCTCTGTCAGACCACACAGGTCATTACTTTACTCTCTGTCAGACCACACAGGTCATTACTTTACTCTGTGTCAGACCACACAGGTCATTACTTTACTCTCTGTCAGACCACACAGGTCATTACTTTACTCTGTCAGACCACACAGGTCATTACTTTACTCTCTGTCAGACCACACAGGTCATTACTTTACTCTCTGTCAGACCACACAGGTCATTACTTTACTCTCTGTCAGACCACACAGGTCATTACTTTACTCAGGTCATTACTTTACTCTCTGTCAGACCACACAGGTCATTACTTTACTCTCTGTCAGACCACACAGGTCATTACTTTACTCTCTGTCAGACCACACAGGTCATTACTTTACTCAGGTCATTACTTTACTCTCTGTCAGACCACACAGGTCATTACTTTACTCTCTGTCAGACCACACAGGTCATTACTTTACTCTCTGTCAGACCACACAGGTCATTACTTTACTCTCTGTCAGACCACACAGGTCATTACTTTACTCTCTGTCAGACCACACATGTCATTACTTTACTCTCTGTCAGACCACACAGGTCATTACTTTACTCAGGTCATTACTTTACTCTCTGTCAGACCACACAGGTCATTACTTTACTCTCTGTCAGACCACACAGGTCATTACTTTACTCAGGTCATTACTTTACTCTCTGTCAGACCACACAGGTCATTACTTTACTCTCTGTCAGACCACACAGGTCATTACTTTACTCTGTGTCAGACCACACAGGTCATTACTTTACTCTCTGTCAGACCACACAGGTCATTACTTTACTCTCTGTCAGACCACACAGGTCATTACTTTACTCAGGTCATTACTTTACTCTCTGTCAGACCACACAGGTCATTACTTTACTCTCTGTCAGACCACACAGGTCATTACTTTACTCTCTGTCAGACCACACAGGTCATTACTTTACTCAGGTCATTACTTTACTCTCTGTCAGACCACACAGGTCATTACTTTACTCTCTGTCAGACCACACAGGTCATTACTTTACTCTGTGTCAGACCACACAGGTCATTACTTTACTCTCTGTCAGACCACACAGGTCATTACTTTACTCTCTGTCAGACCACACAGGTCATTACTTTACTCAGGTCATTACTTTACTCTCTGTCAGACCACACAGGTCATTACTTTACTCTCTGTCAGACCACACAGGTCATTACTTTACTCTCTGTCAGACCACACAGGTCATTACTTTACTCAGGTCATTACTTTACTCTGTGTCAGACCACACAGGTCATTACTTTACTCTCTGTCAGACCACACAGGTCATTACTTTACTCAGGTCATTACTTTACTCTCTGTCAGACCACACAGGTCATTACTTTACTCTCTGTCAGACCACACAGGTCATTACTTTACTCTCTGTCAGACCACACAGGTCATTACTTTACTCTCTGTCAGACCACACAGGTCATTACTTTACTCAGGTAATTACTTTACTCTCTGTCAGACCACACAGGTCATTACTTTACTCTCTGTCAGACCACACAGGTCATTACTTTACTCAGGTTATTACTTTACTCTCTGTCAGACCACACAGGTCATTACTTTACTCTCTGTCAGACCACACAGGTCATTACTTTACTCTGTGTCAGACCACACAGGTCATTACTTTACTCTCTGTCAGATCACACAGGTCATTACTTTACTCTCTGTCAGACCACACAGGTCATTACTTTACTCTGTGTCAGACCACACAGGTCATTACTTTACTCTCTGTCAGACCACACAGGTCATTACTTTACTCTGTGTCAGACCACACAGGTCATTACTTTACTCTGTGTCAGACCACACAGGTCATTACTTTACAGGTCATTACTTTACTCTGTGTCAGACCACACAGGTCATTACTTTACTCTCTGTCAGACCACACAGGTCATTACTTTACTCTCTGTCAGACCACACAGGTCATTCCTTTACTCTCTGTCAGATCACACAGGTCATTACTTTACTCTGTGTCAGACCACACAGGTCATTACTTTACTCTGTGTCAGACCACACAGGTCATTACTTTACTCTGTGTCAGATCACACAGGTCATTACTTTACTCTCTGTCAGACCACACAGGTCATTCCTTTACTCTCTGTCAGATCACACAGGTCATTACTTTACTCTCTGTCAGACCACACAGGTCATTACTTTACTCACTGTCAGACCACACAGGTCATTACTTTACTCTCTGTCAGATCACACAGGTCATTACTTTACTCTGTGTCAGATCACACAGGTCATTACTTTACTCTCTGTCAGACCACACAGGTCATTCCTTTACTCTCTGTCAGATCACACAGGTCATTACTTTACTCTGTGTCAGACCACACAGGTCATTACTTTACTCACTGTCAGACCACACAGGTCATTACTTTACTCTGTCAGACCACACAGGTCATTACTTTACTCTCTGTCAGACCACACAGGTCATTGCTTTACTCTCTGTCAGACCACACAGGTCATTACTTTACTCTCTGTCAGACCACACAGGTCATTACTTTACTCAGGTCATTACTTTACTCTCTGTCAGACCACACATGTCATTACTTTACTCTCTGTCAGACCACACAGGTCATTACTTTACTCAGGTCATTACTTTACTCTCTGTCAGACCACACAGGTCATTCCTTTACTCTCTGTCAGACCACACAGGTCATTCCTTTACTCTCTGTCAGACCACACAGGTCATTCCTTTACTCTGTGTCAGACCACACAGGTCATTACTTTACTCTGTGTCAGACCACACAGGTCATTACTTTACTCTGTGTCAGACCACACAGGTCATTACTTTACTCTCTGTCAGACCACACAGGTCATTACTTTACTCTCTGTCAGACCACACAGGTCATTCCTTTACTCTCTGTCAGATCACACAGGTCATTACTTTACTCTCTGTCAGACCACACAGGTCATTACTTTACTCTCTGTCAGACCACACAGGTCATTACTTTACTCTCTGTCAGATCACACAGGTCATTACTTTACTCTCTGTCAGACCACACAGGTCATTACTTTACTCACTGTCAGACCACACAGGTCATTACTTTACTCTGTGTCAGACCACACAGGTCATTACTTTACTCACTGTCAGACCACACAGGTCATTACTTTACTCTGTCAGACCACACAGGTCATTACTTTACTCTCTGTCAGACCACACAGGTCATTGCTTTACTCTCTGTCAGACCACACAGGTCATTCCTTTACTCTCTGTCAGACCACACAGGTCATTACTTTACTCTCTGTCAGACCACACAGGTCATTCCTTTACTCTCTGTCAGATCACACAGGTCATTACTTTACTCTCTGTCAGACCACACAGGTCATTCCTTTACTCTCTGTCAGACCACACAGGTCATTACTTTACTCTCTGTCAGACCACACAGGTCATTACTTTACTCTGTGTCAGACCACACAGGTCATTCCTTTACTCTCTGTCAGACCACACAGGTCATTCCTTTACTCTCTGTCAGATCACACAGGTCATTCCTTTACTCTCTGTCAGACCACACAGGTCATTCCTTTACTCTCTGTCAGATCACACAGGTCATTCCTTTACTCTCTGTCAGATCACACAGGTCATTCCTTTACTCTCTGTCAGACCACACAGGTCATTCCTTTACTCTCTGTCAGACCACACAGGTCATTACTTTACTCTCTGTCAGACCACACAGGTCATTACTTTACTCTGTGTCAGACCACACAGGTCATTACTTTACTCTGTGTCAGATCACACAGGTCATTACTTTACTCTCTGTCAGACCACACAGGTCATTACTTTACTCTGTGTCAGACCACACAGGTCATTCCTTTACTCTGTGTCAGACCACACAGGTCATTCCTTTACTCTCTGTCAGATCACACAGGTCATTACTTTACTCTCTGTCAGACCACACAGGTCATTACTTTACTCACTGTCAGACCACACAGGTCATTACTTTACTCTGTGTCAGACCACACAGGTCATTACTTTACTCACTGTCAGACCACACAGGTCATTACTTTACTCTGTCAGACCACACAGGTCATTACTTTACTCTCTGTCAGACCACACAGGTCATTGCTTTACTCTCTGTCAGACCACACAGGTCATTACTTTACTCTCTGTCAGACCACACAGGTCATTACTTTACTCAGGTCATTACTTTACTCTCTGTCAGACCACACAGGTCATTACTTTACTCTCTGTCAGACCACACAGGTCATTACTTTACTCTCTGTCAGACCACACAGGTCATTACTTTACTCTCTGTCAGACCACACAGGTCATTACTTTACTCAGGTCATTACTTTACTCTCTGTCAGACCACACAGGTCATTACTTTACTCTGTGTCAGACCACACATGTCATTACTTTACTCTCTGTCAGACCACACAGGTCATTACTTTACTCAGGTCATTACTTTACTCTCTGTCAGACCACACAGGTCATTACTTTACTCTCTGTCAGACCACACAGGTCATTACTTTACTCAGGTCATTACTTTACTCTCTGTCAGACCACACAGGTCATTACTTTACTCTCTGTCAGACCACACAGGTCATTACTTTACTCTCTGTCAGACCACACAGGCCATTACTTTACTCTCTGTCAGACCACACAGGTCATTACTTTACTCTCTGTCAGACCACACAGGTCATTACTTTACTCAGGTCATTACTTTACTCTCTGTCAGACCACACAGGTCATTACTTTACTCTCTGTCAGACCACACAGGTCATTACTTTACTCAGGTCATTACTTTACTCTCTGTCAGACCACACAGGTCATTACTTTACTCTCTGTCAGACCACACAGGTCATTACTTTACTCTGTGTCAGACCACACAGGTCATTACTTTACTCTCTGTCAGACCACACAGGTCATTACTTTACTCTCTGTCAGACCACACAGGTCATTACTTTACTCAGGTCATTACTTTACTCTCTGTCAGACCACACAGGTCATTACTTTACTCTCTGTCAGACCACACAGGTCATTACTTTACTCTCTGTCAGACCACACAGGTCATTACTTTACTCTCTGTCAGACCACACAGGTCATTACTTTACTCAGGTCATTACTTTACTCTCTGTCAGACCACACAGGTCATTACTTTACTCTCTGTCAGACCACACATGTCATTACTTTACTCTCTGTCAGACCACACAGGTCATTACTTTACTCAGGTCATTACTTTACTCTGTGTCAGACCACACAGGTCATTACTTTACTCTCTGTCAGACCACACAGGTCATTACTTTACTCAGGTCATTACTTTACTCTCTGTCAGACCACACAGGTCATTACTTTACTCTCTGTCAGACCACACAGGTCATTACTTTACTCTCTGTCAGACCACACAGGTCATTACTTTACTCTCTGTCAGACCACACAGGCCATTACTTTACTCAGGTCATTACTTTACTCTCTGTCAGACCACACAGGTCATTACTTTACTCTCTGTCAGACCACACAGGTCATTACTTTACTCAGGTCATTACTTTACTCTCTGTCAGACCACACAGGTCATTACTTTACTCTCTGTCAGACCACACAGGTCATTACTTTACTCAGGTCATTACTTTACTCTCTGTCAGACCACACATGTCATTACTTTACTCTCTGTCAGACCACACAGGTCATTACTTTACTCAGGTCATTACTTTACTCTCTGTCAGACCACACAGGTCATTACTTTACTCAGGTCATTACTTTACTCTCTGTCAGACCACACAGGTCATTACTTTACTCTCTGTCAGACCACACAGGTCATTACTTTACTCTGTGTCAGACCACACAGGTCATTACTTTACTCTCTGTCAGACCACACAGGTCATTACTTTACTCTCTGTCAGACCACACAGGTCATTACTTTACTCTCTGTCAGACCACACAGGTCATTACTTTACTCTGTGTCAGACCACACAGGTCATTACTTTACTCTCTGTCAGACCACACAGGTCATTACTTTACTCTGTGTCAGACCACACAGGTCATTACTTTACTCTGTGTCAGACCACACAGGTCATTACTTTACTCTGTGTCAGACCACACAGGTCATTACTTTACAGGTCATTACTTTACTCTGTGTCAGACCACACAGGTCATTACTTTACTCTGTGTCAGACCACACAGGTCATTACTTTACTCTCTGTCAGACCACACAGGTCATTACTTTACTCTCTGTCAGACCACACAGGTCATTACTTTACTCTCTGTCAGACCACACAGGTCAGTACTTTACTCTCTGTCAGACCACACAGGTCATTACTTTACTCTGTCAGACCACACAGGTCAGTACTTTACTCTCTGTCAGACCACACAGGTCATTACTTTACTCTGTCAGACCACACAGGTCATTACTTTACTCTCTGTCAGACCACACATGTCATTACTTTACTCTGTCAGACCACACAGGTCATTACTTTACTCTGTCAGACCACACAGGTCATTACTTTACTCTGTGTCAGACCACACAGGTCATTCCTTTACTCTCTGTCAGACCACACAGGTCATTACTTTACTCTCTGTCAGATCACACAGGTCATTCCTTTACTCTGTCAGACCACACAGGTCATTACTTTACTCAGGTCATTACTTTACTCTCTGTCAGACCACACAGGTCATTCCTTTACTCTGTCAGACCACACAGGTCATTACTTTACTCAGGTCATTACTTTACTCTCTGTCAGACCACACAGGTCATTACTTTACTCTGTCAGACCACACAGGTCAGTACTTTACTCAGGTCATTACTTTACTCTCTGTCAGACCACACAGGTCATTACTTTACTCTGTCAGACCACACAGGTCAGTACTTTACTCAGGTCATTACTTTACTCTCTGTCAGACCACACAGGTCATTACTTTACTCTCTGTCAGACCACACAGGTCATTACTTTACTCCACACAGGTCATTACTTTACTCTCTGTCAGACCACACAGGTCATTACTTTACTCTGTCAGACCACACAGGTCATTACTTTACTCTCTGTCAGACCACACAGGTCATTACTTTACTCTGTGTCAGACCACACAGGTCATTCCTTTACTCAGTACTTTACTCAGGTCATTACTTTACTCTCTGTCAGACCACACAGGTCATTACTTTACTCTCTGTCAGACCACACAGGTCATTACTTTACTCTGTGTCAGACCACACAGGTCATTCCTTTACTCTCTGTCAGACCACACAGGTCATTACTTTACTCTCTGTCAGACCACACAGGTCATTACTTTACTCTGTGTCAGACCACACAGGTCATTACTTTACTCTCTGTCAGACCACACAGGTCATTACTTTACTCTCTGTCAGACCACACAGGTCATTACTTTACTCTGTGTCAGACCACACAGGTCATTCCTTTACTCTCTGTCAGACCACACAGGTCATTACTTTACTCTCTGTCAGACCACACAGGTCATTACTTTACTCTGTGTCAGACCACACAGGTCATTACTTTACTCTCTGTCAGACCACACAGGTCATTACTTTACTCTGTGTCAGACCACACAGGTCATTCCTTTACTCTGTGTCAGACCACACAGGTCATTCCTTTACTCTCTGTCAGACCACACAGGTCATTCCTTTACTCTCTGTCAGACCACACAGGTCATTACTTTACTCTCTGTCAGACCACACAGGTCATTACTTTACTCTGTGTCAGACCACACAGGTCATTCCTTTACTCTCTGTCAGACCACACATGTCATTACTTTACTCTCTGTCAGACCACACAGGTCATTACTTTACTCTGTGTCAGACCACACAGGTCATTACTTTACTCTCTGTCAGACCACACATGTCATTACTTTACTCTGTCAGACCACACAGGTCATTACTTTACTCTGTCAGACCACACAGGTCATTACTTTACTCTGTGTCAGACCACACAGGTCATTCCTTTACTCTCTGTCAGACCACACAGGTCATTCCTTTACTCTGTCAGACCACACAGGTCATTACTTTACTCAGGTCATTACTTTACTCTCTGTCAGACCACACAGGTCATTCCTTTACTCTGTCAGACCACACAGGTCATTCCTTTACTCTGTCAGACCACACATGTCATTACTTTACTCTGTCAGACCACACAGGTCATTACTTTACTCTGTCAGACCACACAGGTCATTACTTTACTCTGTGTCAGACCACACAGGTCATTACTTTACTCTCTGTCAGATCACACAGGTCATTCCTTTACTCTGTCAGACCACACAGGTCATTACTTTACTCAGGTCATTACTTTACTCTCTGTCAGACCACACAGGTCATTCCTTTACTCTGTCAGACCACACAGGTCATTACTTTACTCAGGTCATTACTTTACTCTCTGTCAGACCACACAGGTCATTCCTTTACTCTGTCAGACCACACAGGTCATTCCTTTACTCTGTCAGACCACACAGGTCATTACTTTACTCTCTGTCAGACCACACAGGTCATTACTTTACTCTCTGTCAGATCACACAGGTCATTCCTTTACTCTGTCAGACCACACAGGTCATTACTTTACTCAGGTCATTACTTTACTCTCTGTCAGACCACACAGGTCATTCCTTTACTCTGTCAGACCACACAGGTCATTACTTTACTCAGGTCATTCCTTTACTCTCTGTCAGACCACACAGGTCATTCCTTTACTCTGTCAGACCACACAGGTCATTCCTTTACTCTGTCAGACCACACATGTCATTACTTTACTCTGTCAGACCACACAGGTCATTACTTTACTCTGTCAGACCACACAGGTCATTACTTTACTCTGTGTCAGACCACACAGGTCATTACTTTACTCTCTGTCAGATCACACAGGTCATTCCTTTACTCTGTCAGACCACACAGGTCATTACTTTACTCAGGTCATTACTTTACTCTCTGTCAGACCACACAGGTCATTACTTTACTCAGGTCATTACTTTACTCTCTGTCAGACCACACAGGTCATTACTTTACTCAGGTCATTACTTTACTCTCTGTCAGACCACACAGGTCATTACTTTACTCAGGTCATTACTTTACTCTCTGTCAGACCACACAGGTCATTACTTTACTCTGTCAGACCACACAGGTCAGTACTTTACTCAGGTCATTACTTTACTCTCTGTCAGACCACACAGGTCATTCCTTTACTCTGTCAGACCACACAGGTCAGTACTTTACTCAGGTCATTACTTTACTCTCTGTCAGATCACACAGGTCATTCCTTTACTCTGTCAGACCACACAGGTCATTACTTTACTCAGGTCATTACTTTACTCTCTGTCAGACCACACAGGTCATTACTTTACTCTGTCAGACCACACAGGTCAGTACTTTACTCAGGTCATTACTTTACTCTCTGTCAGACCACACAGGTCATTACTTTACTCTGTCAGACCACACAGGTCAGTACTTTACTCAGGTCATTACTTTACTCTCTGTCAGACCACACAGGTCATTACTTTACTCTCTGTCAGACCACACAGGTCATTACTTTACTCTGTGTCAGACCACACAGGTCATTCCTTTACTCTCTGTCAGACCACACAGGTCATTACTTTACTCTGTGTCAGACCACACAGGTCATTCCTTTACTCTCTGTCAGACCACACAGGTCATTCCTTTACTCTCTGTCAGACCACACAGGTCATTACTTTACTCTGTGTCAGACCACACAGGTCATTCCTTTACTCTCTGTCAGACCACACAGGTCATTACTTTACTCTCTGTCAGACCACACAGGTCATTACTTTACTCTGTGTCAGACCACACAGGTCATTACCTTTACTCTCTGTCAGACCACACAGGTCATTACTTTACTCTCTGTCAGACCACACAGGTCATTACTTTACTCTGTGTCAGACCACACAGGTCATTACTTTACTCTGTCAGACCACACAGGTCATTACTTTACTCAGGTCATTACTTTACTCTCTGTCAGACCACACAGGTCATTACTTTACTCTGTCAGACCACACAGGTCATTACTTTACTCAGGTCATTACTTTACTCTCTGTCAGACCACACAGGTCATTACTTTACTCTGTCAGACCACACAGGTCAGTACTTTACTCAGGTCATTACTTTACTCTCTGTCAGACCACACAGGTCATTCCTTTACTCTGTCAGACCACACAGGTCATTACTTTACTCAGGTCATTACTTTACTCTCTGTCAGACCACACAGGTCATTACTTTACTCTGTCAGACCACACAGGTCAGTACTTTACTCAGGTCATTACTTTACTCTCTGTCAGACCACACAGGTCATTACTTTACTCTGTCAGACCACACAGGTCAGTACTTTACTCAGGTCATTACTTTACTCTCTGTCAGACCACACAGGTCATTACTTTACTCTCTGTCAGACCACACAGGTCATTACTTTACTCTCTGTCAGACCACACAGGTCATTACTTTACTCAGGTCATTACTTTACTCTCTGTCAGACCACACAGGTCATTACTTTACTCTGTCAGACCACACAGGTCAGTACTTTACTCAGGTCATTACTTTACTCTCTGTCAGACCACACAGGTCATTACTTTACTCTGTCAGACCACACAGGTCATTACTTTACTCAGGTCATTACTTTACTCTCTGTCAGACCACACAGGTCATTACTTTACTCTGTCAGACCACACAGGTCAGTACTTTACTCAGGTCATTACTTTACTCTCTGTCAGACCACACAGGTCATTACTTTACTCTCTGTCAGACCACACAGGTCATTACTTTACTCTCTGTCAGACCACACAGGTCATTCCTTTACTCTCTGTCAGACCACACAGGTCATTACTTTACTCTCTGTCAGACCACACAGGTCATTACTTTACTCTCTGTCAGACCACACAGGTCATTACTTTACTCTGTGTCAGACCACACAGGTCATTACTTTACTCTCTGTCAGACCACACAGGTCATTACTTTACTCTCTGTCAGACCACACAGGTCATTACTTTACTCTCTGTCAGACCACACAGGTCATTACTTTACTCTCTGTCAGACCACACAGGTCATTACTTTACTCTCTGTCAGACCACACAGGTCATTACTTTACTCTCTGTCAGACCACACAGGTCATTACTTTACTCTCTGTCAGACCACACAGGTCATTACTTTACTCTCTGTCAGACCACACAGGTCATTACTTTACTCTCTGTCAGACCACACAGGTCATTACTTTACTCTCTGTCAGACCACACAGGTCATTACTTTACTCTCTGTCAGACCACACAGGTCATTCCTTTACTCTGTGTCAGACCACACAGGTCATTACTTTACTCTGTGTCAGACCACACAGGTCATTACTTTACTCTGTGTCAGACCACACAGGTCATTCCTTTACTCTCTGTCAGACCACACAGGTCATTACTTTACTCTGTGTCAGACCACACAGGTCATTCCTTTACTCTGTCAGACCACACAGGTCATTACTTTACTCTCTGTCAGACCACACATGTCATTACTTTACTCTGTCAGACCACACAGGTCATTACTTTACTCTGTGTCAGACCACACAGGTCATTACTTTACTCTCTGTCAGATCACACAGGTCATTACTTTACTCTGTCAGACCACACAGGTCATTACTTTACTCTCTGTCAGATCACACAGGTCATTCCTTTACTCTGTCAGACCACACAGGTCATTACTTTACTCAGGTCATTACTTTACTCTCTGTCAGATCACACAGGTCATTACTTTACTCTGTCAGACCACACAGGTCATTCCTTTACTCTGTCAGACCACACAGGTCATTACTTTACTCAGGTCATTACTTTACTCTCTGTCAGACCACACAGGTCATTCCTTTACTCTGTCAGACCACACAGGTCATTACTTTACTCTCTGTCAGATCACACAGGTCATTCCTTTACTCTGTCAGACCACACAGGTCATTACTTTACTCAGGTCATTACTTTACTCTCTGTCAGACCACACAGGTCATTCCTTTACTCTGTCAGACCACACAGGTCATTACTTTACTCTCTGTCAGATCACACAGGTCATTCCTTTACTCTGTCAGACCACACAGGTCATTACTTTACTCAGGTCATTACTTTACTCTCTGTCAGACCACACAGGTCATTCCTTTACTCTGTCAGACCACACAGGTCATTACTTTACTCTCTGTCAGATCACACAGGTCATTCCTTTACTCTGTCAGACCACACAGGTCATTACTTTACTCAGGTCATTACTTTACTCTCTGTCAGACCACACAGGTCATTCCTTTACTCTGTCAGACCACACAGGTCATTACTTTACTCAGGTCATTACTTTACTCTCTGTCAGACCACACAGGTCATTACTTTACTCTGTCAGACCACACAGGTCAGTACTTTACTCAGGTCATTACTTTACTCTCTGTCAGATCACACAGGTCATTCCTTTACTCTGTCAGACCACACAGGTCATTACTTTACTCAGGTCATTACTTTACTCTCTGTCAGACCACACAGGTCATTACTTTACTCTGTCAGACCACACAGGTCAGTACTTTACTCAGGTCATTACTTTACTCTCTGTCAGACCACACAGGTCATTACTTTACTCTGTCAGACCACACAGGTCAGTACTTTACTCAGGTCATTACTTTACTCTCTGTCAGACCACACAGGTCATTACTTTACTCTCTGTCAGACCACACAGGTCATTACTTTACTCTGTGTCAGACCACACAGGTCATTCCTTTACTCTCTGTCAGACCACACAGGTCATTACTTTACTCTCTGTCAGACCACACAGGTCATTACTTTACTCTCTGTCAGACCACACAGGTCATTACTTTACTCTGTGTCAGACCACACAGGTCATTACTTTACTCTCTGTCAGACCACACAGGTCATTACTTTACTCTCTGTCAGACCACACAGGTCATTACTTTACTCTCTGTCAGATCACACAGGTCATTCCTTTACTCTCTGTCAGACCACACAGGTCATTACTTTACTCTCTGTCAGACCACACAGGTCATTACTTTACTCTCTGTCAGACCACACAGGTCATTACTTTACTCTCTGTCAGACCACACAGGTCATTACTTTACTCTCATTACTTTACTCAGACACAGGTCATTACTTTACTCTCTGTCAGACCACACAGGTCATTACTTTACTCTCTGTCAGACCACACAGGTCATTACTTTACTCTCTGTCAGACCACACAGGTCATTACTTTACTCTCTGTCAGACCACACAGGTCATTACTTTACTCTCTGTCAGACCACACAGGTCATTACTTTACTCTCTGTCAGACCACACAGGTCATTACTTTACCTTTACTCTGTGTCAGACCACACAGGTCATTCCTTTACTCTGTCAGACCACACAGGTCAGTACTTTACTCTCTGTCAGACCACACAGGTCATTACTTTACTCTCTGTCAGATCACACAGGTCATTCCTTTACTCTGTCAGACCACACAGGTCATTACTTTACTCAGGTCATTACTTTACTCTCTGTCAGACCACACAGGTCATTACTTTACTCTCTGTCAGACCACACAGGTCATTACTTTACTCTGTGTCAGACCACACAGGTCATTACTTTACTCTCTGTCAGACCACACAGGTCATTACTTTACTCTGTGTCAGACCACACAGGTCATTACTTTACTCTCTGTCAGACCACACAGGTCATTACTTTACTCTCTGTCAGACCACACAGGTCATTACTTTACTCTCTGTCAGACCACACAGGTCATTACTTTACTCTGTGTCAGACCACACAGGTCATTCCTTTACTCTCTGTCAGACCACACAGGTCATTACTTTACTCTCTGTCAGACCACACAGGTCATTACTTTACTCTCTGTCAGACCACACAGGTCATTACTTTACTCTCTGTCAGACCACACAGGTCATTACTTTACTCTCTGTCAGACCACACAGGTCATTACTTTACTCTCTGTCAGACCACACAGGTCATTACTTTACTCTGTCAGACCACACAGGCCATTACTTTACTCTGTCAGACCACACAGGTCAGTACTTTACTCAGGTCATTACTTTACTCTCTGTCAGACCACACAGGTCATTACTTTACTCTCTGTCAGACCACACAGGTCATTACTTTACTCTGTCAGACCACACAGGTCAGTACTTTACTCAGGTCATTACTTTACTCTCTGTCAGACCACACAGGTCATTACTTTACTCTCTGTCAGACCACACAGGTCATTACTTTACTCTCTGTCAGACCACACAGGTCATTCCTTTACTCTCTGTCAGATCACACAGGTCATTACTTTACTCTCTGTCAGACCACACAGGTCATTACTTTACTCTCTGTCAGACCACACAGGTCATTACTTTACTCTCTGTCAGACCACACAGGTCATTACTTTACTCTCTGTCAGACCACACAGGTCATTACTTTACTCTGTCAGACCACACAGGCCATTACTTTACTCTGTCAGACCACACAGGTCAGTACTTTACTCAGGTCATTACTTTACTCTCTGTCAGACCACACAGGTCATTACTTTACTCTCTGTCAGACCACACAGGTCATTACTTTACTCTCTGTCAGACCACACAGGTCATTACTTTACTCTGTCAGACCACACAGGTCATTACTTTACTCTGTCAGACCACACAGGTCATTACTTTACTCTCTGTCAGACCACACAGGTCATTACTTTACTCTGTCAGACCACACAGGCCATTACTTTACTCTGTCAGACCACACAGGTCAGTACTTTACTCAGGTCATTACTTTACTCTCTGTCAGACCACACAGGTCATTACTTTACTCTCTGTCAGACCACACAGGTCATTACTTTACTCTCTGTCAGACCACACAGGTCATTACTTTACTCTCTGTCAGACCACACAGGTCATTACTTTACTCTCTGTCAGACCACACAGGTCATTCCTTTACTCTCTGTCAGATCACACAGGTCATTACTTTACTCTCTGTCAGACCACACAGGTCATTACTTTACTCTCTGTCAGACCACACAGGTCATTACTTTACTCTCTGTCAGACCACACAGGTCATTACTTTACTCTCTGTCAGACCACACAGGTCATTCCTTTACTCTCTGTCAGATCACACAGGTCATTACTTTACTCTCTGTCAGACCACACAGGTCATTCCTTTACTCTCTGTCAGACCACACAGGTCATTCCTTTACTCTCTGTCAGACCACACAGGTCATTACTTTACTCTCTGTCAGACCACACAGGTCATTACTTTACTCTGTCAGACCACACAGGCCATTACTTTACTCTGTCAGACCACACAGGTCAGTACTTTACTCAGGTCATTACTTTACTCTCTGTCAGACCACACAGGTCATTACTTTACTCTCTGTCAGACCACACAGGTCATTACTTTACTCTCTGTCAGACCACACAGGTCATTACTTTACTCTGTGTCAGACCACACAGGTCAGTACTTTACTCAGGTCATTACTTTACTCTCTGTCAGACCACACAGGTCATTACTTTACTCTCTGTCAGACCACACAGGTCATTACTTTACTCTGTGTCAGACCACACAGGTCATTCCTTTACTCTCTGTCAGATCACACAGGTCATTCCTTTACTCTCTGTCAGACCACACAGGTCATTCCTTTACTCTCTGTCAGACCACACAGGTCATTACTTTACTCTCTGTCAGACCACACAGGTCATTCCTTTACTCTCTGTCAGATCACACAGGTCATTACTTTACTCTCTGTCAGACCACACAGGTCATTACTTTACTCTCTGTCAGATCACACAGGTCATTACTTTACTCTCTGTCAGACCACACAGGTCATTACTTTACTCTGTGTCAGACCACACAGGTCATTACTTTACTCTCTGTCAGACCACACAGGTCATTCCTTTACTCTCTGTCAGACCACACAGGTCATTCCTTTACTCTCTGTCAGACCACACAGGTCATTCCTTTACTCTCTGTCAGACCACACAGGTCATTCCTTTACTCTCTGTCAGACCACACAGGTCATTACTTTACTCTCTGTCAGACCACACAGGTCATTACTTTACTCTCTGTCAGATCACACAGGTCATTACTTTACTCTCTGTCAGACCACACAGGTCATTCCTTTACTCTCTGTCAGATCACACAGGTCATTACTTTACTCTCTGTCAGACCACACAGGTCATTCCTTTACTCTCTGTCAGATCACACAGGTCATTACTTTACTCTGTGTCATACCACACAGGTCATTACTTTACTCTGTGTCAGATCACACAGGTCATTACTTTACTCTGTGTCAGATCACACAGGTCATTACTTTACTCTCTGTCAGACCACACAGGTCATTCCTTTACTCTCTGTCAGATCACACAGGTCATTACTTTACTCTGTGTCATACCACACAGGTCATTACTTTACTCTGTGTCATACCACACAGGTCATTACTTTACTCTGTGTCATACCACACAGGTCATTACTTTACTCTGTGTCATACCACACAGGTCATTACTTTACTCTGTGTCATACCACACAGGTCATTACTTTACTCTCTGTCAGACCACACAGGTCATTCCTTTACTCTCTGTCAGATCACACAGGTCATTACTTTACTCTCTGTCAGACCACACAGGTCATTCCTTTACTCTCTGTCAGATCACACAGGTCATTACTTTACTCTGTGTCATACCACACAGGTCATTACTTTACTCTGTGTCAGATCACACAGGTCATTACTTTACTCTCTGTCAGACCACACAGGTCATTCCTTTACTCTCTGTCAGATCACACAGGTCATTCCTTTACTCTCTGTCAGACCACACAGGTCATTCCTTTACTCTCTGTCAGATCACACAGGTCATTACTTTACTCTCTGTCAGACCACACAGGTCATTACTTTACTCTGTGTCAGACCACACAGGTCATTACTTTACTCACTGTCAGACCACACAGGTCATTACTTTACTCTGTCAGACCACACAGGTCATTACTTTACTCTCTGTCAGACCACACAGGTCATTACTTTACTCTCTGTCAGACCACACAGGTCATTACTTTACTCAGGTCATTACTTTACTCTCTGTCAGACCACACAGGTCATTACTTTACTCTCTGTCAGACCACACAGGTCATTACTTTACTCTCTGTCAGACCACACAGGCCATTACTTTACTCAGGTCATTACTTTACTCTCTGTCAGACCACACAGGTCATTACTTTACTCAGGTCATTACTTTACTCTCTGTCAGACCACACAGGTCATTACTTTACTCTGTCAGACCACACAGGTCATTACTTTACTCTGTCAGACCACACAGGTCATTACTTTACTCAGGTCATTACTTTACTCTCTGTCAGACCACACAGGTCATTACTTTACTCAGGTCATTACTTTACTCTCTGTCAGACCACACAGGTCATTACTTTACTCTGTCAGACCACACAGGTCATTACTTTACTCTGTCAGACCACACAGGTCATTACTTTACTCAGGTCATTACTTTACTCTCTGTCAAACCACACAGGCCATTACTTTACTCAGGTCATTACTTTACTCTCTGTCAAACCACACAGGTCATTACTTTACTCTGTCAAAACACACAGGTCAATATTCTTTACATGATGATACAAAAAATACAAACAGCTGCCGAGTGTGATTTTCTTATCTTTAGTTCAGCTATACTTATTTTTCTTCATTCTTTAACTTGATCAACAACAAAACCAGACAGACAGGACCTGTTTCCTGTTCATGTACTAAAGTCACTCTCTCCTCAGACACGTACAGGTCCACCTCACGCTTTTGTCTCTGAGCTAAATAAGCCCTGTCATCTCTCCACCTTCACTTTGTGAAATAAAACTCATTCATTTTGTGGCCTTTTTGTGAATGTGACATTCAATTGCTTCTACCACTGAAGACTCTGAACACCTGCAGGACAAATTATTGGGCCGAGTCTTTTTACAGATGACGTCCTTCCATTTTTTTTTTATTTATCCTTTATTTAACCAGGTGAGTCCCATTGAGATTGACATCTCTTTTACAAGGGAGCCCTGGCCAAGAAGGCAGCAAACCAAACAAAAATACAACAACAAAAACATAAACACAACAGTACATAGATACATAAAGTACATACAGTACACATCAAATTCAAAGAAAGCAGCTGCAGACCTCTGTTTTTACAGATTGTGACAAACATTTAAAATCACCCAAGGAAAGAAGGTCAGCCAATTTTAGCGTTTTCTGGAGCTGATTCCAGGACCAAGGGGCATAATAACTAAAAGCGGTCTTCCTAAGTCTCAGAAAACAGATGCATTCATCCAGGGCGTCTTCATGATGTGGTAGTCCCAGAGTTCCCACGGCTCCATCAAATCCTTGAAAGTTTGTTCATTTGAGGAAAAAAATCAAGGCCTTGAAAGCAGTGGCAGATCTTCCTGTAGGAGACATCAGGGGCCACCTGAGACAAAGAAGAAAGGAGAGGATGAAACTTATGAATTCTTTCATTATTGTTTTTTCTTATTATTGTTTGTCAGCTATGTTGTTGATAAAAATAAATCATATACACTTATAAAACATAATATTGCTAGTAATATTTGGAGGGGGTCTTGCCTCAGGTGCCAAATGTGCCGGTCTGTCACTGCTTAAAAGTTTTTTTTTAAACAGACATAAATTGACATGGGTGATTACAAGTGCCTGATTTTTTTGTGCAGTTTAATTATTTTATATACTGATATATATTAATTTTATATATTTTTCTGCTGATGCTTCCTGTTTGCACTCTGTCCCTTTGCTTTCCTCGCTGTGGGAAATAAAGATTATCTTGTCTTGTCTTGTCTTGTCTTGTCTTGTCTTGTCTTGTCTTGTCTTGTCTTATATAGTGACAACATTGAGGTCCGGGAGCTCCTTACCCTCCGAGCAGAGGACGAGATCAGTCGCCATATAACAGGGACACTAAATGATTGTTATTGACATGTGACATCACACACTGGAGCCACATGATGCCGCCGTCGTTTGGTTCTTTGTAAACATGTAAAGACAATGTAAAGACGGGACATCGTAGCGTCTCTGTGACGCCACCTTTGTGTACAGAGGGTTATTGCTCCACACGTCACCACCGTCACACAGCTGAGAAGTGTTGACGTTCGTTGTTTGACTGTTGTCTGTGAGCGTCTGAAGAGCTGCTGGGTCCTAATGAGTAACCCTGATCCTGTGCTGTGTTGGATCCTTGAATTTAACTGGACCTGTAAAGTCCTTGAAAGTCATTAAATGTGATGTATAAGAAGGTGAGGTAACCCTGCAGAGCCATGAGAAGTGGACAAAGTAAATAAGCACAGCATGTGACATAAATCAATGACATGTTCAGATGAGTGCTGACAGCCTGTAGGTAGTCGTTATCATTCCTTATCTGATGTCAGTGTGAGCCTGTTTATCGTGAGGAACGTGTCTCGTGCTGCAGGATTTCAGTTGTAGGTCAGACTCTGGGTATAAAGTGCACCTGGATGTGTTTACCCATCATTCCATCTGTCCTGTAACTCCTCCTTAAAGGAAGCAGGTCATGTGACGAACCAGCAGAGCCTGTAAACACTCAGTGAAAATATATGAGAACAGCCTGCTGACTGTGAACATGATGCTGCTCACCGTCAGGATGGGTGTTATAATGTTTTCCATGAGTCATGCAGCGAGGCCTCCCTGCTGGCTGAGTGTCGGGGTAATCCCGAGGATTACAGACCAGCAGGGGAACCTCAGGTGAGCGTCTGGATTACCTCAGAGATTAAGACGTGAGGTGTTGGCTGCAGTGACTTCACATGTTGGCAGCTGCTGTGTGGTGGCAGCTCATCAACACTGGGCATCATCCTACATCTGACCTACCTACAAAAAGTAATGCACCTGAGTTTATATATAACCCACGTGATGGTGAAGGGTCGCGGGGGGGTCTGGAGCCTATCCCAGCTGACCAGACTATCACAGGGCTGACACATAGAGACAGACAACCATTCACGCTCACATTCACACCTACGGACAATTTAGAGTTATCAATTAACCTGTGTGTCTTTGGACTGTGGGAGGAAGCCGGAGTGCCCAGAGAGAACCCACACAACAGGGGATCCCACACCCAGGATCGAACCAGGAACCCTCTTGCTGTGAGGCAACAGTGCTAACCACCACACCACCGTGCTGCCCCCTTCTAAACATGTTGAACCAAAATCAATGATCTTATTCTTCTTTTATTGTGTGAAATTGCTGTGATGATGGTGTGATGTCACAGCTGTGAAAGGTGTGATGTCATTATGTTTTAACAGCAGCCTAAATAATGTTTCAGTTTCACCTAACCCTCCATCGATCACCCACTGTCACCACCTAGTGGAAATAATCTGACGCACCAAATATTCTAACTTCACACTTTTTAATCATGAATTTATTATTTTGTAATCATAAAGAGCACATTTATAATTTGTCTTGTTAGAGAGCCTGTCAAACACAGTAATGAGTGCGGAGGATATAATCCTGTTCCTCTGTTGTCAATCATTTCAGCCTCTGTTAACAGAGTAATTTTAGTTTGTCCTCAGTTTAACTTGAAGTTACAGGTCAGTTACAACACACAGCAGTGTTTGTTTGGGCGGCACAGAGGTGATGCTGCAGGAGTGCTGTGGCAGGTTTCTGAACGCTGTGACACTCTCTGATCATGCTGCAATATAATATTTGTGTCACTTAAAGATGTTGAAGAAGATGCAGGGAGTCCATGTCAGCCACAATAATTATCCATCAGTGTTACACACATGTGCATGTTCACTGTGGACAACATGGCAGTGAAGGAAGAGGGAGAGCATGGCAGATGATTTTAATAAATATCCACAGGTTAAATGAGCGATGTCATGAATTAATGACTGAACTGATCAATAGATTTAACCACTTAAACACCAAATTAATGTATCTGTCTCGTTTTACCTGAACATGTCCTCAGAGTGAGGTCGCACATCCTCTTGTGTTTGAAATTATTTTACATATTTTCTTTATAGAAATATAATAACAAGCTTTCAAAGTCAGACTCGTGGTAGTCTTCACAGTCTGAGGTGGTTTTCTGAGTAATCTATCAAAGAGTGTCCAGTGTGACCCAACCTCACCCCAAAGCTTTAGTTTTATTAAACCTTATTAATGATGCTTTAGAATATGATCTCACTGTTTAAAAACAAAACCCCAAACAAACAGGCAAATGCTGGGCAGCTGTCAAACTAAACCTGTTATATTAAAGTAAAATACCTTAATTTACATAAAGTGCATAATCAACACATTCAGAGAGAAACACAAATATTTTACAAATTCATTCTAAACTATTCAAACTCCTTTAATAAAGTGAAAAATGGTCAAATAACTGCAACAAAAAAGTGACATAAAACTAAAGTAAAATATTCTAATGTCAATAACGTGTGGCATTAAATTAATATCAGGATGATTATGTGAATTTAGTTTCCTGCTAGTAAATACAGAAAAACAACTGAACTGATTTTGGGTCGATCTCTGTCACTGTGTGGTCGATCTGTGGAGGTGATTACTGATTCAGTCTGAAACATCAAACACATGAGACATGTATACGACTGTATGAATTAAACATGACAGTGTTGATGTCAGAGGTCTGACCTGAGGTTTGTTGTTAGAACAGAAGATTTTAGGTCACCAACAGAAATGATGAGATGCTCTGAATAATAACAATAATAATAATAATAGTTTCACTGAGTCTCAGTTTTAGTTGAGTTTCCCTTTAATGGTCACTTGTAGGTTAACACAGGGTCATGAGGCTGAAATAAAAAAATACAGACAGAATAAGATCAAATATAACTTCATAAATAAAACTGAGCATTGTGTGTAAATGTAGTGACAAGTTTACCCAACAGTACTGCACGAGTGTCGTGGTTCATAAATAATGTACATACATGAAAAAGAGGATAGTATAAGAGATTGTAATAACAGTGATAATAAATATAGTTATGGATGAAGGCAGCAGGTTGTTCAATGTGTTCTCAGTAGTGCAGAGGTGTTTAGCTGTGGTGAGAGACAGGAGTGATGACAGGATATAACAGATATAACAGTGTGCTGTTGCACAGATTGTAATAACAGTGATAAATAGATTTACTGATGGTAGTTCCTGGTTGTTTTCTCTTGGTGTGTTCTCAGTAGTGCAGAGGTGTTTAGCTTCAGTGGGAGCAGCTGAACACCTTCACATGTCTCTATTTGAGATCTTCCTAAATCATTACTGAGGAGCTGATGTCTAATTAAAGTAAAAACGTGTGGGTGTCATCTTGTCTTGTTCTTGGCTGAGCTGTGGAGGAAAATGATTCATGATAGTTCGCTCATATTCTGACACATTTAACTGACACACTGCGACGGCTCTTTTTTCTGACATAAAATCTGTGTCAGAAATTATAAAAGAGCAGGAGCATAAAATGTGGGACACTGTTTCATAAGGTGATGATATGAACGTCTTATGTGAGAGAGGGACGGTGTTGTAACGCTCACCATCAATATCAAGCACTTCCTGTTGTTCCCTCAGTGTGTTTGTTAATCAGTGTGTGTGTGTGTGTGTGTGTGTGTGTGTGTGTGTGTGTGTGTGTGTGCGTGCAGCCCACATGTGACTGCACGTCTGTACCTGTGTTATATCACTCCTTATCAAGAGATCCATCTTGTTAGAGCTGCTTCTTCTTCTTTCTCACTGACTCACTGACTCACACACACACACACACACACACACACACACACACACACACACACGTTTGATGACAGTTGAGGTAAAGGACTCTCAGTGTCAGGTCATCCTTACACAACTTATTTTCCAGGTATGAAACATATATGAATATACTGTGTTACATCACCTGTGCTGATCCTGACATGTTCATATTCTGTACAGAGCACAGTCGGCACACATGACACTGATTAGGATTTTATTTTCAACATGCAAAACAAAAACGATAAAAAATAAGTAAACTTTCCGTCAAACTCAATAAACAGATTCTCATAAAGAACTCAGACACAATCTGACAGGTCTGAAATAATAACGAAAAATACAGCTGGAGGAAGTTTATATTAAGAGAGTTATTGATATATATATATTTATATTTATATATATAGATATACATATACATGCATACATCCTGTGAAACTTCACTTAGTAGCCCAGGCCATTATTAGCTTACATCCCTGAACTCAAGGGGCCTATATTTGAGACAGGCCTTTAATTCCTCTCACACAAACTGTTGCTCAGCAAAGATCAGGAAATACGATCAGACTGTGAATATTACTGCATAAAATTAGCATGTAGCTCCAACAGACAGAGCATCAGTGAGTTACAGCCCCCGACACACCGACACAACTCCACTACATCCTGTTAAAACTATCCTCACAACTTGGATTAATTTTCATGAAAAACCCTTTTGGTTCTTTTGATGTGAGGACTCTGACAGACTGAAGGAATATGAATGACTTACAGACACATAATCTGAGGGAGCCAACAAACTGCTTTATACATGCTAAGAACTTCTATAAAAACATGAGCTGCTCTGTTACCAGAACAAGCCTGTAATTGAGACAGGCCTTTATATGTCACAATGTGTGACCACATCGGGCTGGTAAAAGGAGTGTTTAATTGGGACCAGGCTTTTAACTGAAGTTGTGGGGAATACACACAGCCCTTCCTCACTCTCGTACCTCTGGATAAGAACAGTTAGAAAAAGGTGTGAGACCAAACTTCACTCTGGATTCAGTCAGAATGTGACATCTGTTCAGTTTAAGACAAAACAAAGATGTGACACAGTTCTGTTTCTGCAGATGTTCCTGAAGGTGTCTCAACACTGTCTATGGTTAGTTTGGAAGAGTCTCCAGATGTGAGCAGCTCCTCTCTTTACCTTCCAGTGTCCATCATCAAAAACACACTTCAGAACCAATTAAATTTAGTTTGCTGCATTAACTGACCTCCAAGGCACTTTTTAAATGGAGTGTACACATGTTCACATTGTAGGGTCAGACTTTCTGTTATACTGATCATTTCATCATGCCGCTGGCAGGTCACTTCCTGGAGATGTTAAATGCGTGGTCAAGGTCAGACAGCTCCTGAATACTGTGGCCACCTCATCAGACCATACTATTGACCTATGGCTAAGCCACGCCCCCCTCCACTCACTTGGACAAAATATCAACATTCAGTGACCGGCGCTATGGCAGGTGTCACAGTACACGGCATTTTGCAGGAGGCAACTGATGATATGGACGTGTCATATTTTATCCAAGCCCCAACCTCCGGGGGAGACGAGTGAGACCAATGCGGAAATGCCAAAAACTGCAGTTCACTGACTGTCCACTTGAGGCTGAGGCTCCAGAAGTGAGTCAATCCCCATAGACCCCCATGTTAAAATGACCAACTTTAGAGCAGAAATAAACATGTTCACAGCCTGGTACAAAAACAATGGTTTTGGTCTCTATAGTTAATTTCCCCTTTCATGACAACTGGGGGGGGGGGGGGGGGGGATTTTTTTTCTAACTCTTCTATTTAAATGTTATTAAGGTTTGAAATTGCGCATAATTAAGGGCGTGGTCACTTTGAGTGACAGGTCGCACCATCACAGGTGGCTAACTAGCATGCTAACTAGCTGCTGGCTCTGCTGTGCGGAGCTGAGCTCAGACTCGGCCGTCTGCTCGGCGTCATCTCAGCCAATTCATGCCCGTGTTCAAGGCATTGAACCTGTCCTCTCAGCCGTGTTTGTGCCTCTTGGATATTTATTAAGGCAAATATTGGAGTAATATGGCTTGCTGTTCAACTAATTATACCAACAGACTGTCCATGAAGTCTGTGCTCCAGGTTTTTCGGTAAGTGAAATTCTGAAATTCTAGTATTATTTTATTTATGTTTATATGTTAGCACTAATTAGCGGGTATCGGTGTCTGCGGTCACCACCTAGCTTGTCAGCTTATTATTATATTATTAAGCCTTTATTTAATACACGTTGATACCGGAGGTCTCATTTTCAAGTGCGACCTGTATCACAGCAGCAACATCCACATCAAGTTACAGAGCCACAGACAACACAACATAAGCTTAGCTCGTTAACTAGCTAACCAGCCAGCTAACGGTTAGCCTTCGAGCAAGACGCCAGTCCGGGGATGCATCGAAGTCAGAGCCTGACAGAGAAGTGTTAGGATGTAGGCATTTAGGGGGAGAATATTTTGAACAAAAGGCTGAGGCTGTGTGAGGTTTGAAAATAAAGGTCCACCACGTTAGTTAGCTAACGTGTTGCAATGTTAACGTTGTCATATGAGCAGTGTAACGTTAACGTAACATTAAGGCTATACTTATGTAACGTTAAATTAAAAAGTGGTGAACTGTGTGAAATTACAATAAGGTGTGTAACGTGATTAAAAAACTAATGTGACATTTGACTGTCACATATAAAATATTAAGAAGACTAGTGTATGATAAAGGCCTGTAGTTACACAACAACAGATAATGCACAGACAGAATATGGGGACTGTGATGGACACCACCTTTTTGTTTTGCTAAAATAAATTGATTATGATCTGTTGAACACTGAAGTAATTTAAGTTGTATTGTTTGCATGTAAAGGTGTCTGTGAAGTAGGTAGCTAACACATATATTACTTTTAATATCTATTTGTCTGTGTAAAGTTTTCCTCTAGGTGACCCAGACAGACCGGACCAGTGGACACTCAACACGAGGAGACAGAACTGGACTCCAAACAAGACTTCCCGTCTGTGCAGTGAACACTTTGAGAGTCATCACTTCAGCACTGACTCCAGGATAAAGACACCTTTTTCATACAGTACCTCACAAAGAGTCAAGAAACTTATTAGTTCAAAATGATGAATTATTGTCCATAATACATTTAAATGCATTACATAAATTACTAATTGTCATACATTACTAAGTACTTGATTAGGGCACAGCTTGCTCTATACTATTACTGATAAGACAAAAGGAGTGCATCCGGAGCCCTTTCAGACTCTCACACTCAATCACTTACAGCTAACGTCAGTTAAGTCAGTGAGGGTTCAGGGCTTGAGTCTTTAGGGGCCGGATTGGAATTGGGCCAACTTTCCTCAAGTTTCGTGAGGGAGCTGGCAGGGCTAGCCAAAGTAGCGTAGCTTCTTAGCCTAGCTTGTTAGCCTTAGCTAACTAAGCAGCGCTGAGCGAGGTGGGCGTGTTTAAGCAACCAGGCTTCCTTTGGCCCACCTCTTTGCCCGTTTTTGATTGTCCAGGAGTTGGGCGGAGTCAGGCACTGCCAAGATGGCGACGTCCAGACGTTACCTTGGGGAGCATGGCACTGACTTAATGAGCTCACATCATGCATGATTAGCCAGCAGCGTTCAATCCATTGTGTCACAGCTAAAGCTTCTAACATTAACGTTACTTAGCAACAACTTCACTTTTTCTGAAACTTTAACGTACAGTTGGCTGCTTGGTCCTCGCTAAAGTAATAATACAAACCTGTCATCCGCTCACCTCGTCTGTCAGCTCACAGTATCATCGACTTCCTGTCATCTGAATTCAAGTTTTCCTTGTTCTGCTGATACATCAGATAACTTCCTGCGTGTCGTTTCAAAATAAAAGCTGTCCGATGTGTTAATAAGTTTACCATGCTGTTTGGCACTTCTCCTATTTTTTGTCTCCTGTCCAGAGGTAAGAACAGCAACAATATCCTGTTAGCTGTGTGTTATATGTAAAAAATCAAAGTGTGTTCTGCTGCCTGGGCCCGTGTGTAGTGTCTCACTGGTAACGCCCTCACATCAGTGTTTATGTGTCACACACACAGTCATACACAATGTGTAGTAAATGTTTGCTGCTCCAAAGACAGGCTGCAGATGCAATAAAAATAAAAGAACTATATAACTGTGTGTTAGTGGAAATGAAAGAGGGGCAGGATGAGTCCAGCCCAGCTCCTCCGACAGGGTCCAACTCTGTGGGCAGAAACCTGAACTGGGTCACAGCTCCAGGAGCTGACCTGAGGACTGGTCCAGATCCAGGAGCTGACCTGAGGACTGGTCCAGATCCAGGAGCTGCTGAGTGTGGAACATGATGATGTGTGTTCAGCTCCATAAACAGACATGAAACAGAGCTTATATAAAGTCTTACATAAACAGTGAATCAGTCTCACAGCTCAGCTCAGAGTTACACAGCAGCTGTAACACAGTGAACAGGGATCTGACCAGGAAGTGATGGTTCTAGTGTCTCACCTGGACACACCTCTGTATGATGTCACGTGTTGTGAGTTTGTTTGGATGAAGCTCACACACACACACACACACACACACACACACACACTCGGCCTCTGTCACCACTCTCAGGTTATACAATATCACTGCGTTATATAAGTGAGCCACTTATCAGCCAATAGGAGCACGGCTCAGCCGTCACGTGACGCCCTGTACCGCTATCCAAAGAAGCAACAACCTTTAGCATCTGAAGCTAACTGGCTAACGACCAAGATGGAGAACCCCACCGCGGCGGAGCTAATCTCTCCGGGGTTTTCTCGGTGTTAACGGACAGGACGGGACGAACGGACCCGGTTTGATACACTTTGTATTTTAATAGGTCGTTTTTAATAATAGTTGATGTAGTTTCGGGGCGGTGTTAGCTCGTTAACCGTCAGCTAGCTCTCGGCTCTTCGTCTCTTACATAAAAACAACGGCCGATGAGCTGCAGCTGACCCGAGCTCAGACCGGATTTATGTCTCTGTATCTCAGATCTCTTTATTTGAGCCTGGACTGTAAGCTAGACTCGGCTTCTGTTGAGTTAGAACAGTATCTCAACACCGAGTTTAACGCGACAGACTAAAAGGAAATTAAGCTTCTTACTGTCCTGCTGAGCACGGAGGACTTCACCCAGCGGACTCACAAAACACTGGACATATTTTTATTAAAGCAACAAAATCTGTCAAGTTTCAGATTGTGTGTTAGAGACGTTTCCAGAGGTGTGACAGGCGGCAGGCTCCGGTCAGTGTGACCGACCTCCGGGCAGCAGAGCCGGTGCTGACCCTGCAGAGACCCTGACACAGACCATGTTCCACAGGGGACCGTTGGTGCGGGTCTGTGGCTCTCAGTGAGTCCTCACATACTGCCCATGGCTGTCAGGGGGGGTCGGGCTCAGTCGGAGGTTTGGGTTGATCAGAAGTTAATTAACTCTTTATCTTATTTTGCGCTATGATCTGAGATCAGTGCGGGGACTCAGGTCAGCTCCTGCCTGACTCTCAGTGAACCTCTTCATCATCTGTCTGAGTTAAAGAGGAAGAGGAGGATGGAGACAGGAGTCAGGTCTCACCTGGGCGAGATCTTCGTCCACCCGCTGTCCAACCCCGGAGCTGCGGGGATCTGTCCCGAGATGCTGGAGGTGGCGGAGGAGGCGAGCCGGGCCGGAGACTTTAGCCTGGCGGTGGAGATCTACAGCTCCCAGCTGTCAGACCTCCAGCAGCCGGACCGGGGGCTGTGTCTGAGGAAGGCCGACTCTCTGGCCCGAGCAGGCCGGGTATCTGAGGCTCTGGACTCGTACTGCACAGCGGCCAACCTGGGCAAACTGAGGCCGGAGGAGCTGTCCCTGCTGGTGGACACCATCGGCCGGACCCTCCGGGAGAAGGACCTGGGCATCACCGGGACGGGAAACGGGCACGGTAAAGGCTGCAGCAGCAGTGGGGAGGACGGAGGGGACAGTGATGGGGAGTGTGGAGATGATGAAGCTCTGGACTTGTTTTCATGTCGCCTCTGTAAGTGTCTGCTCCATGAGCCCACCACCGTGGAGTGTGGACACACTTTCTGCAGGCGGTGTTTGGAGGGAGACTCGGTCAGAGAGTGTGTCCGCTGCAGACACAAGTTCAACAGGAAGGATGGACTCAGGTTGGATGTTGTTCTCAGCGGGCTGCTGGACAAACTGTTTGATACAGAGAGCAGAGCCCGCAGACTGTGGACCGAGGGAGAGGCCCTGTGGAAGAACCAGAAGCTCCCTGAGGCCCTGGAGAAATATGATGCAGCAGTGGACCTGGGTAAGAACACACATTTGATCTCTCAAACATCTGCCATGTTTTCATTTCTTATTAAAATGGGACAAGTTTTCATCCAAACTACAGAATTCATCTCAGCTGACCTACTTTTGTTAGTGTAGTTCCCTGGTGTCACCGGTGAGTGGCGCCAGTCCCACCTATCCAAACTGCACTGAGGTCAGACGTTACATGACGCACGAGACCGTGTTACCTAAGCAGCACACTTATTGATCCGGAGCTTTTCAACGACACATCTACACCATGTCCTGTGTGTCTGATCTGCAGAGCTGTGCAGTCATCAGCAGGTACAGGACAGATGCATGTGGTGTTATTCTGCCCCCGTTAACCCTCTGAAACCTGCACAGGGGGTCATCAGCAACCAAAGAAGAAGTGACCCAAATAATCAGCAAGACATTAGTATAAATGCCTGGCTTTAAAAAAGGAGAAACAAGGACGTGACCTGGGAAAGAGCTTAAAATTATAATAATGATGTAACAGGATTTTAAATATATAATAATGGTGATTAGAAATATAGTTCCTCCGCAGCTTTGTAAAAATATTTTTCTAAATCCATTATATTTTGAAGTTTATGTAACTTTTTAATTTTTTTTTCAAGGTGCTCATTGTTTCTTTGCTTCTCTGAGCTCACAGGTTTGAATACTTGCAGCACAAGAAAAGTGACGTTGCCCCAGATTTCAAAGGGTCAAATCCATAATATATTGTCTTTATACACAAACTGGTTCTAAACTGCATGAAGACATTTGTTAGTTGGGACAGACCCAATTGGACTTCAGCCTGAACCCCTCCCGTCACTCTCAGTGTTTCATAAGCGAGTAGTTGACATGTGTTAGATAACACACAGGGTGAAGACATGTTTATAACGACCTGTTGCTGTACGACATCATCAGAACAACAACCTACATTCCTTCACTTTCTCTGTGGGATTGTTGTGACTTGAAGCGTTGTCCTGAAGCAGTGGAGCCAGAACACAGAATGTTCTGTTCCCTCATGTTGGCATATTACATAAAGAGTGCCAGCATGTTTCATTAATCGAGGGCCAGGGCTGCTCTCATGTTGCTCACTTTGAATCCCCACAGAAAGCCAAAGCGACCTCTCTCCACCTCTGGCCTACATATCAGAGCCACATTTAAAATCAATTTCCTGTGCTCCTTGAATAGCTCAACGACTCAAACAGGCACAACTGGACCTGAAAGCAGAAGGATTAGATTCTGGTCTCATTTTGTGTTCAGTGGCACGTTTACAGATATTTCTGTGCCCGGATCAATATTGATTCATGCCTTCTGTCTCTGGAAGGACTCTGGGTGACGGGAGGACACAGTGTCTTCACACCTTTGTCTCTGCCAATCAGTGTTTCCCAACAAATGCAGCAGGAGGCCATGTGGTGTGTCTGTGATGTAGGATGAGCAAAACAGGCTCATGGTGTCAGCACAAATACCGCTGTTATCCATCCTGCGCCATTTAGGCAGTTTCACCCGTGCCACGTGTCACATGTTACACACTGCATGCACACAATGACACTGATATGATAACGGGCAGTGAGGCACGCTCTGCAGGGTAACACAACCAAGGCAGGAACAATTAATACAGTGATTTCATATGAAATAAACCGGCTCAGGAGGGAGAGGAGACGATGAAGGTCAGACTGAAACAGGAGGAAAGATGGTGAAATATAACTGCATATCCAGTTTCTTCTGGTGTTACAGCCCATGATGGATCTAGGACTCCTCATGTCTTGTATTTTGTGTGTGAGCATGTAGGTCATCCACCTTCTGTTAACGCACCTCCAGCTTGAGGAGCCACATTCCCCGTCCTGCTGTAGTTGACCTAATGCAGTGTCACAGTCCTGTCACAGTATTCACAGGGTTAGTTCAGTGAGTCAGCTGCTCGTAGCCTGTAACACATCAGGCGCTTAACTGTCCTGTCCATGAAAGCAAAAGTACCCAAATATATCTTAAAAAAAAGAAGCAATAAACGCTAGAGTTTTGACTGAAGTGTCGCCACTCTGGAAATTCAAACAATGTCTCTAGAACATAAAAAAAGTATCTGTGTAGTCTCTGTGTCTCTGAAGTTGGGCTTACTGGAGGGTAGGGATACGGGAGAGTGGGGATACGGGAGAGTGGGGATACGGGAGGGTGGAGATACTGGAGGGTGGGGATACGGGTGGGTGGGGATACTGGAGGGTGGAGATACGGGAGGGTGGGCTTACTGGAGGGTAGGGATACGGGAGAGTGGGGATACGGGAGGGTGGAGATACTGGAGGGTGGGGATACGGGTGGGTGGGGATACTGGAGAGTGGGGATACTGGAGGGTGGGGATACGGGAGGGTGGGGATACGGGAGGGTGGAGATACGGGAGCGTGGAGATACGGGAGGGTGGGGATATGGGTGGGTGGGGATACTGGAGGGTGGGGATACTGGAGAGTGCGGATCCTGGAGGGTGGGGATACTGGAGCGTGGAGATACGGGAGGGTGGGGATACTGGAGTGTGGAGATACTGGAGGGTGGAGATACTGGAGGGTGGGGATACTGGAGAGTGGGGATACTGGAGGGTGGGGATACGGGTGGGTGGGGATACTGGAGTGTGGAGATACGGGAGGGTGAGGATACTGGAGAGTGCAGATACTGGAGGGTGGGGATACTGGAGCGTGGAGATACGGGAGGGTGGGGATACTGGAGCGTGGAGATACGGGAGGGTGAGGATACGGGTGGGTGGGGATACTGGAGAGTGGAGATACGGGAGGGTGGAGATACGGGAGGGTGGGGATACTGGAGAGTGGGGATACTGGAGAGTGGGGATACTGGAGTGTGGAGATACTGGAGGGTGAGGATACGGGTGGGTGGGGATACTGGAGAGTGGAGATACGGGAGGGTGAGGATACGGGTGGGTGGGGATACTGGAGAGTGGAGATACTGGAGTGTGGAGATACGGGAGGGTGGGGATACTGGAGTGTGGAGATACGGGAGGGTGAGGATACGGGTGGGTGGGGATACTGGAGAGTGGAGATACGGGAGGGTGGAGATACGGGAGGGTGGGGATACTGGAGGGTGGGGATACTGGAGGGTGGGGATACTGGAGAGTGCGGATCCTGGAGGGTGGGGATACTGGAGCGTGGAGATACGGGAGAGTGGGGATACGGGAGGGTGGAGATACTGGAGGGTGGGGATACGGGTGGGTGGGGATACTGGAGGGTGGAGATACGGGAGGGTGGGGATACTGGAGAGTGGGGATACTGGAGGGTGGGGATACGGGAGGGTGGAGATACGGGAGCGTGGAGATACGGGAGGGTGGGGATATGGGTGGGTGGGGATACTGGAGGGTGGGGATACTGGAGAGTGCGGATCCTGGAGGGTGGGGATACTGGAGCGTGGAGATACGGGAGGGTGGGGATACTGGAGTGTGGAGATACTGGAGGGTGGAGATACTGGAGGGTGGGGATACTGGAGGTGGGGATGGGGGTGGGGATACGAGTGGGTGGGGATACTGGAGGGTGGAGATACTGGAGGGTGGGGATACTGGAGAGTGCAGATACTGGAGGATGGGGATACTGGAGCGTGGAGATACGGGAGGGTGGGGATACTGGAGTGTGGAGATACGGGAGGGTGGGGATACTGGAGGGGATACGGGAGGGTGGGGATACGGGAGGGGATACTGGAGGGTGGGGATACTGGAGTGTGGAGATACGGGAGGGTGGGGATACTGGAGGGTGGGGATACGGGAGGGGATACTGGAGGGTGGGGATACTGGAGGGTGGAGATACGGGAGGGTGGGGATACTGGAGCGTGGAGATACTGGAGTGTGGGGATACTGGAGTGTGGGGATACGTGAGGGTGGGGATACTGGAGTGTGGAGATACTGGAGGGTGAGGATACGGGTGGGTGGGGATACTGGAGAGTGGAGATACTGGAGTGTGGGGATACGGGAGGGGATACTGGAGTGTGGGGATACTGGAGTGTGGAGATACGTGAGGGTGGGGATACTGGAGTGTGGAGATACGGGAGGGTGGGGATACGGGAGGGGATACGGGAGGGTGGGGATACGGGAGGGGATACTGGAGGGTGGGGATACTGGAGTGTGGAGATACGGGAGGGTGGGGATACTGGAGGGTGGGGATACGGGAGGGGATACTGGAGGGTGGGGATACTGGAGGGTGGAGATACGGGAGGGTGGGGATACTGGAGCGTGGAGATACTGGAGTGTGGGGATACTGGAGTGTGGGGATACGTGAGGGTGGGGATACTGGAGTGTGGAGATACTGGAGGGTGAGGATACGGGAGCGTGGGGATACGTGAGGGTGGGGATACTGGAGCGTGAAGATACGGGAGGGTGGGGATACGGGAGGGTGGGGATACTGGAGTGTGGAGATACTGGAGCGTGGGGATACTGGAGTGTGGGGATACGGGAGGGTGGGGATACTGGAGAGTGGAGACACTGGAGGGTGGGGATACTGGAGAGTGGGGATACTGGAGTGTGGAGATACTGGAGGGTGAGGATACGGGTGGGTGGGGATACTGGAGAGTGGAGATAGGGGAGGGTGAGGATACAGGTGGGTGGGGATACTGGAGAGTGGAGATACGGGAGGGTGAGGATACGGGTGGGTGGAGATACTGGAGAGTGGAGATAATGGAGGGTGGGGATACTGGAGAGTGGGGATACTGGAGGATGGAGATACTGGAGGGTGAGGATACGGGTGGGTGGAGATACTGGAGGGTGAGGATACGGGTGGGTGGGGATACTGGAGAGTGGGGATACTGGAGTGTGGAGATACTGGAGGGTGAGGATACGGGAGCGTGGGGATACTGGAGTGTTGGGATACGGGAGAGTGGAGATACTGGAGGGTGGGGATACGGGTGGGTGGGGATACTGGAGAGTGGAGATACTGGAGTGTGGGGATACGGGAGGGGATACGGGAGGGTGGGGATACTGGAGGGTGGAGATACGTGAGGGTGGGGATACTGGAGCGTGGAGATACGGGAGGGTGGGGATACTGGAGAGTGGGGATACTTGAGTGTGGAGATACTGGAGGGTGAGGATACGGGTGGGTGGGGATACTGGAGTGTGGGGATACGGGAGCGTGGGGATACTGGAGTGTGGGGATACGGGAGAGTGGAGATACTGGAGGGTGGGGATACTGGAGGGTGGGGATACTGGAGAGTGGGGATACTTGAGTGTGGAGATACTGGAGGGTGAGGATACGGGTGGGTGGGGATACTGGAGAGTGGAGATACTGGAGTGTGGGGATACGGGAGGGGATACGGGAGGGTGGGGATACTGGAGTGTGGAGATACGTGAGGGTGGGGATACTGGAGCGTGGAGATACGGGAGGGTGGGGATACTGGAGTGTGGAGATACAGGAGGGTGGGGATACGGGAGGGGATACTGGAGGGTGGGGATACTGGAGTGTGGAGATACGGGAGGGTGGGGATACTGGAGTGTGGAGATACGGGAGGGTGGGGATACTGGAGTGTGGAGATCCGTGAGGATGGGGATACTGGAGCGAGGAGATACGGGAGGGTGGGGATACGTGAGGGTGGGGATACTGGAGTGTGGAGATACGGGAGGGTGGAGATACGGGAGGGGATACGGGAGGGGATACTGGAGGGTGGGGATACTGGAGTGTGGAGATACGGGAGGGTGGGGATACTGGAGCGTGGAGATACTGGAGGGTGGGGATACGGGAGGGTGGGGATACGGGAGGGGATACTGGAGGGTGGGGATACTGGAGTGTGGAGATACGGGAGGGTGGGGATACTGGAGGGTGGGGATACGGGAGGGTGGGGATACTGGAGGGTGGGGATACTGGAGTGTGGAGATACGGGAGGGTGGGGATACTGGAGGGTGAGGATACGGGTGGGTGGGGATACTGGAGTGTGGGGATACGGGAGAGTGGAGATACTGGAGGGTGGGGATACTGGAGGGTGGGGATACTGGAGAGTGGGGATACTTGAGTGTGGAGATACTGGAGGGTGAGGATACGGGTGGGTGGGGATACTGGAGAGTGGAGATACTGGAGTGTGGGGATACGGGAGGGGATACGGGAGGGTGGGGATACTGGAGTGTGGAGATACGTGAGGGTGGGGATACTGGAGTGTGGAGATACGGGAGGGTGGGGATACTGGAGCGTGGAGATACGGGAGGGTGGGGATACTGGAGTGTGGAGATACGGGAGGGTGGGGATACGGGAGGGGATACTGGAGGGTGGGGATACTGGAGTGTGGAGATACGGGAGGGTGGGGATACTGGAGTGTGGAGATCCGTGAGGATGGGGATACTGGAGCGAGGAGATACGGGAGGGTGGGGATACGTGAGGGTGGGGATACTGGAGTGTGGAGATACGGGAGGGTGGGGATACGGGAGGGGATACTGGAGGGTGGGGATACTGGAGTGTGGAGATACGGGAGGGTGGGGATACTGGAGCGTGGAGATACTGGAGGGTGGGGATACGGGAGGGTGGGGATACGGGAGGGGATACTGGAGGGTGGGGATACTGGAGTGTGGAGATACGGGAGGGTGGGGATACTGGAGGGTGGGGATACGGGAGGGGATACTGGAGGGTGGGGATACGGGAGGGTGGGGATACGGGAGGGTGGGGATACGTGAGGGTGGGGATACTGGAGGGTGGGGATACGTGAGGGTGGGGATACTGGAGCGTGAAGATACGGGAGGGTGGGGATACTGGAGGGTGGGGATACTGGAGCGTGGAGATACGGGAGGGTGGGGATACGTGAGGGTGGGGATACTGGAGCGTGAAGATACTGGAGCGTGGGGATACGGGAGGGTGGGGATACGGGAGGGGATACGGGAGGGTGGGGATACTGGAGTGTGGAGATACGGGAGGGTGGGGATACGGGAGGGGATACGGGAGGGTGGAGATACGGGAGGGTGGGGATACGGGAGGGTGGGGATACGGGAGGGGATACTGGAGGGTGGGGATACTGGAGTGTGGAGATACGGGAGGGTGGGGATACTGGAGGGTGGGGATACGGGAGGGGATACTGGAGGGTGGGGATACTGGAGGGTGGGGATACGTGAGGGTGGGGATACTGGAGGGTGGGGATACGTGAGGGTGGGGATACTGGAGCGTGAAGATACGGGAGGGTGGGGATACTGGAGGGTGGGGATACTGGAGCGTGGAGATACGGGAGGGTGGGGATACTGGAGGGTGGGGATACGTGAGGGTGGGGATACGGGAGGGGATACGGGAGGGTGGGGATACGGGAGGGTGGGGATACTGGAGTGTGGAGATACGGGAGGGTGGGGATACGGGAGGGGATACGGGAGGGTGGAGATACGGGAGGGTGGGGATATTGGAGAGTTCAGATACTGGAGGGTGGGGATACTGGAGAGTGCAGATACTGGAGGGTGGGGATACTGGAGAGTGCAGATACTGGAGGGTGGGGATACTGGAGGGGATACGGGAGGGTGGAGATACGGGTGGGTGGGGATATTGGAGAGTTCAGATACTGGAGGGTGGGGATACTGGAGAGTGCAGATACTGGAGGGTGGGGATACTGGAGAGTGCAGATACTGGAGGGTGGGGATACTGGAGAGTGCAGATACTGGAGAGTGCAGATACGGGTGGGTGGAGATACGGGTGGGTGGACACAGGGATGGAAATGACTTTATGACCTTATGTCCACAGGGACGTTGTGGTGGATTCCATCATCAATCAGCCACTCAATAGATGACTGTTGTTTTTTGTGCTGGAGAGCAAATCAAATGTAGCAGCCACCATTTACCAACGTTCAGCTGGCGCCTGGTGCTGATCTCCATCCCTGGTCGGCGCTGAGCGTCCATGACACGTCCCTCCTGATACCAGCTGTAACTGCCCTGTTAGCACAGTGACAAGTGGGATACACACACACACCAACACACAGCAGGTTCGCTGTGACATTAATGCTCTGAATATTTAATAACTTGTGTATCATAGCTCATCTCTGCGCTCAGTGCAGCACACTAAGTTGACATTAATCCTGAGGTGTTCATTTAGGAGCCTGCTCTGTTTTTGTTCCAATATTGAAGTAACTTCAGACCCTCATCTCTGATTTATAATGTTTTAGATAACTGTGTCTGAACATGAGATAAATATAACTCTGTATGTGCCAACATGTTGCCCTGGATTAAACTCACAGGAACCTGTTGTTACTGCAGAGTTGTGCAGTCCAGCGCACCTCAGAGGGGCTCAGATGATTATACAATAACCAGCTAATTAAATACAACACCAACCCCTCACAGAGCTATAGATATATGTTTGTTTTCAGTCTACATTAAAAAATCCTGGACTATAGGAAGTATTACAGGAAGTCATGAAAGAGACAGAGTTCATAGCAGTTGACAGACGTCAGGCCTCGTTGTGTTGGTGACACTTTGTCAGAGGAGTTTTTATTTCTGTCCTGCTCTGAGTGTAGAGAGGACAGGAACTTAAATAACATCTTGTTAATAATGCAGCAGCTCGTCAGCCTGCACTCATTAAATAACATTAATACAGAGCAGGAACAGTTCGATGGTGACTTTGTTACAGAAGCAGCTGTTGGTCCAGACTGAATGTTCCTCTTATGATCTCATGTAAAGGCTGTGTGACTTTAGTAGTGACGTGAATATGGTCTGATGTCCTGTGGGTTGTTGGTGCTGTTTGTGCTCAAATCTCAGCGTCTTTACCTCAGTTTTAGGGAAAATGAGTGATCCAGCTTTTAGAGAACAGTTCCCTGAATAAATTTCAGAATCCAAAGTTCCACTTCTGAAATCAGAATCAGAATCAGAAATACTTTATTGATCCCCGAGGGGAAATTGTTTATGTTACAGGTGCTCCTTGCAAGAGAGGAAAGATACGTGAAAATATAAGAAATTTAAACAATAGTATTTACAAATATATAGTTAAATAAACAGGAATTATTAACAAACATAAATGTAAATATATATATATATATATATATATATATATATATATATACATACATATATTGTAAACTGAACAAGATTATTTACACAAACAGAATATATACAGTCAGGGTGAATGGGGTTATTGCACAAGTTACATTGGATTATTGCAGTGTGTGTGAAAAAGTCTCAGGGCCACTCAGAGGGAGGAGTTGTACAGTCTGATGGCCACAGGCAGGAATGATTTCCTGTGGCGCTCAGTGGTTCATCTTGGTGGTATGAGTCTCCCACTGACAGTACTGTTGTGCCTGACCAGCACATGGTGGAGTGGGTGTGAGACATTGTCCAAGATAGTTTGTAGCTTAGACAGCATCCTCCTCTCTGACACCACCATCAGAGAGTCACACTCTGTTCCCACAACGTCACTGGCCTTGCGGATCAGTTTGTTGAGTCTGTTGGCGTCCGCCACCCTCAGCCTGCTGCCCCAGCACACAACAGCATAGAGGATAGCACTGGCCACCACAGACTCATAGAAGATCCTGAGCATAGTCCGGCAGATATTGAAGGACCTCAGTCGCCTCAGAAAATAGAGACAGCTCCTGTAGAGCGTTAGTGTTCTTAGCCCAATCCAGTTTATTGTCAATGTGTAAATTGACAATTTGAGACAACACTCTCAGCCTTGGTCCTTAAAAACAGAGAAGACTTGTATAAAAGTGTGAACATAATGTTTATGTAATGATGACTAAAGTGTGGCACACAAACCTGCTTGCTCCGCGCACGTGTGTGTGTGTTCTATAACGGAAATAAAGAGGTAATTGTCCAGTGATATGTCTGATGTTCTGACCTATCAGAAGTATATAAGTTTTATATAAGGAGCTCGTCAGCGTTGTCACATGACGAACACGTCTCCAGCACACGGGACATTGTTGGCCTACTTCTGTCAGACCTAGAAGAACCTGTCTGTCCGTTAGAGGCGTTTCCACTGACCTGATTGTGTGTGTGTGTGTGTGTTTGTTTCTCTGTGGTCTACAGCGCCCTCTTCAGGCAGACTGCTGTGCCAACGGGCCAAGCTGCACATTGAGATGAGGAACTTCAGTCAGGCCGTGCAGGACGCCAACTGCCTCTGTCGGATCAAACCTCTGTGGGCAAAGGTGAGACGCAGCTCTGACGTGGACCTGCAGGGCAGAGTCAAACACACCTGAGTCCAGATTATCTCTATATATATGGATCATATGTTCATTAACATCAGATAGTTGTTGTGTGTCCTGCTGACAGGCAACAGCGCCCCCTGCAGGTCACAGTAAACCCCTCAGAGTATACTGCCACTGAACATAGATGTTAATGATCAGCTATAATCTTTAAAAATCGTTTTTATAAAAACTACTTAATGTCTGCGCTGCAGGTAACTGCTTTATAGACAGTTTTACACACACTGTTTTTATCTGGTAGTTGTGATAAAAGACATATTTATATTTTCTATTTGCTACATGTAAATTGTTGGTATAGAAATAACCACATTATTAGTTGGTACTGAAGCTGTTAGTGATGTCACCGGGTAATGAATGATGACTTTAAACTTACTGCAGTTTTAAAAGCTGTTGCCAGCAAGACATTTGGTTTCAAGGTGTTTATAATAAAACATACAATAACAAATGATCCATCACATCCTGTTATAAAACACCTGCTGACAAGAGCAGACAGAAACACAGACTTCACATGCACTAAATATTCTGAATTTTCAAAAATTTGGATGATCTCAACAGAACATGTTTACAGGACCTCATGTTCAGAATAACAGTGGAATATTAGTGTGCATGTAAAGGTGCCCACTGAGGGTCTTTTTCTCTCTGTAGAAGGAGAAAATACTGGATGTTGTTAATCACACTATTTGTCTGTTAATTTCAGGCTCACTGTCTGAAGGCCACGGCGCTGAGTGAAGCCGGCAGGAACGATGAGGCCTTACAGGAATATTTCATGTGTGTGGCTCTGAAGCCGGACTGGACCGAAGTCAGACTGGAGGCTCAGAAGGTGAGAGAAGCTACTTTGAATTAATATACTACAACATTCGTTATTCATCCTCTCACATAATGTTTTTCAACTTCTGACTTTTATAACATGGCAAAGTGTGAATGAATGTCACGATTCATTGATGTCTGTGCAAAGAGAAGATCACAGGACCTGTGATTTCATACAGACGACACAGACTCGTACTGAACTGTTTACATGGACACTAAGTAAAGAGATCTGATCAGACGTGTGTTTACGAGCCCGATGTGAAAGAACACAGTTATAACACAGAACATTGACATCAGGACGCAGCACGAGCACAGCGCAAAATATTTTTTGACTTCATGAACAATCTTCTGGAGCATGCAAACAGTTACTGCAGCATGTTGGTGCATGCAGCAGCTATGTCACCTGATGTTCCCCTCAGATGGAGCAAACATGTTCAGGAAGAAAGTATTAACTCCAACCAGAGAGAAACAATCAGTCTGTTTTCCTAATAAACAGATGAGCAGAGGTTTACACCCCCTCACTGATGGGGCCGGCCTCCTCTGACTGATGTGGTCACGAGGCAGTTTTATTCTGACTGTTATTATAAACTCACCTGTTGTCAGAATACAGGTGTAAAACACATCTCTGTCTGCCTCTGCTGACCTGTGAGTGAACTGTGAACATGACTCAGGTGTCTTGTCACATCCTGCAGGTCCTCAGTGAGGTGTTCTCCTCTGTCTTTGAGAATGAAGACATGCCAACGCCGCTACACCCGCTGCAGGGGGGGCTGGCCACCCGCCTCATCAAACCCCCTGCCCTACTCTGGTCCCTGAGGCCCCTGGCACAGAAACCTGGCTCCTCCTCCTCCTCCTCCTCCTCACAGGTACCTGCTCACAGACTGACATCCGTTGTCTCAGTATCTCATCCCCAAAACTTGTGTGACTGCAGAATGATTGTCCCTTCATGACTGATGTCTGTCTGTCTGTCTGTGTGTCCAGGACTCAGAGTTCAGTGTGACTAAAAGCGCTGCGGTGGACAACTCCAGACTCTCGGCTGCGTCTCCTGGTAAATCGGAGCGTGCTGTCGGGGAGGGGAGCACCAAGAGCCTGGCTGACGTCCTAGCCACCCTGCCACCTCCCCCTGGTGGCCTCAAGAGGAAACACAGCGGGGATGGACCCTCAGCCATCTTCAACACGCCCTCCAAACTGCTCAAACCTGGTAGGACAGACACGGGTTCACTTCATGATATCATCAGCTCATACAGAACTATAATTCATAATAATATATAATATATATTATAATATAATTCATTCAGACCTGAGGGCCCTGTTTAAATAATCTATAGCTCATAAGGTGCATTCAGGGTGAATCCAACCACTTTAGCCAGTTAAACAGCTCATTATCTGGACACAAAGAGGTTGTATTTAGTCCTGGAATTAACTATAGATGGGTTTTGGGTGTAACATGGATTCAACCAATCACAGTGTCATCCATCATTCCCTCTTGAATCCACCTGCAGCAGGTGACCTGATATGTACACAGAGGATTCTGTAAACAGGAGCAGAGAGTTGTTTCCTGCAGACAGTAACACAGTCAGAGCTGTGATGTCACTGCAGCTAAACTACAAACTGTAGTTATGAACCTGGCAGAGGAAACACCGCTAAACTTTAGCTTCTGAAATAATCAGTGAAGTTACTCTGCTGCTCCTCGACTATAAATGTGGACTGTGTCTCTATTAATGTGGAGTCAGACAGCAGCTCTGCCATGTTCACATTTTACAGAAAGTCATTAACACCTGCAGCCCCTCCATGCTCCCTGTGCGTGTAACAAGCAGAGTGTGCACGTGTTGTGAACCCTCCTGTATAGGCCCAGCTTACTGTCTGAATAATATGTCCTTTAAACAGCAGGAAACTCTGCACCATTCTGACTGTAGACCAGGTTTATGTTGGCTGCTTCCTGCTGCCTCTAAATACCAACACACCAACAATGCTCCTAACCACACCTCATGTTAGGACCTACACACACATGGACACACAGATGAGCAATGGAACAGACTGATGTCTCTGCCAGTGACACCAGTCACACCAGTGACATGCTCCATAATCAGAAGTTTCCGTTACATACAAACTGCAGTGACTCATGTTAGTGACCGACTGCAGTTTGCTTTGAATCATTGTTAACAGCTGAATTTAGTTAATTTATTGTGTCATCACAAGAAGATTATTAATGACAGACAGAGCATGAATTTAAAAAAATCAATAAAGTTTTTAAACAGTTTGAATATTAACCCTTTAACAGACATCAGCAGACAGCTGTAACAGATGCTTATTAAAATAGATGTAAAATAAGAACTGATTTAAACAAAGCAGCGTTCATTCTGTCTGCAGCAGAAAACTAAGGCCTTCACTGTCATCACGCTGTAGGTTTATGTAGGTCTGTAGGTTTATGATGACATCACTGAGCTGCAGACACATGAACACATGCACACATGCACACATGAACACATGCACGGTGGCGCCAGAGGAATCTGTGGAAAATCTGTCCAGTTTTTTATTGACACGATTTTAATACTTTGAGCACTTAAATTCTGGTTTATTGACCGACATGAGCTTCTAGTTCAGGTTGTACAGGTTTTAGGGATAAGAAGCATTGAAAGATCTTCAAAGAAATGACATCACAGGAAGCAGAAACACTCCTGTTGACACGGACCAGAGTCCAAAGGGTTAAATATCTCTGACCAGAAGGTCAGAAAAGATTCACACATCACTGCGTCCTGTTTTTATTTATGTTTCACACAGCGTCCCAGTCTGTGCCCTCTGGGTAATAAATAACCTGAACACACACACACACATACACATACACACACACACACACACACACACACACACACACTGACGTGATGACACTGTGTTGTTTTGTACAGATGAGGCGAGCAGCGTTCAGACGGCCGCAGTGAACAGAGGGAGGACGTTTCCTGCTGAGCTGTTGGACAGTGGAGACATGGAGTGTTCACTCTGCATGAGGTGACTGCACAAAGTCCACTGTTACACTCTCTCTCTCACACACACACACACACACACACACACACACACACACACAGTAGGAACAACAATATTGACTTATACGCTTCAAACAGTAACTTTGATATCGTCATGTCTTCAGGACGTGTCTCTCTGTGTGACACATGATATCAGCAGCTGACAGGCGGGTTGATGGCCACAGTATTTCAGGTTTGGCCGTGTGCCGTTTGTCATGTGTTGTCCTGTCTGTTCTCCAGATTGTTCTACGAGCCGGTGGCCACTCCCTGCGGACACACCTTCTGCATCAAGTGTCTGGAGCGCTGCCTGGACCACAACCCCAACTGTCCTCTGTGCAAAGAGAACCTGTCCGAGGTACACGCAGACTGATAAATACATACAGTCTACTACACAGATACACGTACAGACTGATAAATACACACAGTCTACTACACAGACATACACACAGTCTAATACACAGATACACACGCAGACTGATAAATACACACAGTCTACTACACAGATACACACGCAGACTGATAAATACACACAGTCTACTACACAGATACACACGCAGACTGATAAATACATACAGTCTACTACACAGATACACACGCAGACTGATAAATACATACAGTCTACTACACAGATACACACGCAGACTGATAAATACATACAGTCTACTACACAGATACACACGCAGACTGATAAATACATACAGTCTACTACACAGATACACACGCAGACCGATAAATACATACAGCCTAATACACAGATACACACGCAGACCGATAAATACATACAGCCTACTACACAGATACACACGCAGACTGATAAATACACACAGTCTACTACACAGACATACACACAGTCTAATACACAGATACACACGCAGACTGATAAATACATACAGTCTACTACACAGATACACACGCAGACTGATAAATACATACAGTCTACTACACAGATACACACGCAGACTGATAAATACATACAGTCTACTACACAGATACACACGCAGACTGATAAATACATACAGTCTACTACACAGATACACACGCAGACTGATAAATACATACAGTCTACTACACAGATACACACGCAGACTGATAAATACATACAGTCTACTACACAGATACACACGCAGACCGATAAATACATACAGCCTAATACACAGATACACACGCAGACCGATAAATACATACAGTCTACTACACAGATACACACGCAGACCGATAAATACATACAGCCTAATACACAGATACACACGCAGACTGATAAATACACACAGTCTACTACACAGATACACACGCAGACTGATAAATACATACAGTCTACTACACAGATACACACGCAGACTGATAAATACATACAGTCTACTACACAGATACACACGCAGACTGATAAATACATACAGTCTACTACACAGATACACACGCAGACTGATAAATACATACAGTCTACTACACAGATACACACGCAGACCGATAAATACATACAGCCTAATACACAGATACACACGCAGACTGATAAATACATACAGTCTACTACACAGATACACACGCAGACCGATAAATACATACAGCCTAATACACAGATACACACGCAGACTGATAAATACACACAGTCTACTACACAGATACACACGCAGACTGATAAATACACACAGTCTACTACACAGACATACACACAGTCTAATACACAGATACACACACACACACACACACACACACACACAGTCTCATATACAGTCTGGTCTGCACTGTGTTCAGTTTGTCACTGAAACAGTTATTTATCTTTTTCCTTGTACTGTGGGTCAGACAAGATAAAATGGTTATTTTTGGGACCAAAAGATCATTAAAATAAAAATCTTAGTATGTCATAAACATCATACTGACTGTGCTCGTGTGTTGCTGTTGCAGTTTCTGGCCACCAGGGGCTACAAGAAGACCCTGCTGATGGAGGAAGTGCTGCAGCGTTACCTTGGAGACGAGCTGACTGAGAGGAAAAAGATCCATGAGGAGGAGATGAAGGAGCTGTCAAAGTCAGTGTCTTGCACGCACACACACACACACACACACACACACACACACACACACACACAGTGTTTATTTACTGTACATTTGAACACACTCCTCACAGGACGTTTCTATATTGTAACAGATACTAAATGATTTCTTCAGCTCAGTGTTCAGACTCTATGTCATAGTTTGATTCATGAGTCTCAGACAGAATCAGATGGTTTTTATAACCTTAGATGTATTTGTGATTTCTGAGATGTGCAGATACACACAAATATCTCAACACCCTCTCCTCTGCGTCTGTTGTAGCTTGAACCAGGAAGTTCCCATCTTTGTGTGCACCATGGCCTTCCCCACCATCCCCTGCCCGCTGCACGTTTTTGAGCCGCGCTACCGCCTCATGATCCGCCGCTCCATGGAGACAGGCACCAAGCAGTTCGGCATGTGCATAGCTGACGAGCTCAAAGGTTTTGCCGACTATGGCTGCCTGCTGGAGGTGAGTGTGTGTGTGTGTGTGTGTGTGTGTGTGTGTGTGTGTGTGTGTGTGTGGAGGATGGTGTTAGTTTGCAGTGTGGAGTCAAAGAACTGTAAACACAATATTAAACGGTCTGTAGATTCCTCCGGTGTAAACACAAGACAAACTTCTTTCAGGTCCGAGACGTGAAGTTCTTTCCTGATGGTCGTTCAGTGGTCGACACCATCGGTGTGTCACGGTTTAAGGTCCTCAGCCACGGCCAGAGAGACGGCTACAACACCGCCAAGATCGAGTACCTGGAGGACAAGAAGGTGAGCTGTGTGTGTGTGTGTGTGTGTGTGTGTGTGTCCTGTAGAGTCTCCATCAGGCTGCTGTCAGATGTTCCTGGTTCTCACCAGGAGCCGCTCTGTGACAGCTGAGCAGCAGGAAGAACAGTCCTGAGTTTGACTCAGTCTGTCGTCTCTCTGTGCTCATTAACATAAATGTCTGTGTCCAATCAGGTGGAGGGGGAGGAGCTGGTGGAGCTCCTGAAGCTTCATGACTCTGTGTATGAGCAGGCCAACAACTGGTTCACCTCCCTGAAGGACAACATGAAGAGTCAGATTCTGAGCCACTTTGGACACCTGCCCAGCAAAGACACCAACCCACAGGTCAGCACACACCTGCTCAGTGTCACCGCCGTCACCTCTGTCAACTCCATCACCTCCGTCACTGCGTGTTTAAACCTGAACACAGGGTGAACATACAGCTGCAGGTTCACAGACTCATGTCAGCTGCTGTAACTCAGTCTGCAGTCAGACCGATCAGACACTTTAATCTTCACAGTGTTTGCAGCTTTTCAGTAATCATACATTAAAGTCATGTCGTTTGCTCGTCCTCCATCACATGTGAATGAGACTTGGTGGACCAGCACCATGACACCAGCACCATGACACCAGCACCATGACACCAGCACCATGACATCAGCACCACGACATCAGGCTCACAAGGCTAAAAACACATTTGGTGTTGATTTAAGTCATAAAAAAGATTTTCATATGACCAATTCTTACGTCATGCGTAAATGACATCATAACATCCAGAGTCCATCAGGGTGACCTTTAATTGTTCAGGAAGATTTTTTTGTAGATTTAAATTTTTGTCAAATTTTAAGGGGCCTGGCCTGTAGGTAGGCTGGGGCTTATTATGGTTGCTACTCAGCAGACGACCTCGTGTTTCCAGGCGGTTAAAGACACAGCACATGTTGGGCCAGGTGACCTACTGTGACCCTCACTGACTGTACGAAGCGTCTCCTCTCAGGTCTCACTCTGTGTCATGATCCTCAGAGACCAACTGTCTCTCTTCTCTCCCACAGGCCAGTCCCAGTGGACCTGCCTGGTGCTGGTGGCTGCTCGCCGTCCTTCCTCTGGAGAATCGGGCCCAGCTCACCATCCTGGCTATGACCTCACTCAAGGACCGCCTCATTGCCATCCGCAGGGTCCTCATCTTCGTCACGCGCAAAAGGCCGCGATGATCGCCTGACCGCTCAGGGAGGACGGACCAGAACCCCCCGGGCTTCTATGCAGTTCAACAGTTCATTCATCTGTTCCGTCATTCATTCAGCCTCTCATTTCTACATGTGTTCACTCGTCAATGCCTCGCTGTCATGCAGCCTCTCTGAGCACAGAGCAGATCGTGGAGAGCGTCAGGTGGGCGGGGTGCTGATGTGAGGACGTTCATCCATTCGTCCCTCCTCACAGGACGAGTCAGGTGCCACCACGTCTCTCACCTGGCGTTCTCTGATGAGTCTGACGTCGAATTAGTTTCACTTCCACCTTCAGATAATGACCTGATTCTGTTAATGAAGGATCAAACGTCACAGACGCAGTGTGAGGTTCTCTACGTTTACTCTGCAGCATTTCACTTATGTTTGCTGCTGCAGAGCCACAGAGCTGCGTGGTTGCCGCAGAGCTGCATGGTCGCCGCAGAGCTGCATGGTCGCCACAGAGCCGTGTGGTCGCCTCAGAGCTGCGCGGTCGCTGGCTCCGCAGCTGTGGGCTGTGTAGCAGTGTGTATTGGACGGTCCAGTCCAAACAGGAAGTCACCTCCTGTTATATGAAGCAAAAACAAACCCAGACAGACACTCACTCAGTGAATGTACCGGTCCGGCGCTGTTGTCTCTTTCCTCTCTGTATGAAGCCGCTTGGCGAGCTGAACACATGTACGTACATACACCAGCTGCTTTGCCCTCAATCTTCCTGACTGAGCCAAAACTCATGTCCCATCTGCTGCCTCACCAGGCTGGTGGGCGTGTACCTCAAACTGTCTGATAGAAAGTGAAGGGCACCGTAAGATCAGACAGTGATGGCGCCCGTGTTAAGACACAGACACACACACATGCACTGTGTGAGGACAGGCGCGTCTCTTTGGGCCGTCACATGTAGGAACACACACACACACATATCCACATGCATTTCCAGCTCCAGTCTGGGTCTGGAGCCTCCTGTCCTGTTGTAGCATATCTCTGGGACGTCACACACACACACACACACACACACACACACAGACGTACAGACGTAGTTTTGGGGGGGGTTGATTGTACATTTTCTTGTCGTAGTTTTATTTTCTGCCCTTAAGTGTCTGTGAAAGGTAAAATGTTGAGTCGGGTGGTTTCTGTGTTTATCAATGTAACTCTGAGGCCTTTTAATGTTTTATTTAAGGAGCATTTCACCCTCTATCCCTCTATCTCTTCCTCTTCCTCTCAGGATGTTTACGTGCACGCTGTCACACAGGTACAGAACATAATGCTGACCTGAGGAGTCGTGATCACAGTGAGACGCCTCTGCACAGAGCGTTAAGATGAGTTTCAGGTGATCAGATAATGTTTGATTCAGGATGTTTAAACAGAATTGTATAATGAGACTGTTAAAAAGGAAGAAATCACTCGTACAGAATTTAATCTGTAGAAGATTAAACATATGAAATAATAATGTTATTAATTATCAGAGACATTTAAAATCATTAATCACATCTTACAGTCTCCAGATTGCATTTGAATGCCTCTGAAACATGTGGCACTACTCAACAAATAAAAGTTTTTGGAAACAATTACATATAGGTAAAATCAATCATTGTCTGTGGGTGAACACATTAAACAGTGACTGAAATAAACATGAAGGAGTTAGTATTTCAGGAACTGACGAGTGAGCGTGGAGACGTTTAATCTACATCACTGTGTGTCATCGTGAACATACAGGATACACAGAATATATTGATGACAGATTCTGATCTGATCGATCAAACCTCCTCAGAGGTGATCAGAGACACTGTGAACACAGGTGGAAATACAGCTGTTTTCAGTCTGAATAAACATAATCATGTAAACTCAGCAGCAGCTCTCGATCAGCTGATGCTGCAGCTGCTCGGCCCACAGCCACCAGCACCTCTGCAGAGTCTCCCTCAGCTGTGATTCATCTTCCTCTCTCTCTGTGGTCACATCAGCCTGTCTGATCGTCACTGTCCTCCAAATCTTCCTGACTGGATCTGATAACAGAGAAAACTATGTTAAAATATGTTGTTGTCTCTTTAAATACTGGAACACAGACAGTGTCATGACTGTAATGATTTAAAGGTTGTTGACAGGTGGGACTGTTTGAGCTGAACAGCGCCTCCAGTGGTAAAACTTAAAACTGGATATTTAGTCACATGTTGCACAGTAACGACTCTCAGTAACGAGTCTCAGTAACGACTCTGTAGCCAGACAAGTCCTTGCTGGATTTCTGACTGCTGGTGGCGCTGTAGAGAAATATTTGTGTGACTGACTTCCTGTTTGGTCTGTAACCTGTGAGGAGCACACGGGTGACCCAGGACAGGTTCCTGCTGAAGCTCTGTGGCTGATCAGTGATTGGCTGTGGTCACATGTTCAACACGTCGATACAAATGTAGCATAAAGTGACTAGAAGAAGAAAAAGAAGGATGTTAGTTGTTTTTCAGTTAGTTTAGTTTGGAAACACTGCCTCTGTGTTTGAACCTTAAATACAGGATGAATGTTAAAGGAAGTGTTTCAACTCTGTGTGTGAGTCATCAAAGTCTTGACGGTACCTGCACAGAGCGACGAGCAGCAGCGTTTCAGTTGTGGTCAGCTGGTTCAGGTGTGTCCATATGACAGCTGTGGTTGTGATGGCATTGTCGGGCAGCGTGCACGTAAACGTCCGTGTGTCTGTGTATGATTCTGTCCTTCCAGATGTTGGTGACTCGTCTGCAGTCACTGGCTCTCTGTCCGTGTGGGGACGGGGTTCACAACGTGCTGCATTTCCCTGGTATATTTGTAAAGGGAGATCTTATACCTACTTTTTTATTGATAATAAAGAAAATCACTCATTCTGACTTTCTGCCTCGTCTGTCATATTTTAGAGGAGACATGGGAATAATATGTTTTATATTGTCCTGTACTGGAGGAGGGGAGTTAACAACAAACCATCGTCACAATGTTCATTAACTGACCAACAAACTTCCTGTCATTAGAATCTCCCCTCATCCCTTCATCCTTTCCAGATGAAGGGATGAGGTTTCCATTTGGTTTCCATGAAAGCAGCTGGAAACACGGTAATGAGTCCATTTAGTTTGTTGGTGTTGAACAGAGGTCTGCAGACTGACAGGTGTGTCTCAGCTGTCCCACCATCCTCCACCTCCTGATGACACGTCAGCTCAGATATGACATCACTTTATATGATGAGATGCTGATGAAACATGCAAATGTAACGTATCTGTGGTTTGCAGAAACGTTTTCATCTGGTGTCGACTCACTGGATGGGACATGAGGACAAATGCAGTCCTCTCCCCTGATGATGGACAGATGGTTGAAAATATTTGGGGAATAAATCGTGGTGTCATGGTTCAGACAGACTCTAACAAACTAATTAACCCTGCTGTTACCCTCGGGTCTTTTTAGCTCGAAGAAAACAGTAGTAGGTCAATTTGACCCGGTTGTAAAATGGGTCACATCCCAGCAGATGGCGACAAATACACACATAGACATACAGATATACACATTTACAGACCATCACAGACACAGATAGGCACACACACACCACAAACTCACACACACATACACTCACACACACACACAGCCACACACACACACACAAAGACACACACACTCATACACACACTCACACGCACACAGACACACACATGCAAAAAATGAAATGCATTATTGGATCATCATTTATTATTTATGCTTTATGAACAGTCAGCAGGTGTTATTATCTGCTGCCAATAGAAAAGTATAGACATGGTTTCAAAAAAAAATTCTGAAAAATGTTTTGGCAGGCACCAGTCTTTGATAATCCATCATCATATGACACGCCAAACCTGTCTATAATGGAAAACCAAAAAAAAAATATTTGTTTTTAGACATAAACTTGGAAAACACACACACCCACACACACACATAGACAAACACACTCATACACACACTCACGCGCACACACGGACATACAAATGCAAAAAATGAAACGCATCATTGGATGATAATTTCTCATTCATACTTTATAACAGCTTAATAACACCGGGCCAATTGTGCCCTCTAGTGGCAGCAATTTATCTTTTTTTGGGAGGATAACACAAGGGTTAAACAAATAAACTCAGCAGTCTGAAATCTGAATGATAGATTTTTGTAACTGTTAAATTATGTTGATGGAAGGTTTAGCGATGTAATGATCAATGTACTGTATGTGGTGGACAGATGACATCACAGACTCTGACACAGATTCCTTAGACAGAAATACTCACCTGGTTCACACAGTCTGAGACCAGATGAGCTCTGGTCTGAGAGACGAGGACACCGAGACATCAGGATGAACCAGCTGGTTACTGCTGAGCTTTAAAACCTTTAAAACTCGTCAGTGAGCAGGAGGACAGAGAGGACAAACTGAGCAGACTCAGCTCACTGTGGTCCAGACGATTTCCTCTGAGACTGAAGGTGTTTGATACAGGGGACACAGTGAGACTGGACAAAGAGACATTAACATGTCTCTGTGTTGAACATGTCTCCCTGCTTAGCAGCTGAACACAGTAACACCTCCTTGCCACAGGGGGGCAGCGATTGTTAGAGAAACAGCAGGAGACATGAGACTGAAGGACACTGAGTTCATTCAGGGTTCAGACTGAGACAAGACAGAAGACAGACAGGACAGGGACAGACAGGACAGCAGCAGAGACTTTAAATTAGACACAAAACACATTTATATTCAACAGCTAACATGTTTAACACCACTTTGTTCTATAAAGTAAAATCTGTAAACTGAGCTTCAGTCAGTGTCCTCCCATCATCATCATCATCATCACGACTGTTTATCTTCATCTTCAGCAGAATGATGTCAAACACTCAGACCAGTCTTCTGCTGGATGTTTCTGCATAAACCAAGGATACATTACACTTATGTGCTTCATACTCATCACATCAGAGTTTCCATGGTGACGTCATATCTGAGCTGACGGTGTCATCAGGAGGTGGAGGAGAGGGTGGATGGTGAGACAGCTCAGAGAGACACCTGTCTGTCTGCAGATTTCTGTTCAACACCGACAAACAGCTAAACTGGTTGTTCTTTCACTGACGACCTGTCGCTGTGTTTCCTGGGTGTCATGTCATGATTCAGATGGTCCCATTGGACCAACAGCTCGTCATCCCCAAAACATCTGTATCTCTGCTCATACACACTCCCTGCAGTCAGTCTCAGTTTCCCAGCAGCTTGACCCTCTGACCTCAGGTGTTTCTATAGACCTGTCCCTGCTTTTTCAGACACTGTTGTACCTCCAGCTGTGTCTTCAGCTCAGACCTGATCTTTTCCAAACCATGCCCGTAACTATAACCACATGGTTTCTGTGTCTGAACCAAACCACACATTAACCACAGCAGTGTTGACAAATGTAGTGTTCACAGAAACCTTTGATGTGAAAATTGTTTTCTAGTGTTTGTGTTGTCTGACTATAGGGAGTGTGTATTATCATAGAATCTGAACTTAAGAGCGATACGCGTTTGTTTTAGGGATGACAGACTGTTGGGGAAATGGGACATTTTATGGGTTAACAAGGATTTGGAAATTTGAACTGTCAGAACATTATTCATTACAGTGACAAAAAAGTGGCTGTGTTTTTTTTACGGAGACACGGCAGTGTTTCCTGTGGGGATTTTGCCATCAAAAGCAGGTATTTTAGCCCAAAACCTGATCTTTTCCAAACCATAACCCGCTGGTCAGGTTGCGATATCTTACCCTAACCCTGTAAAGAGTATCCTGGTTACAGCTCCTGCAGACACAGAGCAACACTAACTTTCTTCTGGACTGATAAATGTCAGTCAGATATTTGCCCTTCTCTAAGGTCTGTTGTTGGTCTCCTCCGTCTCCCGAGTTCCACAGAGCTGCTGTAACCCTCCACGGAGCTGCTGTAACCCTCCACAGACTGAGCTGAAACTGCAGAGTCAGATCAAACTCTTCTCTGAGTCTCTCCTCTCCAGGTCCAGAACAAATAAATAAGTCATCTGGACGTCCTGAGATCCTGGAAACTTCCTGCTATAGATATCACATGTCAGCAGGACACACCCACTGGGTGACACTTTGATATCTGTGGGTCATCCCCGTCCAGCACCTTCAAAGGAGACACACTCACAGTTCTTCAGGACGAATCACAGCAGACCTCAGATCAGCTGATTCACACAGAGTTATTATCCGACATCTTCATATCTGACTCTGTTCTGATGTTTTATAATGTTCTTATTCACTAGTTTATTAGTTTATTTATTATACAGACTGTGTGTAGAGTCATACTGGTGACCATTTTAATGTCTCTGCAGTCCTGTGGTTTGTGTTCTGCTAGCAGATGTTGAGTTTCTGTGAGCAGCAAAATTAAAGTGAAGCAGTGAAATAAACATCTGGATCCAGCATCATTAACAGGCAGCTGTAAAACTGTGTCCAACATTCCTGTGGAGGAGAAACTGAAGCAGAGATGGACTGAGAGGACATTTAAAGTAAGGAGAAAGAACTGAGGATGATGAAGAACATCTGAGGAGCGGACTGCAGGTAAAGGTTTCCTCAGACAGCTCACTGACGTCAGGCAGATTATAGATTTACTTTATATGTTGTATGTGTCAGTATGTTCCAGTTTTTATTTAAATCTTAGAGCATCTTTTCACCATGAGTCCACAGATGGTGACGTCCTGACGTCCTTTACAGTTCTCGTTCACTCACAGGATTTTTTTTTGCCACATTGGTGCTCTTAGTATAGGAATAACATATATATACTACTAATAATGATAACAATGACAATAATATATAATGTATTACATTCAACAAATGAAGAAAACAGAATTAAAAACTTGATAATCTTTTTTTTAAAATAAAATAAGAACACAGTATGTGAAGGTGATGATTTGAGATCCTTCACTCCAAACAGAGCCTGAATCAGCCTCAAACATCAGAGACTGATGTGAGGTCAGAACTTCATCTCACCCACGATATATTTACGCTATCTGACAATCCCGTCACATCGTCTGTCTGATAACCAGCATTCTCAGAACCCATCAGCTGTATTTGGCGTCTGACTTCCAGCAGACGGCGAATACAGCCTCTGGGGGCAGACCCCCGATTTTTTGGCATTCCGGTTTGATTTGGGCAGAGGAGGCGAATTTCTGAGTTCCGTTTATATAGAAGTAAATATGCTGAACCATTGCGATTGATTCAGGGTTTGCAGTGACGTCAATTATGTTCTGCCTTGTTAGTTCACCGCATGGACCGTTTAACCTGGCAACAACTGCAGCCGGCTCAAACGTGATTGGTCAATATCACGCAGACTACAATCAGTTACTGCTGTGATTTATCAGCATCAGTTACCGCAGTGATTCATCAGCATCAGTTACCACAGTGATTTATCAGCATCAGTTACCGCGGTGATTTATCCTGTTAAAAGACTGAAAACACAGAGTTAACCCTGAAGTTTCCTCCTAACTCCAGATCCTGCTTCACAGTTCCTCTGATATTTGTTCTGTTGGACAACATGAAGGTAGCACATCAAGAACCTGGAGATCTGAAATCACCGTCACATGATTGCTACTAACCCTGACCTGTCATCAGCAGCTTTAATGTCAGAGAGTTTTTGACAGCAGCTGACAGGTAGAACCATGGATATAATGCAGCCTGTGTGGATATGAGAGCAGCAGCACTGAAATGTTTATGACTGTTTACATTTCACACTCTTATTATCTTGTATCTGTCTGACAGAGACACTCAGGAGGAACAGATACAAACAGGAGCTGAGATCATCTGCATATCCATTCAGTCATTGTAATAATGCTCCTTCTTCTGTACCTCCTGTCAGAGGTTTATAATCAGGTTTGGAAAAGGTTTCATCAGTACACTCTCAGAAAGAAGGGCTCTGAAAGAGTTCCTCCTGAAGAGCTGAGGTTCTACACAGAACCTTCTGCTCCTGAAAAACCTTTATTTGAAGGAAGGGTTCTTTCAGTGGGTTCTGGATGAAACCCTTGGCGTATGAAAGGTTCTCAGCAGAACCTCCTGGGTGGGTTCTTGTTAGCACCTGTAGAAGGTGGAGGGGTTCTTGATGAACTCCCAGTGAGGGTTCTGAGGGAAACCTTTACACCACAGAGGGATTATTAGTAGAACCTTAGCTTCAACCCCAGAATATATTTTTTCTTATTCTTATTCTTATATTCTTATACTATTCTTTACTTTAAGGTGAGGTGAGGTGAGGTGAGATGAGGTAAGATAAGATAAGATAAGATAAGATAAGATAAGATAAGATAAGATAAGATAAGATAAGATAAGATAAGATAAGATAAAATAAGATAAGATAAGATAAGATAAGATAAGATAAGATAAGATAATGTAAGGTAAGGTAAGGTAAGGTAAGGTAAGATAAGATAAGATAAGATAAGGTAAGATGAGATAAGATAAGGTAAGATAAGATAAGGTAAGGTAAGATAAGATAAGATGAGATAAGGTAAGATAAGATGAGATAAGGTAAGATGAGATACACCTTTATTGATCCCATAATTGATAAATTCCAGTGTCACAGCAGTCAAGGGGAAAGAGTCAGATTAAAGATTTCAGAATTTAAACTTAAAAATTTAAAACTTAAAAAAACTAGACATGCAAGATAAGTACAAACATACAAGAAACAGCGATAAATAACAATAATAATAATAATAATAATAATAATAATGATGAGAAGTGGATAATAATGAGTAGCAGTGAATGAAAATGAACAGTGGATAAAGGGAGCACATCTAGTGCAAGTGATTGTATGTGCAAAACAGCAGACAGCTATCCATAAGGTGTCCACAGTGTCAATAAAGTGTCTATTAAGTGTTTATTAAGTGTAACTTGACTTCCACTCTGTGTGATGTCATCATCATCATCATCATCATCATGTGTCCACAGACCTTCCTCACAGCAGATATTTTGACATGTCGCAGCAGGAGAAACACACGGGGTGTCGACACCACCGGCTGCATTCCTGGCAGGTGAGTTCTGACTGCAGGATCCTGGATCACTGAGACTCTGATGGACCTGAGCCATCATTCATGAAGTGTTTCTCACCTCTGATCCTCCTGCTCAGACAAGTCCAAAACTTTATTAGTACCTTTTCCAAGAACACCACAGTCGCCCCTGTGACATCACTTCCTGGTTTAAATCAGGAGCCTGATCCTCTGACACCTGAACGTCAGACACCGTCGCCGTCTGCACTTTATTTCTTTATTGATGTAGGTGTGTGTGGACGTTAGCCTCCATGCAAAAAGCTTTAATTTACATAAAAAATCTGAAATGATTTACACAAAATATTTGTGAGATGTTGAAAGAAACATTATAATAAAGTATTAAGATATAGACACAGTTTCTGTCTGCTGTCTGTGAGGTATGATCAATATGAGACTTTCACTGCTGTGTCCTGACAATGTTTAATGACCCAGTTTTTATATAAATTCTGTTTTCATCTGTTATTAAACTCACAGTTCACCTTTCATTGTGACCATCTGAAGACGCACCTGTATGGTAATGATGTTTAATCAGACACACCTGAAAGTGGATGGATCATCTTAGGAAAGGAGGAATTTCTGAGTTCATAGAAAAAGTCTCATGTTGTGTTCACACTTCTACTATTTGTTTGAGTGAATTACAGGTAATACGGATGATGATCGGTGGATCATTGAGGTCTGATGATAGGTGGATTATTCAATCAATCAATCAATCAATTCACAATTTGCCTCACAGGGCTTTACAGCATACGACATCCCTCTGTCCTTTGGACCCTCACAGCTGATCAGGAAAAACTCCCCCCAAAAAAACCCTTTAACGGGGAAAAAAAAATGGTAGAAACCTCATGAAGAGCAAATGAAGAGCAACTGTCCGTCCTCTTCCAGGACGGACAGACGTGCAATAGATGTCGTACAGAACAGATCAGCATAATAAATTAACAGTAATCTATATGACACAATGAGACAGAGAGAGAGAGAGAGAGAGAGAGAGAGAGAGAGAGAGAGAGAGATGCAGGTAATGACAGTAGCTTACAACATTATTGAAAGTAATAATATTATAGTTGTAGTTCTGGTTACTGTGGTACAATATGTTGAAAGTATTTATTAATATCTGGTAATATACATGTGTGACAATAGTCATATGTGTATAATAACAGTAGAAGTATGACTAATGACTAATGATGGCAGCAGCAGCAGCAGGAGGCATCTGGCAGGACCACGGCAGCAGCACAACCACACACGTCACGCTGTCCAGGCACCGCTGTGATATGAGTTAATCTGAAAGACAGTGGAGCACAAAGGCTCCGGAGAAGAAGCCGAGTTAGTGACGTCCAGAATGGCCGAGTTAGTGACATGCAGAATGGGCAAGTTAGCAAGATGCAGTAATAGAATACGAGAGAGAGAGAGCGAGAGAGAGCGAGAGAGGGTGCCCGGTGTATTATAGGGGGGTCCTCCGGCAGACTAGGCCTAAGTCAGCCTAACTAGGGGCTGGTACAGGGCAAGCCTGAGCCAGCCCTAACTATAAGCTTTATCAAAGAGGAAAGTCTTAAGTCTAGTCTTAAATGTGGAGACGGTGTCTGCCTCCCGGACCGTAACAGGAAGATGATTCCACAGGAGAGGAGCCTGATAGCTGAAGGCTCTGGCTCCTGATCTACTTTTGGAGACTTTAGGGACCACGAGTAACCCTGCGTTCTCAGAGCGCAGTGTTCTGGTGGGATAATATGGCACTATGAGCTCTCTAAGATATGACGGAGCTTGACCATTTAGAGCTTTATAAGTTAACAGTAGGATTTTAAATTCAATTCTGGATTTTACAGGGAGCCAGTGCAGAGAAGCTAAAACAGGAGAAATATGATCTCGTTTCTTAGTTCCTGTTAGTAAACGTGCTGCTGCATTCTGAATTAGCTGGAGAGTTTTTAAGGACTTACTGGAGCTACCTGATAATAGAGAGTTACAGTAATCCAGCCTTGAGGTAACAAAAGCGTGGACCAATTTTTCTGCATCTTTTCGGGTCAGGATAGGCCTAATTTTCGCAATATTCCGCAGATGAAAAAATGCAGTCCATGAGGTTTGTTTTAAATGAGAATTAAAAGACAAATCTTGATCAAATATTACTCTGAGGTTTCTTACGGTAGTGCTAGAGGCCAGAGCAATGCCATCTAGAGAAACTATGTCATCAGATAAAGAGTCTCTGAGTTGTCTGGGGCCAAGAACAATAACTTCAGTTTTGTCTTAATTTAACATCAGGAAACTGGTGCTCATCCAGGTTTTTATGTCTTTAAGGCAGTTATGGAGTTTAGTTAATTGATTACTTTCTTCTGGCTTTATCGATAAATACAACTGTGTATCATCCGCATAACAATGGAAATTTATAGAGTGATTTCTAATGATGTCACCTAAAGGAAGCATATATAGAGTAAATAGGATTGGTCCTAGCACAGAACCTTGCGGAACTCCAGAACAAACTTTGGTACGTAAGGATGATTCATTATGAACGTCAACAAACTGAAAACGATCAGATAAATAAGATTTAAACCAGCTCAGTGCAGAACCTTTTAGGCCAATTAAGTGATCCAGTCTCTGCAGTAGAATTTGATGGTCAATTGTGTCACACGCCGCACTAAGATCTAATAAAACAAGTACAGAGACAAGTCCTTTGTCTGAAGCAATCAGAAGGTCATTTGTAATTTTAACTAGTGCTGTCTCAGTGCTATGATGCACTCTAAATCCTGACTGAAATTCCTCAAATAAATTATTATCATTGAGAAAATCACACAGCTGGTCTGCGACTACTTTCTCAAGGATCTTTGACATAAAGGGAAGATTAGATATTGGTCTATAGTTGGCTAACACCTCTGGATCCAGGGTGGGCTTTTTTAGTAGAGGTTTAATTACAGCTACCTTAAAAGACTGTGGTACATAGCCTATTAATAAGGATATATTGATCATATCTAATATATGAGTGTTAACTAAAGGAAAGACCTCCTTAAGTAGCCTAGTTGGGATGGGGTCTAAGAGACACGTTGTTGATTTAGATGAAGAAATCACTGCTGTCAATTCTTGAAGAGAAATTGGGGAGAAGCAATCTAAATATATATTAGGTTTTACAGCTGTGTTTGAGGTTAGATATGTACTATCTGAGGACAGGAGGTCATGAATTTTGCCTCTAATAGTTAGAATTTTGTCATTAAAAAAGCTCATAAAATCATTACTGCTAAGGGCGAAAGGAATACAAGGCTCAATAGAGCTTTGACTCTCAGTCAGCCTGGCTACAGTGCTGAAAAGAAACCTGGGGTTGTTCTTGTTTTCTTCTATTAATGCTGATTAATAGTTTGCTCTGGCATTGCGGAGGCCCCTCTTATAGGTTTTGAGACTGTCTGTCCAGATTAAACGAGATTCTTCCTGTTTGGTTAATCGCCAATTCCTTTCAAATTTTCGCGTTTTAACTTACGGGTTTGAGAGTTATACCAAGGAGCAAACTTTCTTTGCTTTTTTAACTTCTTTTTAAGAGGAGCTACAGAATTGAGTGTTGTTCGCAGTGAGCCTACGGCGCTGTCGACAAAATGATTAAAGTCAGTACAGGAAACCTCTGTTACTGAAGGACTTGGTGTTGAATTTAATGATGGAGTAATCTTTTCCTTAAATTTTGCGACAGCACTGTCTGATAAACATCTAGTATAGCAACTGTTGCTGAGTGGCGTGTAATCAAATCAAATCAAATCAAATTTTATTTATATAGCCCTTTACAATAACCAAAAGTTACCCAAAGTGCTTTACAACAAAGCCATAAAACAGTAAAAAGTAAAAAGAAATCGAGTAAAAAGAAATCAAAAGTAATCAGATAATGATCCGATAGCGAGGGATTCTGTGGAAAGACTTTCAGGTTATCAATTTCAATTCCATACGTCAGAACTAGATCGAGGGTATGGTTAAAACAGTGAGTGGGTTCATGTACACCCTGACTGAAGCCAATGGAGTCTAATAGTGAGATAAACGCGGTAGCCAGGGAGTCATTATCAACGTCGACATGAATGTTAAAATCGCCTACAATAATAACTTTATCTGATTTAAGAACTAAACTGGATACAAACTCTGAGAATTCAGATACAAATTCAGAATACGGGCCAGGAGCACGGTACACTATAACAAATAAAAGTGGCTGTGAGGTTTTCCAGGTCGGGTGTAAAAGACTAAGAACGAGGCTTTCAAATGAATTATAATCTAGTTTAGGTTTAGGGCTGATTAACAGACTAGAGTTAAAAATGGCAGCAACTCCCCCTCCTCGGCCGCTGCCTCGAGGAATGTGGGTATTATTATGACTGGGAGGAGTGGACTCATTTAGACTGACATATTCATCTGGACACAGCCAGGTTTCAGTGAGACTGAGTAAATCAATATGATTATCTGACATTAATTCGTTTACTAACACTGCTTTAGACGACAGAGACCTGATATTTAACAGTCCGCATTTAATTCTCCTGTTTTGTCTTTCTGTCACAGAAGAGGTTTTAATTTTTATGAGGTTCTTATGCACAACTCCTCTTTGGTTAATTTTAGATTTAAATAATTTAGGTGGTCGGGGGACAGACACCGTTTGTATAAAACTATGAAAACTATGGCTGGGTAACTGAACTAGAAGCTCAGAGAGGCGTTTAGGACTGTGAGTCTCTGTCCTGGTCTCAACTCTGGGTTGTCAGGGATTTAAATTACTAATAAAGTTTGCCAAGTTCCTAGAAATGAGAGCAGCTCCATCCAAAGTGGGATGAATGCCGTCTCTCCTAATAAGACCAGGTTTTCCCCAGAAAGTTTGCCAATTATTAACGAAACCCACATCGTTTGCTGGACACCACCTGGACAGCCAGTGATTAAATGATGACATGCGGCTAAACATGTCATCACTGGTCAGATTTGGGAGGGGTCCAGAGAAAACTACGGAGTCCGACATTGTTTTTGCGTATTCACACACCGAGGCAATATTAATTTTAGTGACCTCCGACTGGCGTAACCGGGTGTCATTGCCGCCGACGTGAATAACAATCTTACTGAATCTACGTTTAGCTTTAGCCAGCAGTTTTAAATTTGACTCGATGTCGCCCGCTCTGGCCCCAGGGATACATTTGACTATGGTCGCTGGTGTTGCTAACTTCACATTCCTCAGAATAGAGCTGCCAATGACCAGAGTTTTATCCTCAGCGGGTGTGTCGCTGAGTGGGGAAAAGCGGTTGGAAACGTGAACAGGCTGGTGGTGAGCCGTGGGCTTCGGCTTGGAGCTGTGCTTCTGGCAAACCGTAACCCAACCTCCCGGCTGAATGGGAGTTGCCGGGAGTTAGCAGAGGCTAAGGCTATGCTATGTGGCTCTGCACCGGCTACAGGGGGCTGGCTAACTACCACAGCTACTGAATGGTTTTCCATGGTGCAGAGCCGCGCTTCTAATTCACTAAGCCTCGCCTCCAACGCAGCAAATAAGCTACACTTATTACAATTACCACTGTCGCTAAAGGAGGCAGAGGCATAACTGAACATTAGGCACACCGGGCAAGAGAGAGCAGAGGGAGAAGCCATGGCTAACTATAAAGCCAATGTAGCTACCAAGGCTAGTAACGTGCAAACAACAGCTAAGAGATTAGCAGGGAAGTCGTAGAAAGGAGGAGAGCCATAAGTGCTTAAACAGAACCAGTGTGGGTTAAGACTTGAAGTAGACATTAAAACAACTGAAGTGAGAAAGCAGAAAGCAGGCTAGTAGAATTCACCAGAGCAGTACAGAGACGCTGTCACAGAAACACTAGAAATGACACAACTCGCTTCCGCAATACGTCAGCACGTCAGTGTTCATTAGTTATCTCTCATTGAGGGCTGATGGTCGGTGGATTATTGAGGGATGATGGTCGGTGGATTATTGAAGGATGATGATAGGTGGATTATTGAGGGCTGATGATTGGTGGATTATTGAGGGATGATGATGGGTGGATTATTGAGGGATGATGATCGTGCATTATTAAGGGATGATGATAGGTGGATTATTGAGGGATGATGATAGGTGGATTATTAAGGGCTGATGATCAGTGGATTATTGAGGGCTGATGATAGGTGGATTATTGAGGGCTAATGGTTGGTAGATTATTGAGGGATGATGATCTTGGATTATTAAGGGACGATGATAGGTGGATTATTGAGGGCTAATGGTTGGTAGATTATTGAGGGATGATGATAGGTGGATTATTGAGGGATGATGATTGGTGGATTATTGAGGATTGATGATCAGTGGATTATTGAGGGATGATGATAGGTGGATTATTGAGGGCTAATGGTTGGTAGATTATTGAGGGATGAAAATCGTGGATTATTAAGGGCTGATGATAGGTGGATTATTGTGGGCTAATGGTTGGTAGATTATTGAGGGATGATGATCGGTGGATTATTGAAGGCTGATGATCGGTAGATTATTGAGGGATGATGGTCGGTGGATTATTAAGGGCTGATGATAGGTGGATTATTGAGGGCTGATGATAGGTGGATTATTAAGGGCTGATGATAGGTGGATTATTGAGGACTGATGATAGGTGGATCATTGAAGGCTGATGATAGGTGGAGTTTTGAAGGCGGATGGTTGGTGGATTATTGAGGGTTTATGATGGGTGGATTATTGAGGGATGATGATACGTGGATTATTAAGGGATGTTGATTGGTGGATTGTTGAGGGATGATGATAGTTGGATTATTGAGGGATGATGATACGTGGATTATTGAGGGATGATGATGATAGGTGGATTATTGAGGGATGATGATACGTGGATTATTGAGGGATGTTGATTGGTGGATTGTTGAGGGATGATGATAGTTGGATTATTGAGGGATGATGGTCGGTGGATTATTGAGGGATGATGATCGGTGGATTATTGAGGGCTGATGATTGGTGGATCATTGAGGGATGATGATTGGTGGATTATTGAGGGCTAATGGTTGGTAGATTATTGAGGGATGATGATCGTGGATTATTAAGGGCTTATGATCAGTGGATTATTGAGGGATGATGATTGGTGGATTATTGAAGGCTGATGATGGGTGGATTATTGAGGGATGATGGTCGGTGGATTATTAAGGGCTGATGATAAGTGGATTATTGAGGGATGATGATCGTGGATTATTAAGGGATGATGATAGGTGGATTATTGAGGGATGATGATTGGTGGATAATTGAGGGCTAATGGTTGGTAGATTATTGAGGGATGATGATCGTGGATTATTAAGGGTTTATGACCAGTGGATTATTGAGGATTTATGATGGATGGATTATTGAGGGATGATGATGATTGGTGGATTGTTGAGGGATGATGATAGTTGGATTATTGAGGGATGATGAAAGGTGGATTATTGAGGACTGATGATCAGTGGATTATTGAAGGCTGATGGTCGGTGGATTATTGAGGGATGATGATAGTTGGATTATTGAAGGATGATGGTCGGTGGATTCTTGATGGCTGATGATAGGTGGATTATTGAGGACTGATGATCACTAGATTATTGAAGGCTGATGATCGGTGGATTATTGAGGGCTAATGGTTGGTGGATTATTGAGGGATGATGATAGTTGGATTATTGAGGGATGATGATCGGTGGATTATTGAGGGATGATGATAGGTGGATTATTGAAGGATGATGGTCGGTGGATTATTGAAGGACTGATAGTCGGTTGATTGTTGAAGGCTGATGGTCTGTGGATTATTGAAGGCTAATGGTTGGTGGATTATTGCGGGATGATGATAGTTGGATTATTGAAGGATGATGGTTGGTGAATTATTGAAGGACTGATAGTCGGTGGATTGTTGAAGGCTGATGGTCTGTGGATTATTGAAGGCTAATGGTTGGTGGATTATTGCGGGATGATGATGATAGGTGGATTATTGAGGGATGATGATTGGTGGATTGTTGAGGGATGATGATAGTTGGATTATTGAGGGATGATGAAAGGTGGATTATTGAGGACTGATGATCAGTGGATTATTGAAGGCTGATGGTCGGTGGATTATTGAGGGATGATGATAGTTGGATTATTGAAGGATGATGGTCGGTGGATTCTTGATGGCTGATGATAGGTGGATTATTGAGGGCTAATGGTTGGTGGATTATTGAGGGATGATGATAGTTGGATTATTGAGGGATGATGATCGGTGGATTATTGAGGGATGATGATTGGTGGATTATTGAGGGATGATGAAAGGTGGACTATTGAGGACTGATGATCAGTGGATCATTGAAGGCTGATGGTCGGTGGATTATTGTGGGATGATGATCGGTGGATTATTGAGGGCTGATGATCGGTGGATTATTGAGGGATGATGATTGGTGGATTATTGAAGGCTGATGGTCGGTGGATTATTGAGGGATGATCATCGGTGGATTATTGAGGGATGATGATGATAGGTGGATTATTGAGAGATGATGATTGGTGGATTGTTGAGGGATGATGATAGTTGGATTATTGAGGGATGATGAAAGGTGGATTATTGAGGACTGATGATCAGTGGATCATTGAAGGCTGATGGTCGGTGGATTATTGTGGGATGATGATCGGTGGATTATTGAGGGCTGATGATCGGTGGATTATTGAAGGCTGATGATAGGTGGATTTTTGAAGGCTGATGGTTGGTGGATTATTGAGGGTTTATGATGGGTGGATTATTGAGGGCTGATGATGGATGGATTATTGAGGGATGATGATGATAGGTGGATTATTGAGGGATGATGATACGTGGATTATTGAGGGATGATGATAGTTGGATTATTGAGGGATGATGGTCGGTGGATTATTGAGGGATGATGATCGGTGGATTATTGAGGGCTGATGATTGGTGGATCATTGAGGGATGATGATCGTGGATTATTAAGGGATTATGACCAGTGGATTATTGAGGGTTTATGATGGATGGATTATTGAGGGATGATGATGATAGGTGGATTATTGAGGGATGATGATTGGTGGATTGTTGAGGGATGATGATAGTTGGATTATTGAGGGATGATGAAAGGTGGATTATTGAGGACTGATGATCAGTGGATTATTGAAGGCTGATGGTCGGTGGATTATTGAGGGATGATGATAGTTGGATTATTGAAGGATGATGGTCGGTGGATTCTTGATGGCTGATGATAGGTGGATTATTGAGGACTGATGATCAGTAGATTATTGAAGGCTGATGGTCGGTGGATTATTGAGGGATGATGATCGGTGGATTATTGAGGGCTAATGGTTGGTGGATTATTGAGGGATGATGATAGTTGGATTATTGAGGGATGATGATCGGTGGATTATTGAGGAATGATGATTGGTGGATTATTGAGGGATGATGATAGGTGGATTATTGAAGGATGATGGTCGGTGGATTATTGAAGGACTGATAGTCGGTTGATTGTTGAAGGCTGATGGTCTGTGGATTATTGAAGGCTAATGGTTGGTGGATTATTGCGGGATGATGATAGTTGGATTATTGAAGGATGATGGTTGGTGAATTATTGAAGGACTGATAGTCGGTGGATTGTTGAAGGCTGATGGTCTGTGGATTATTGAAGGCTAATGGTTGGTGGATTATTGAGGGATGATGATGATAGGTGGATTATTGAGGGATGATGATTGGTGGATTGTTGAGGGATGATGATAGTTGGATTATTGAGGGATGATGAAAGGTGGATTATTGAGGACTGATGATCAGTGGATCATTGAAGGCTGATGGTCGGTGGATTATTGTGGGATGATGATCGGTGGATTATTGAGGGCTGATGATCGGTGGATTATTGAGGGATGATGATTGGTGGATTATTGAAGGCTGATTGTTGGTGGATTATTGAGGGCTGATGATAGTTGGATTATTGAAGGATGATGGTCGGTGGATTCTTGATGGCTGATGATAGGTGGATCATTGAGGACTGATGATCTGTGGATTATTGAAGGCTGATGGTCGGTGGATTATTGAGGGATGATCATCGGTGGATTATTGAGGGATGATGATTGGTGGATTATTGAGGGATGATGATAGTTTGATTATTGAAGGATGATGATCGGTGGATTATTGAGGGATGATGATTGGTGGATTATTGAGGACTGATGATCAGTGGATTATTGAAGGCTGATGGTCGGTGGATTATTGAGGGCTAATGGTTGGTGGATTATTGAGGGACGATGATTGGTGGATTATTGAGGGCTGATGATTGGTGGATTATTGAGGGATGATTATAGGTGGATTATTGAGGGATGATGATCGGTGGATTATTGATGGCTGATGATAGGTGGATTATTGAGGGGTGATGATAGTTGGATCATTGAGGCATGATGATACGTGGATTATTGAGGATTGATGATCGTGGATTATTGAGGATTTATGATTGGTGGATTATTGACGACTGATGATAGTTGGATCATTGAAGGCTGATGGTCAGTGGATTATTAAGGGTTGATGATGGGTGGATTATTGAGGGATGACGATAGGTGGATTATTGAGGGCTGATGGTCGGTGGATTATTGAGGGATGATGATGGGTGGATTATTGAGGGATGATGATGGGTGGATTATTGAGGGATGACGATAGGTGGATTATTGAGGGCTGATGGTCGGTGGATTATTGAGGGATGATGATGGGTGGATTATTGAGGGATGATGATGGGTGGATTATTGAGGGATGATGATTGGTGGATTATTGAGGGATGATGAAAGGTGGATTATTGAGGACTGATGATCAGTGGATTATTGAAGGCTGATGGTCGGTGGATTATTGAGGGATGATGATAGTTGGATTATTGAAGGATGATGGTCGGTGGATTCTTGATGGCTGATGATAGGTGGATTATTGAGGACTGATGATCACTAGATTATTGAAGGCTGATGATCGGTGGATTATTGAGGGCTAATGGTTGGTGGATTATTGAGGGATGATGATAGTTGGATTATTGAGGGATGATGATCGGTGGATTATTGAGGGATGATGATAGGTGGATTATTGAAGGATGATGGTCGGTGGATTATTGAAGGACTGATAGTCGGTTGATTGTTGAAGGCTGATGGTCTGTGGATTATTGAAGGCTAATGGTTGGTGGATTATTGCGGGATGATGATAGTTGGATTATTGAAGGATGATGGTTGGTGAATTATTGAAGGACTGATAGTCGGTGGATTGTTGAAGGCTGATGGTCTGTGGATTATTGAAGGCTAATGGTTGGTGGATTATTGCGGGATGATGATGATAGGTGGATTATTGAGGGATGATGATTGGTGGATTGTTGAGGGATGATGATAGTTGGATTATTGAGGGATGATGAAAGGTGGATTATTGAGGACTGATGATCAGTGGATTATTGAAGGCTGATGGTCGGTGGATTATTGAGGGATGATGATAGTTGGATTATTGAAGGATGATGGTCGGTGGATTCTTGATGGCTGATGATAGGTGGATTATTGAGGGCTAATGGTTGGTGGATTATTGAGGGATGATGATAGTTGGATTATTGAGGGATGATGATCGGTGGATTATTGAGGGATGATGATTGGTGGATTATTGAGGGATGATGAAAGGTGGACTATTGAGGACTGATGATCAGTGGATCATTGAAGGCTGATGGTCGGTGGATTATTGTGGGATGATGATCGGTGGATTATTGAGGGCTGATGATCGGTGGATTATTGAGGGATGATGATTGGTGGATTATTGAAGGCTGATGGTCGGTGGATTATTGAGGGATGATCATCGGTGGATTATTGAGGGATGATGATGATAGGTGGATTATTGAGAGATGATGATTGGTGGATTGTTGAGGGATGATGATAGTTGGATTATTGAGGGATGATGAAAGGTGGATTATTGAGGACTGATGATCAGTGGATCATTGAAGGCTGATGGTCGGTGGATTATTGTGGGATGATGATCGGTGGATTATTGAGGGCTGATGATCGGTGGATTATTGAAGGCTGATGATAGGTGGATTTTTGAAGGCTGATGGTTGGTGGATTATTGAGGGTTTATGATGGGTGGATTATTGAGGGCTGATGATGGATGGATTATTGAGGGATGATGATGATAGGTGGATTATTGAGGGATGATGATACGTGGATTATTGAGGGATGATGATAGTTGGATTATTGAGGGATGATGGTCGGTGGATTATTGAGGGATGATGATCGGTGGATTATTGAGGGCTGATGATTGGTGGATCATTGAGGGATGATGATCGTGGATTATTAAGGGATTATGACCAGTGGATTATTGAGGGTTTATGATGGATGGATTATTGAGGGATGATGATGATAGGTGGATTATTGAGGGATGATGATTGGTGGATTGTTGAGGGATGATGATAGTTGGATTATTGAGGGATGATGAAAGGTGGATTATTGAGGACTGATGATCAGTGGATTATTGAAGGCTGATGGTCGGTGGATTATTGAGGGATGATGATAGTTGGATTATTGAAGGATGATGGTCGGTGGATTCTTGATGGCTGATGATAGGTGGATTATTGAGGACTGATGATCAGTAGATTATTGAAGGCTGATGGTCGGTGGATTATTGAGGGATGATGATCGGTGGATTATTGAGGGCTAATGGTTGGTGGATTATTGAGGGATGATGATAGTTGGATTATTGAGGGATGATGATCGGTGGATTATTGAGGAATGATGATTGGTGGATTATTGAGGGATGATGATAGGTGGATTATTGAAGGATGATGGTCGGTGGATTATTGAAGGACTGATAGTCGGTTGATTGTTGAAGGCTGATGGTCTGTGGATTATTGAAGGCTAATGGTTGGTGGATTATTGCGGGATGATGATAGTTGGATTATTGAAGGATGATGGTTGGTGAATTATTGAAGGACTGATAGTCGGTGGATTGTTGAAGGCTGATGGTCTGTGGATTATTGAAGGCTAATGGTTGGTGGATTATTGAGGGATGATGATGATAGGTGGATTATTGAGGGATGATGATTGGTGGATTGTTGAGGGATGATGATAGTTGGATTATTGAGGGATGATGAAAGGTGGATTATTGAGGACTGATGATCAGTGGATCATTGAAGGCTGATGGTCGGTGGATTATTGTGGGATGATGATCGGTGGATTATTGAGGGCTGATGATCGGTGGATTATTGAGGGATGATGATTGGTGGATTATTGAAGGCTGATTGTTGGTGGATTATTGAGGGCTGATGATAGTTGGATTATTGAAGGATGATGGTCGGTGGATTCTTGATGGCTGATGATAGGTGGATCATTGAGGACTGATGATCTGTGGATTATTGAAGGCTGATGGTCGGTGGATTATTGAGGGATGATCATCGGTGGATTATTGAGGGATGATGATTGGTGGATTATTGAGGGATGATGATAGTTTGATTATTGAAGGATGATGATCGGTGGATTATTGAGGGATGATGATTGGTGGATTATTGAGGACTGATGATCAGTGGATTATTGAAGGCTGATGGTCGGTGGATTATTGAGGGCTAATGGTTGGTGGATTATTGAGGGACGATGATTGGTGGATTATTGAGGGCTGATGATTGGTGGATTATTGAGGGATGATTATAGGTGGATTATTGAGGGATGATGATCGGTGGATTATTGATGGCTGATGATAGGTGGATTATTGAGGGGTGATGATAGTTGGATCATTGAGGGATGATGATACGTGGATTATTGAGGATTGATGATCGTGGATTATTGAGGATTTATGATTGGTGGATTATTGACGACTGATGATAGTTGGATCATTGAAGGCTGATGGTCAGTGGATTATTAAGGGTTGATGATGGGTGGATTATTGAGGGATGACGATAGGTGGATTATTGAGGGCTGATGGTCGGTGGATTATTGAGGGATGATGATGGGTGGATTATTGAGGGATGATGATGGGTGGATTATTGAGGGATGACGATAGGTGGATTATTGAGGGCTGATGGTCGGTGGATTATTGAGGGATGATGATGGGTGGATTATTGAGGGATGATGATGGGTGGATTATTGAGGGATGATGATTGGTGGATTATTGAGGGCTGATGGTCGGTGGATTATTGAGGGCTGATGGTCGGTGGATTATTGAAGGCTGATGGTCGGTTATTGAGGGATGATGGTCGGTGGATTATTGACGACTGATGATAGGTGGATTATTGAAGGCTGATGGTCGGTGGATTATTGAGGGATGATGGCCGGTGGATCATTAAGGGATGATGATAGGTGGATTATTGAGGGATGATGATAGGTGGAATATTAAGGGCTGATGATTGGTGGATTATTGAGGGCTAATGGTTGGTAGATTATTGAGGGATGATGATCGTGGATTATTAAGGGCTTATGATTGGTGGATTATTGAGGGATGATGATTGGTGGATTATTAAGGGCTGATGATTGGTGGATTATTGAGGGTTGATGATAGGTGGATTATTAAGGGATGATGATAGGTGGATTATTAAGGGCTGATGATTGGTGGATTATTGAGGGCTAATGGTCGGTGGATTATTGAGGGATGATGATTGGTGGATTATTGAGGGCTAATGGTCGGTGGATTATTGAGGGATGATGATTGGTGGATTATTGAGGGATGATGATAGGTGGATTATTAAGGGCTGATGATTGGTGGATTATTGAGGGCTAATGGTTGGTAGATTATTGAGGGATGATGATCGTGGATTATTAAGGGCTTATGATTGGTGGATTGTTGAGGGATGATGATTGGTGGACTATTAAGGGCTGATGATAGGTGGATTATTGAGGGATGATGATAGGTGGATTATTAAGGGCTGATGATTGGTGGATTATTGAGGGCTAATGGTCGGTGGATTATTGAGGGATGATGATTGGTGGATTATTGAGGGATGATGATAGGTGGATTATTAAGGGCTGATGATTGGTGGATTATTCAGGGCTAATGGTTGGTAGATTATTGAGGGATGATGATTGTGGATAATTAAGGGCTTATGATTGGTGGATTATTGAGGGATGATGATTGGTGGATTATTAAGGGCTGATGATAGGTGGATTATTGAGGGCTGATGATAGGTGGATTATTAAGGGATGATGATCTTGGATTATTAAGGGCTGATGATTGGTGGATTATTGAGGGCTAATGGTTGGTAGATTATTGAGGGATGATGATCGTGGATTATTAAGGGCTTATGATTGGTGGATTATTAAGGGCTGATGATAGGTGGATTATTGAGGGCTGATGATAGGTGGATTATTAAGGGATGATGATTGGTGGATTATTGAGGGCTAATGGTCGGTGGATTATTGAGGGATGATGATCGTGGACTATTAAGGGTTTATGATTGGTGGATTATTAAGGGCTGATGATTGGTGGATTATTGAGGGCTAATGGTCGGTGGATTATTGAGGGATGATGATTGGTGGATTATTGAGGGCTAATGGTCGGTGGATTATTGAGGGATGATGATCGTGCATTATTAAGGGATGATGATAGGTGGATTATTGAGGGATGATGATAGGTGGATTATTAAGGGCTGATGATCAGTGGATTATTGAGGGATGATGATAGGTGGATTATTGAGGGCTGATGATTGGTGGATTATTGAGGGATGATGATGGGTGGATTATTGAGGGATGATGATCGTGCATTATTAAGGGATGATGATAGGTGGATTATTGAGGGATGATGATAGGTGGATTATTAAGGGCTGATGATCAGTGGATTATTGAGGGATGATGATAGGTGGATTATTGAGGGCTAATGGTTGGTAGATTATTGAGGGATGATGATAGGTGGATTATTGAGGGATGATGATCGTGGATTATTGAGGGATGATGATTGGTGGATTATTGAGGATTGATGATCAGTGGATTATTGAGGGCTGATGATTAGTGGATTATTGAGGGCTAATGGTTGGTAGATTATTGAGGGATGAAAATCGTGGATTATTAAGGGCTGATGATAGGTGGATTATTGAGGGCTAATGGTTGGTAGATTATTGAGGGATGATGATTGTGGATTATTAAAGGCTGATGATAGGTGGATTATTGAGGGCTAATGGTTGGTAGATTATTGAGGGCTGATGATCGGTGGATTATTGAAGGCTGATGATCGGTAGATTATTGAGGGATGATGGTCGGTGGATTATTAAGGGCTGATGATAGGTGGATTATTGAGGGCTGATGATCAGTGGATTATTGAGGGATGATGATTGGTGGATTATTGAAGATTGATGATCAGTGGATTATTGAGGGCTGATGATTAGTGGATTATTGAGGGCTAATGGTTGGTAGATTATTGAGGGATGAAAATCGTGGATTATTAAGGGCTGATGATAGGTGGATTATTGAGGGCTAATGGTTGGTAGATTATTGAGGGATGATGATCGTGGATTATTAAAGGCTGATGATAGGTGGATTATTGAGGGCTAATGGTTGGTAGATTATTGAGGGATGATGATCGGTGGATTATTGAAGGCTGATGATCGGTAGATTATTGAGGGATGATGGTCGGTGGATTATTAAGGGCTGATGATAGGTGGATCATTGAAGGCTGATGATAGGTGGAGTTTTGAAGGCGGATGGTTGGTGGATTATTGAGGGTTTATGATGGGTGGATTATTGAGGGATGATGATGATAGGTGGATTATTGAGGGATGATGATACGTGGATTATTGAGGGATGTTGATTGGTGGATTGTTGAGGGATGATGATAGTTGGATTATTGAGAGATGATGATCAGTGGATCATTGAGGGATGATGATGATAGGTGGATTATTGAGGGATGATGATACGTGGATTATTGAGGGATGTTGATTGGTGGATTGTTGAGGGATGATGATAGTTGGATTATTGAGAGATGATGATCAGTGGATCATTGAGGGATGATGATGATGATAGGTGGATTTTTGAAGGCTGATGGTTGGTGGATTATTGAGGGTTTATGATGGGTGGTTTATTGAGGGCTGATGATGGATGGATTATTGAGAGATGATGATGATAGGTGGATTATTGAGGGGTGATGATACGTGGATTATTGAGGGATGTTGATTGGTGGATTGTTGAGGGATGATGATAGTTGGATTATTGAGTGATGATGATAGGTGGATTATTGAGGGATGATGATGATAGGTGGATTATTGAGGGCTAATGCTTCGTAGATTATTGAGGGATGATGATCGGTGGATTATTGAGGACTGATGATAGGTGGATCATTGAAGGCTGATGATAGGTGGATTTTTGAAGGCGGATGGTTGGTGGATTATTGAGGGTTTATGATGGGTGGATTATTGAGGGCTGATGATGATACGTGGATTATTGAGGGATGTTGATTGGTGGATTGTTGAGGGATGATGATAGTTGGATTATTGAGGGATGATGATAGGTGGATTATTGAGGGATGATGATGATAGGTGGATTATTGAGGGATGATGATACGTGGATTATTGAGGGTTTATGATGGGTGGATTATTGAGGGATGATGATGGATGGATTATTGAGAGATGATGATGATAGGTGGATTATTGAGGGATGATAATAGGTGGATCATTGAGGGATGATGATGATAGGTGGATCATTGAGGGATGATGATTGGTGGATTAATAAGGGCTAATGGTTGGTAGATCATTGAGGGATGATGATCGTGGATTATTAAGGGTTTATGATCAGTGGATTATTGAGGGATGATGATTGGTGGATTGAGGATTGATGATCAGTGGATTATTGAGGGATAATGATTGGTGGATTATTGAGGACTGATGGTCAGTGGATTATTAAGGGCTGATGATAGGTGGATTATTGAGGACTAATGGTTTGTAGATTATTGAGGGATGATGATCGGTGGATTATTGAAGGCTGATGGTCGGTGGATTATTGAGGGACGATGATGATAGGTGGATTATTGAGGGATGATGATACGTGGATTATTGAGGGATGTTGATTGGTGGATTGTTGAGGGATGATGATAGTTGGATTATTGAGAGATGATGATCAGTGGATCATTGAGGGATGATGATGATGATAGGTGGATTTTTGAAGGCTGATGGTTGGTGGATTATTGAGGGTTTATGATGGGTGGTTTATTGAGGGCTGATGATGGATGGATTATTGAGAGATGATGATGATAGGTGGATTATTGAGGGGTGATGATACGTGGATTATTGAGGGATGTTGATTGGTGGATTGTTGAGGGATGATGATAGTTGGATTATTGAGTGATGATGATAGGTGGATTATTGAGGGATGATGATGATAGGTGGATTATTGAGGGCTAATGCTTCGTAGATTATTGAGGGATGATGATCTGTGGATTATTGAGGACTGATGATAGGTGGATCATTGAAGGCTGATGATAGGTGGATTTTTGAAGGCGGATGGTTGGTGGATTATTGAGGGTTTATGATGGGTGGATTATTGAGGGCTGATGATGATACGTGGATTATTGAGGGATGTTGATTGGTGGATTGTTGAGGGATGATGATAGTTGGATTATTGAGGGTTTATGATGGGTGGATTATTGAGGGATGATGATGGATGGATTATTGAGAGATGATGATGATAGGTGGATTATTGAGGGATGATAATAGGTGGATCATTGAGGGATGATGATGATAGGTGGATCATTGAGGGATGATGATTGGTGGATTAATAAGGGCTAATGGTTGGTAGATCATTGAGGGATGATGATCGTGGATTATTAAGGGTTTATGATCAGTGGATTATTGAGGGATGATGATTGGTGGATTGAGGATTGATGATCAGTGGATTATTGAGGGATAATGATTGGTGGATTATTGAGGACTGATGGTCAGTGGATTATTAAGGGCTGATGATAGGTGGATTATTGAGGACTAATGGTTTGTAGATTATTGAGGGATGATGATCGGTGGATTATTGAAGGCTGATGGTCGGTGGATTATTGAGGGACGATGGTCGGTGGATTATTTAGGGCTGATGATAGGTGGATTATTGAGGGATGATGATCGGTGGATTATTGAGGACTGATGATAGGTGGATCATTGAAGGCTGATGATAGGTGGATTTTTGAAGGCTGATGGTTGGTGGATTATTGAGGGTTTATGATGGGTGGATTATTGAGGGCTGATGATGGATGGATTATTGAGGGATGATGATGATAGGTGGATTATTGAGGGATGATGATACGTGGATTATTGAGGGATGATGATAGTTGGATTATTGAGGGATGATGGTCGGTGGATTATTGAGGGATGATGATCGGTGGATTATTGAGGGCTGATGATTGGTGGATCATTGAGGGATGATGATTGGTGGATTATTGAGGGCTAATGGTTGGTAGATTATTGAGGGATGATGATCGTGGATTATTAAGGGCTTATGATCAGTGGATTATTGAGGGATGATGATTGGTGGAGTATTGAAGGCTGATGATGGGTGGATTATTGAGTTATGATGGTCGGTGGATTATTAAGGGCTGATGATAGGTGGATTATTGAGGGCTGATGATGGGTGGATTATTGAGGGATGATGGTCGGTGGATTATTAAGGGCTGATGATAGGTGGATTATTGAGGGATGATGATCGTGGATTATTAAGGGATGATGATAGGTGGATTATTGAGGGATGATGATTGGTGGATAATTGAGGGCTAATGGTTGGTAGATTATTGAGGGATGATGATCGTGGATTATTAAGGGCTTATGACCAGTGGATTATTGAGGGTTTATGATGGATGGATTATTGAGGGATGATGATGATAGGTGGATTATTGAGGGATGATGATTGGTGGATTGTTGAGGGATGATGATAGTTGGATTATTGAGGGATGATGAAAGGTGGATTATTGAGGACTGATGATCAGTGGATTCTTGAAGGCTGATGGTCGGTGGATTATTGAGGGATGATGATAGTTGGATTATTGAAGGATGATGGTCGGTGGATTCTTGATGGCTGATGATAGGTGGATTATTGAGGACTGATGATCAGTAGATTATTGAAGGCTGATGGTCGGTGGATTATTGAGGGATGATGATCGGTGGATTATTGAGGGCTGATGATTGGTGGATTATTGAGGGATGATGATAGTTGGATTATTGAGGGATGATGATCGGTGGATTATTGAGGGATGATGATAGGTGGATCATTGAGGGCTGATGATAGGTGGATTATTAAGGGATGATGATAGGTGGATTATTAAGGGCTGATGATTGGTGGATTATTGAGGGCTAATGGTCGGTGGATTATTGAGGGATGATGATCGTGGATTATTAAGGTCTTATGATTGGTGGATTATTGAGGGTTGATGATAGGTGGATTATTAAGGGATGATGATAGGTGGATTATTAAGGGCTGATGATTGGTGGATTATTGAGGGCCAATGGTTGGTGGATTATTGAGGGATGATGATTGGTGGATTATTGAGGGATGATGATAGGTGGATTATTAAGGGCTGATGATTGGTGGATTATTCAGGGCTAATGGTTGGTAGATTATTGAGGGATGATGATCGTGGATTATTAAGGGCTTATGATTGGTGGATTATTGAGGGATGATGATTGGTGGATTATTAAGGGCTGATGATAGGTGGATTATTGAGGGCTGATGATAGGTGGATTATTAAGGGATGATGATAGGTGGATTATTAAGGGCTGATGATTGGTGGATTATTAAGGGATGATGATCGTGGATCATTAAGGGCTGATGATTGGTGGATTATTGAGGGCTAATGGTTGGTAGATTATTGAGGGATGATGATCGTGGATTATTAAGGGCTCATGATTGGTGGATTATTAAGGGCTGATGATAAGTGGATTATTGAGGGCTGATGATAGGTGGATTATTAAGGGATGATGATAGGTGGATTATTAAGGGCTGATGATTGGTGGATTATTGAGGGCTAATGGTCGGTGGATTATTGAGGGATGATGATTGGTGGATTATTGAGGGCTAATGGTCGGTGGATTATTGAGGGATGATGATTGGTGGATAATTGAGGGCTAATGGTTGGTAGATTATTGAGGGATGATGATCGTGGATTATTAAGGGCTTATGATTGGTGGATTATTGAGGGATGATGATTGGTGGATTATTAAGGGCTGATGATAGGTGGATTATTGAGGGCTGATGATAGGTGGATTATTAAGGGATGATGATAGGTGGATTATTAAGGGCTGATGATTGGTGGATTATTTAGGGCTAATGGTCGGTGGATGATTGAGGGATGATGATTGGTGGATTATTGAGGGATGATGATAGGTGGATTATTAAGGGCTGATGATTGGTGGAGTATTGAGGGCTAATGGTTGGTAGATTATTGAGGGATGATGATCGTGGATTATTAAGGGCTTATGATTTGTGGATTATTGAGGGATGATGATTGGTGGATTATTTAGGGCTGATGATAGGTGGATTATTGAGGGCTGATGATCGGTGGATTATTAAGGGCTGATGATAGGTGGATTATTGAGGGCTGATGATGGGTGGATTATTGAGGAATGATGATCGTGGATTATTAAGGGATGATGATAGGTGGATTATTGAGGGATGATGCTTGGTGGATAATTGAAGGCTGATGATGGGTGGATTATTGAGGGATGATGGTCGGTGGATTATTGAGGGATGATGATCGTGGATTATTAAGGGATGATGATAGGTGGATCATTGAGGGCTAATGGTTGGTAGATTATTGAGGGATGATGATCATGGATTATTAAGGGTTTATGACCAGTGGATTATTGAGGGTTTATGATGGATGGATTATTGAGGGATGATGATGATAGGTGGATTATTGAGGGATGATGATACGTGGATTATTGAGGGATGATGAAAGGTGGATTATTGAGGACTGATGATCAGTGGATTATTGAAGGCTGATGGTCGGTGGATTATTGAGGGATGATGATTGGCGGATTATTGAGGGATGATGATCGGTGGATTACTGAGAGCTGATGATCCATGGATTATTGAGGGATGATGATAGTTGGATTATTGAAGGCTGATGGTCGGTGGATTATTGAGGGCTTTTGATAGTTGGATTATTGAAGGATGATGATAGTTGGATTATTGAAGGATGATGGTCGGTGGATTATTGAGGGACGATGATTGGTGGATTATTGAGGGCTGATGATCGGTGGATTATTGAAGGTTGATGGTCGGTGGATTATTGAGGGATGATGATAGGTGGATTATTGAGGACTGATCAGTGGATTATTGAAGGCTGATGGTCGGTGGATTATTGAGGGATGACGATAGGTGGATTATTGAGGACTGATCAGTGGATTATTGAAGGCTGATGGTCGGTGGATGATTGAGGGATGATGATTGGTGGATTATTGAGGGATGATGATAGGTGGATTATTGAGGACTGATCAGTGGATTATTGAAGGCTGATGGTCGGTGGATTATTGAGGGATGATGATTGGCGGATTATTGAGGGATGATGATCGGTGGATTACTGAGAGCTGATGATCCATGGATTATTGAGGGATGATGATAGTTGGATTATTGAAGGCTGATGGTCGGTGGATCATTGAGGGCTGTTGATAGTTGGATTATTGAAGGATGATGATAGTTGGATTATTGAAGGCTGATGGTCGGTGGATTATTGAGGGATGATGATTGGTGGATTATTGAGGGCTGATGATTGGTGGATTATTGAGGGATGATGTTCGGTGGCTTATTGATGGCTGATGATAGGTGGATCATTGAGGGATGATGATAGTTGGATCATTGAGGGATGATGAATGGTAGATTTTTGAGGATTGATGATCGTGGATTATTGAGGATTTATGATTGGTGGATTATTGACGACTGATGATAGGTGGATTATTGAAGGCTGATGGTCGGTGGATTATTAAGGGCTGATGTTCGGTGGCTTATTGATGGCTGATGATAGGTGGATTATTGAGGGATGATGATAGTTGGATCATTGAGGGATGATGATTGGTAGATTATTGAGGATTGATGATAGTGGATTATTGAGGATTTATGATTGGTGGATTATTGACGACTGATGATAGGTGGATTATTGAAGGCTGATGGTCGGTGGATTATTAAGGGCTGATGATAGGTGGATTATTGAGGGATGATGATGGGTGGATTATTGAGGGATGATGGTCGGTGGATTATTGAGGATTTATGATTGGTGGATTATTGAGGGATGATGATGGGTGGATTATTGAGGGATGATGATCAGTGGATTATTGAGGATTTATGATTGGTGGATTATTGACGACTGATGATAGGTGGATCCTTGAAGGCTGATGGTCGGTGGATTATTAAGGGCTGATGATAGGTGGATCATTGAGGGATGATGATGGGTGGATTTTTGAGGGATGATGGTTAGTGGACTATTGAGGGATGATTTTAGGTGGATTATTGAGGGACGATGATAGGTGGATTATTGAGGAATGATGATAGGTGGATTATTGAGGGCTAATGGTCAGTGGACTATTGAGGGATGATGGTCGGTGGATTATTGATGGCTGATGATAGGTGGATTATTGAGGGCTGATGATCGGTGGATTATTGAGGGCTGATGATTGGTGGATTATTGAGGGATGATGATTGGTGGATTATTGAGGGCTGATGATCGGTGGAGTATTGAAGGTTGATGGTCGGTGGATTATTGAAGGATGATGGTCGTGGATTATTGAGGGATGATTATAGGTGGATTATTGAGGGATGATGATCGGTGGATTTTTGAGGGCTAATGGTCGGTGGATTATTGAGGGATGATGGTCGGTGGATTATTGATGGCTGATGATTGGTGGATTATTGAGGATTGATGATCGTGGATTATTGAGGATTTATGATTGGTGGATTATTGACGACTGATGATAGGTGGATTATTGAAGGCTGATGGTCGGTGGATTATTGAGGGATGATGGCCAGTGGATCATTAAGGGCTGATGATAGGTAGATTATTGAGGGATGATGATGGGTGGATTATTGAGGGATGATGATCAGTGGATTATTGAGGACTTATGATTGGTGGATTATTGACGACTGATGATAGGTGGATCATTGAAGGACTGATGATTGGCGGATTATTAAGGACTGATGATAGGTGGATTACTGAGGGATGATGATCCGTGGATCATTGAAGGCTGATGGTCGGTGGATTATTGAGGGATGATCGTCGGTGGATTATTGAGGATTTATGATTGGTGGATTATTGACGACTGATGATAGGTGGATCATTGAAGGCTGATGGTCGGTGGATTATTAAGGGCTGATGATAGGTGGATTATTGAGGGATGATGATCCGTGGATCATTGAAGGCTGATGGTCGGTGGATCATTGAAGGCTGATGATGGGTGGATTTTTGAGGGATGATGGTTAGTGGACTATTGAGGTATGATTATAGGTGGATTATTGAGGAACGATGATAGGCGGATTATTGAGGGATGATTATAGGTGGATTATTGAGGGCTAATGGTCAGTGGATTATTGAGGGATGATGGTCGGTGGATTATTGATGGCTGATGATAGGTGGATTATTGAGGGATGAATATTGGTGGTTTATCGAGGACTGATGATCAGTGGATTATTGAGGACTTATGATTGGTGGATTATTGACGACTGATGATAGGTGGATCATTGAAGGCTGATGGTCGGTGGATTATTGAGGGATGATGGCCGGTGGATTATTAAGGGCTGATGATAAGTGGATTATTGAGGGATGACGATGGGTGGATTATTGAGGGCAAATGGTTGGTAGATTATTGAGGGATGATGATGGGTGGATTATTGAGGGATGATGGTCGGTGGATTATTAAGGGCTGATGATAGGTGGATTATTGAGGGATGATGATAGGTGGATTATTGAAGGCTGATGGTCGGTGGATTATTGAGGGCTGATGGTTGGTGGATTATTGAGGGCTGATGGTCGGTGGATTATTGAAGGCTGATGATAGGTGGATTATTGAGGGATGATGGTCGGTGGATTATTAAGGGCTGATGGTTGGTAGATCATTGAGGGATGATGATCGGTGGATTATTGAAGGCTGATGGTCGGTGGATTATTGAGGGATGATGGTCGGTGGATTATTGAGGGCTGATGATAGTTGGATTATTGAGGGATGATGGTCGGTAGATTATTGAAGGCTGATGATGGGTGGATTATTGAGGGATGATGGTCGGTAGATTATTGAAGGCTGATGATGGGTGGATTATTGAGGGATGATGGTCCTTGGATTATTAAGGGTTGATGATAGGTGCATTATTGAGGGATGATGATTGGTGGATTATTGAGGACTGATGATTGGTGGATTATTGAGAGATGATGGCCGGTGGATCATTAAGGGCTGATGATAGGTGGATTATTGAGGGATGACGATGGGTGGATCATTGAGGGCTAATGGTCGGTGGATTATTGAGGGCTGATGATCGGTGGATTATTGAGGGCTGATGGTCGGTGTATTATTGAGGGCTGATGATAGGTGGAATATTGAGGGATGATGATTGGTGGATTTTGTGAGGGCTGATGATAGGTGGATTATTGAGGGCTGATGGTCAGTGGGTTATTGAGGGATGATGATAGGTGGATTATTGAAGGCTGATGATAGGTGGATTATTCAGGGATGATGATTGGTGGATTATTGAGGGATGATGATAGGTGGATTATTGAGGGCTGATGATCGGTGGATTATTGAATGATGATGATTGGTGGATAATTGAGGGCTGATGATAGGTAGATTATTGAGGGATGATCATGGGTGGATTATTGAGGGCTGATGATAGGTGGATTATTGAGGGATGATGATAGGTGGATTATTGAAGGCTGCTGGTCGGAGGATCATTGAGGGATGATGGTCGGTGGATTATTGAAGGCTGATGATAGGTGGATTATTGAGGGATGACGATAGGTGGATCATTGAGGGCTAATGGTTGGTGGATTATTGAGGGCTAATGGTCGGTGGATCATTGAAGGCTGATGGTCGGTGGATTGTTGTGGGATGATGATCGGTGGATTATTGAGGGCTGATGATCGGTGGATTATTGAAGGCTGATGATAGGTGGATTTTTGAAGGCTGATGGTTGGTGGATTATTGAGGGTTTATGATGGGTGGATTATTGAGGGCTGATGATGGATGGATTATTGAGGGATGATGATGATAGGTGGATTATTGAGGGATGATGATACGTGGATTATTGAGGGATGATGATAGTTGGATTATTGAGGGATGATGGTCGGTGGATTATTGAGGGATGATGATCGGTGGATTATTGAGGGCTGATGATTGGTGGATCATTGAGGGATGATGATCGTGGATTATTAAGGGATTATGACCAGTGGATTATTGAGGGTTTATGATGGATGGATTATTGAGGGATGATGATGATAGGTGGATTATTGAGGGATGATGATTGGTGGATTGTTGAGGGATGATGATAGTTGGATTATTGAGGGATGATGAAAGGTGGATTATTGAGGACTGATGATCAGTGGATTATTGAAGGCTGATGGTCGGTGGATTATTGAGGGATGATGATAGTTGGATTATTGAAGGATGATGGTCGGTGGATTCTTGATGGCTGATGATAGGTGGATTATTGAGGACTGATGATCAGTAGATTATTGAAGGCTGATGGTCGGTGGATTATTGAGGGATGATGATCGGTGGATTATTGAGGGATGATGATTGGTGGATTATTGAGGGATGATGATAGGTGGATTATTGAAGGATGATGGTCGGTGGATTATTGAAGGACTGATAGTCGGTTGATTGTTGAAGGCTGATGGTCTGTGGATTATTGAAGACTAATGGTTGGTAGATTATTGCGGGATGATGATAGTTGGATTATTGAGGGCTGATGGTCGGTGGATTATTGAGGGATGATGATTGGTGGATTATTGAGGGCTGATGATAGGTGGATTTCAGAACCATAAAAAATGTATTGATCCCTGAGGACAAAGTTGATCAGAGTCCCTCTGATGTAAAGAACAGAGAATTATAACAAGTCAGAATAAGAGTATGAAATATAAGTATGTAAATCTAAACTAATACTATATAAATAAATGTGTTATGCTACAATATTTAACACTTAAGATATGAATAAATCTATGTTGACTGTGCTGAGTCTGTAGGTGTGTACTATGTACAGATGTGTTCACTGTTGAAAGTATAAAGTCTTTACTGTCACTGCACAGTGAAATGAGATGTGACTGTCAAGTGATGAATTCAACAACATAAACAACAACGTGAGAATAGAAAACAAAGGACGTTCAGTCAGGATTAAAATATCATGCATCATACAAATGTATTTAAAGTGCATCAGAGTTACATATTGACATAGTCTGTCAGTGATGCCCCAAAACTGTGGAACACACTGCAGACACATATCAGAGGACACAGCTCGATATATGTTTATTATTGAAAAATTTAAAGGTATCTGTTCACTTAAGTCTGTAACACTCTTGGTGTTTACACTTCAAGCTGCTGCAACTCCTCAAAATCATACCTGATTTTATGATTTATAGCACTCTGTGCTGAATTTCTTGTATGAGGTGACATATAAATTAAGTTTATTACAATTATTATTATTGTGTCCAATTATAATAATAATTATGTTATTGTTATTACTATCATCATTATTATTTGTATTATTATTATCATTATTGTTATTATTACATCACACAGTATGAACTGGTGTGTAACATTCAGAAATATAAACTTGTTATGCTGCAATTTAGTAGAAGACATTAATCTACAGCTCCCTGTGTGTGTCTGTGTCTGTGAGGGTTAGGGTGGATGTGTGGTGTCCCCCTCGGCCTGGGTCCGGGGCCCCAGTTGTTTTCAGACCGTCCCTGTGTGAGAGCGGAGGGGCGGAGTCAGAGGAGAGGCGGAGGGACAGTGGGCAGAGCCATCAGGCAGAGAGACAGTGACACAGACAGGAGGACACAGAGACAGACAGACAGAAAGACAGAGGGACAGCAGGCTGAGCTTCGGCAGTCAGTCGGTCAGTCGGTCGGTCGGTATGTAGCAGCAGCGGAGGATTATTAGAGGATTATAATCTAACCCCGCCGAGGATGAGCCGCTCCCCGGCCGCCTGAAGGAGACTCAAACCCCGCCGTTATTCCGCTCATCTTCTCCGTCTGGACCAAAATGGCGAACGAGTCCCCGGCCAAGAGTCTGGTGGACATAGACCTGGCGTCCCTCAGGGTGAGTCCGGGTCTCTGGGACCGACACAGACCCTGCGGAGCCGTCTCTTTGTCTGAGGCCAGCAGGACGGGCGCAGCCGGCTCACACATCAAACCAACCCTCCGTTAAACCCGCAGAGAGCCGCTCATTAATGTTTGTGTTTGTTTTATACGCAGGATCCGGCCGGAATATTCGAGCTGGTGGAGGTGGTCGGAAATGGGACCTACGGACAAGTCTACAAGGTTGGTGTGTGTGTGTGTTTTACCGTGTGTGTGCGCGCTCTTCCGTGTGTGTGTGTGTGTGTGTGTGTGTGTGTGTGTGTGTGTGCGCGCGCGCGCGTATGTGAAGAAACGGGCGGAAACCGGAGCATCAACACGCAGAGCCTTCTCAGTGTATGTTCGGTCCTCTGGTTTCATCAGACCGGGTCCCCGCCCCTCCGGTCGGTCCGGACCGGATCATCTCTCTGTATCTCCGGTTGTATCGATGCAAACATCAGACCTGCTTCTATTTTAGTTCCGACCAGCTCCCTCCTCCTCCTCCTCCTCTTCATCCACATCCAGTCAAACATCCCTCATATCGTGCACGAGGAGCTCAGATCTGATCCAGGTCAGTCCTCAGACCTGATCCAGGTCAGTCCTCAGCAGCTGACCGACTGAGCGCCATTAGGTGGGCGGTGTTTCACTGCGCATTTGTGCACATCACTGGCCAGCAGGCCTTCTGCTGTGTGCTGCATCAACACACTCACACGCACGCACGCACACACACACACACACACACACACACACACACACACACAGAGTAGATGGAGGCCCAGAGCTCCTGCAGCCTGATCTCCACCTTCACTGCTCCATCAGAGGAGCAACTATATCATCATCATCATCATCCTGCTGTTGCCTGGTAGAACTGAGAGGAAGAAGGAGAGGAGGAGAGGAGAGAAGGAAGGAGAGGAGGAGAAGACAGGGGAGGAGGAAGGAGAGCAGGGGAGGAAATGAGAGGAGAGGGGGAAGGGGAGGAGAGGAGAGGAGGAAATAAGGAGATAAGGACAGGGTCAGAGGAACAGGTGATGTATCTGCTTTGGTTTCTGTTGAATTTGAAAAGAATCAGCTGCAGCTCTGTGACGACGGTTGTTTTGTGTGTAAGTGTTGTGTGTTTTGTTTGTAAGTGTTGTCTCTCAACATGTCTGCTCCCTGTCAGCTGCTCTGTGGATGCTGTGTCATATTACAGGAGTGATGATGTGTTGGCAGTGATGTCATCATAACTGTTGTGTTCTGGATACCAACCAACAGAGGCCGAGTGGCTCCTTCTGCTTCAGGTGTGGCGCTCCGCTAACTTGAGTGGGGATAAAATAATTCAGTGGTTCAGCTCCTCCAGAGTCTCCAAATGTTATCAGACCACATGGGTTAAACTCTGATAGTGGAACGAGTCATCTCATGGATTGGGTTAGAAATTAGCAGCAGCCAGATGCTGGTAACATCTGCACTCACCAGCCAATAAAAAAACAGTGGTCATCTTCTGATTGGATGGTAGGTTTTATAATTGACCAGTGACAGTGGACTGAAACGTTAATGCTAAAAAATATGTTATCCACACTCCCAGCTGCAAATACGGGATGTCTCAGAATTAAACATGTCACTATATATAAACACAGGGATGGGTCAGTAAAAACAACCTGTGTATTTGTTTGTTGATCTTTAACAGCAGTCTGCAGCTCGGCAGGCATCTCTCTGAGGTACAACAACAATACGTACAACACCAGCATTGTCTCGTGGTGACTGGGCGGCTCTCTCCAATGTTTCATGGTCAACGTGAACCCACAGGCGTGTTGTAAACATGTCCAACATGGCATCCGTGTCCACAGAGCGGTCTCAGGGTTGACGGTATCTCAGCTCCGCCTCTGAGGATTACACAAGTGACCAGCAGCATTCAGCGACTCCACGGCTGAGACGAGTGTCACTTTGAATCAGAGTGTGTGGTTGTGGGCCCCGAGGCGAACCTCAGCGAACGCTGTTACCTCACAGTATGACGATGACATGTCTCCTCATGATGAGGCTCAGTGTGGGAGCATTTGGTCCTACTGTTGTGTGCAGGCAGGGAACGGAACAACAGGAAACACATCTTGATTTGCTTTGAGGGTTTTTGGTGTTTTATTTGTGAGGCTTGGGGGAGGATGGCGCCCGCTGTAAACGTTTCATTAAAGACGGGACGAGTGGTCGTGGAAACGCTCCGACGCTCTGGAACATAAATGAACGCTGACATTTTGAGTTTAGTTCCTCAGGATTCGGTGAATCATGACCACGTGTGCCCTGCGAGTCCGAGAGAGGATGAAGCTGCCTCACAAACAGCTGACCAAAAACCTGTGTGTGTGTGTGTGTGTGTGTGTGTGTGTGTGTGTGTGTGTGTGTGTGTGTGATTGGTTGGGTTTCCCCAGGCTGGCGAATATGTGCAGAATGTGATGGACTGAGGCTTGCTGCAGCTGTGTGCTCCGACAACAGCTGCTGGGATGGAAAAATAAAATACAGGGAGGGGTGAGGAGGAGAGGAGGAGGGGGAGAAGGAGAGGAGGTGGGGGAGGAGGAGAGGAGGAGGGGTGAGGAGGAGAGGAGGGGGAGAAGGAGAGGAGGAGAAGAGGTGGGGGAGGAGGAGAGGAGGAGGGGGAGAAGGAGGGATGAGGAGGAGAGGAGGTGGGGGAGGAGGAGACATATTTTAGGCCCTGTTTAGATGACAACGGTTTCTCTAAAAATGGAAAAGTCTGTCCTTTGCATTTAAAAAACTTCTGTGTTTATATGACGACGTTACTGAAACGATCCCCGTTCACACGGAGCTGCAAAATCTACTGGAAACGCTGTAGTATGCATGCCAGGCCAATGGATGGCAGTGTAAATTTGCAAAGCAACACCACGGCATGACGGCATGTGTCTGCGCTGAAGCGCCTTCCTCTCCAACGCCGTGATTACAAACCAAGACAAAGAAGACACAATGGCGAAAGCATGCACAGATAACTTTGTCTGGATGGACGATGAGGTGGAGTTGCTACAGTAACAGATCTGCACTTCACTTCAAATCAACAGGGTGAGCAGCACAAACAGAGCTCTGCATTGTTGTTGTGACGGTCGGCATGCCTAGTGACTGGGACCATAATGCGCATGTGCGAAAAGTCTCCGTTTTCAGAGGAACTGCGTATTGCAAGTTTACATGACAACGGAGACGCTGCCGTTTCCAAAAAGTTGCACTCTGGAACCCGTTTTCAAAATGTTGCGTTTTCAGGCACCCAAAACGCCGCTGTCGTGTAAACGATTGGCCAAAACACAACTAAAGTTTACCATTTTCAGTTGAAATCGTTGTCGTATAAACGGGGCCTGAGAAGAGAGAATCAGTCGTTCTTTAATCAGCAGAGTGTTTCTGTTCAGGCCTGACAGGTCTCAGCTGGTGTTGGTCTGCTGTAGAATATAATCCTCACTCAGTGACTGAGTTCTGACATTTTAACTTTCATATGAAAACGTGACAGTGTGTTTTTCATCTCATTTATTCTCCGTGACGTCCTTCACACTTGATCAGCCTTTAGCCTATGGCGGACGCAGACTCAGATGTGTACATGTGTCCCTGGAGCAGTCCGACATGTTCCTCCCCACAAATGTTGTACTTCATAGATTAGATGCACAAATTGCTGATTTTTTAAATGTTACTTTTGTTAAATCAATCAATCAGTCCATCAATCACTTAATCAATTCATCACTCCATCAATCCATCAATCACTCAATCCATCCATCCATCCATCCATCCATCAATCAATCAATTTTATTTATAAAGCCCAATATCACAAATCACAATTTTCCTCACAGGGCTTCACAGCAGACGACATCCCTCTGTCCTTAGGGTCCTCACAGCAAATGTTGTTGTTACGGCTTTTTATGAGTAAAGAAAAGTCTGCTAGCTGCTGGGCTAGTTAATGCAATGGGAAAGGTCATAGGCTCAAGCTAATAACGTTAGCATGTTGTTTATGTGGAGAGAAAGGTGTCTTTTTTGTTTTATTGCTGAAACTTGTGAGTTCAAACTGAACTGAATTTTGTGACATTGCCTTTGTTAAATGTTTCTTGAGTTACCAAAAATAGTGCTAGCGGCTAGGCTATGTGCACTGGGAAACGTCATAGGCTTATGCTAATAATGTTAGCATGTTGTATTTGTGGGGAAAATGTGTCTTTTAAAAGACAAATTTTTGTCAGTGAACCTTGTGAGTTATAACAGAGCTGAGTTTAGAACATAGAACTCATTACGCATTATTGTCCTAGAAACCTGCCAACTAGTGTTACCGGTGGAGTTTCATGCCTCAGACCGGCCCACTCCAGATCACGACCTATTATAACCTACATGTTACGTCTACAGTATTTATTTTATCTTGATTTGTTTTATGATGTTTTATTGGTGATTTTATTACGTTTTATTGTTTTATTTTATCGTGTTTTTAGAGAGGGATGTTTGTATTTATTTAATTTATATTTGTGTATTTAACTTCCTTGCCTGTACAGCACTTTGGTCAACTGAGGTCATTTTTAATGTGCTATAGAAATAAACTTGACTTGACTTGACTTGACTACAATAGTGCTCTGTTCTCTAAAGCCTTGTAATTTGGTGTATTTTTCTAAAATCTCTCCAATTCAGTGCAAGTAAGGGTTGATTCACAATGTAGATTTATTTCAACATGAGTGCACATCTCCAACATTATTCATTACAGCACATTATCAGAATCTATATTCTTTTCAAATTAGTGTTCACAGATATCCAAACCTTAAAAATTACATAAAAGAATAAATGAAAATATTAAATATTAAGTTTGAAAAAATAAAATTGTTGCACTCTCTCATAACATGATCTCTTTTTCCTCTGCAAGGAAACAGTTCCATCACAACTTAGATTTTACAAATATGAGAACACGGGTTAAAGGGCAAATCTCCAACACTATTCTTTACAACATCAGAATGTCCTTTTCTGCAGTATCAAATATCAAGCAAATTAGTGTTCACAGATATCTAATCCTTGAACATAACCAAAGAATAAAGTGAGTATTGCACTGTTCTCTGCAAGTTTTATTCACAGTAAATAACATAACTTTCTAATGATGCCATTATCTTAGTTTCAAAGAAACATGGCGAACTCTAAAACATAAATAAACGCCTGAGCAGTGCACTGGTCTCTGCGACTTTTTTTTATTACAGTAATAACATTATATTATATAAGATCTGCCAGTGGAGGCGGCCCATAGCCTGAGTGTCAGACTGAAGCTCCCAGAACCTTCAGTCTGACATCGGCTCCATTGAAGGCGATTTACAAGGGGGAGGGAATTTGATTTTTCCCTAACCAATCAGTAGAGATCAACGACTCACCCAGAATCTGACGTCATTAGTATCCATGCCTCGGGGGTGCCGAAAACAGGCGAGCAGTGCTTGTTTAAAATGTCTCCGTCGTCGTGCACGCCCAGCTGCATCACCGTTAAATCCAGTTTAGCAGCTTCCATAATTTGGTCCTCCATTAACGCAAGTAGTGGCGAAATACCTCGATAGCATCATTAATGTGGTCTGTAGGATCTGTAGCGGTCGCCATTGTTGCTATCCTCACCAGTTACCCACTGGCGTACAGTTTGACATCAGCGTGGCACTGATTGGCTAATCGCTAGACCCGCCCCCACCCCTGGCGTTCATTGGTCCGTCCATTGTTTGGACGAGATAAATCGCAAATTCATTGCAGTATGCCAGACCAGAGATGCAAGCCTACTCCGTTGAGTGGGCGGGGTCTATGGCCTGGAACCAGGCTAGGCGGCCCATGGTAGCAGCATATGTGATACCCAGTGTCATGACTTAACACCGGCCCAATAAAAACAACAACAACTGAACACCGGCCCTTACGGCCCAAACGTCAGACCGGCCTACCGGGAATTGTCCCGGTCCTCTGATTAGCCACTCTGGGCCTGGGTGTAAAGCTGACACATAACTGCCTCTGACATGTTAAATAATAGTGAAAAGTACGTTTAGAGAATTCTCCTGAGGAGAGCTGGAAGTTATCTAGAGTCATCCTAATGTGTAATTTATAATGTAAACTGTGTATTTCTCTCTGGTTCAGGTTTCCCAGGAGTTAAAGTTAGCTGTAGAGGAAATGTAGGAAATTTTTCGTCTCTGACATGTGGAGAATCCTCTTTGGTTTTTACCACAGAGTCGAAATTAAATCCAAAACAAGGCTGTTAATCAGAAACATTCATCAAGAACAAAACATCCTGTCACTGGAAAACAAAAATCACAACATGAATCCAACTCCTAAAAAAAAACCCAAAGACACAGATATAACAGAATAAACTTTATTAACAGCAGCAGAGTGCAAGAAGGTCAGAGGTCACCGTGTCTGTGTGGGAACTGAAGGAATTTTTATAACTTTGGGTGAGACCACACGGAGCGCGTGGGACTGGGAATTCCCCTCTCTGAAGAAAATTGTTTAACCCATTAGAGGAAGGCTGAGCGTCTCTCACCACAGCTGTTATTGTTCCTGACTCGCTGAGATGGGCCAACTGTACGTTTACAACACGACGCAGAGGAGCAAACAGGGCCGACTGAAAGTTTACGACACGTCCAAAAGATCAGACTTTAGTTGATTCTGAAAAACAGAGCGGACCTGGAGTCAGTTGGTGTCGTCAGAGAGGACGAGTGGATGTTTGTGAGGAAGCAGTGAAACGCAGGAAGTCATCAGTGCAGTGAGGAGACGTTGGCGGTCTGGTGGTGACGGTCAGATTAGAAACCACAGCGCTGTTTCATGTGTTCACAGTATGAATGTGACAACATGAGTAGATCCTGCTGATTCACAGATTCACTGCTGATAGTCTTCATCTGCTGATCAGCTGTGTGGACGCTTTAAAACTTCATCATCATCATCATCATCATGCACACTGACACATCACCTTCGTCTGTTCCCTTTACCTCCCATCCATGCCATACAGTGTGGGAAGGGAAGGACTGAATCTATTCATCAGCTGACTTTAGGAGAAGCCGGTGCAGAGTCGCTGTGATCTGCCTTTACGTTAACATCCAGGCAGCAGCATTAAGTGTCAGCTGCAGGCAGGACACAGGGAGGGTGTGATTAATGATCATTAGCTTTATCTATTAATGAATCAACGTGGAGCTCAAAGAGACGTCTTTAAAATGCTTCATATCGTAGTGGAACACCCAGAGGTGTCAGATCTATAACCACAGAGACACATCTGACAGTATAGTCAACACACTGATAAAAGCAGTTTCACTTCCTGAGCGTCTCTTCATCCTCACATCACAACAGGAAGACAGATGCTGTTTTCCTTCTGCTGATGGTAAAGTGAAGCAGGGCGTGGCTCTGCTCCTCCTCCTCCTCCACTACCAGCCTGTCATCATCATCATCATCATTAGAGCACAGCACCATCATTCCATCACAGGAAATACAGATCTGTCAGATACATGCAGGTCAAAGTGCTGTTATATGTTTGACTTTATCCTTCTGTGAGTCCACATCTGGATCTGAGGACACACACACACACACTGTATCAGGACAACACTGAGTGACGTCACTGTGAATCTGCCTCTATAACCAGAGGAGACGTCTGGCCTCACGTGATGATGATGTCTATGTAACATGGATGTTTCTGGGCTCTGCGATCTGTGTTGTTCTCAGTTGTTCCAGTTGTATGTGGATCTATTAATAGACTCTGTGCTCTGTAAAGTGGAACTACAAAGCTGTCAGAAGGAATCGACTCATGCTAAGCTGCCTCACCGACCTTCCGGCTATTCAAACTGGAATGTTAGTCGTGTCTGCGGTGACCTTTCACAGCACAGGAAGTGAAGTCCAGCCACCAGCAGCAGTCTAAACGTCTCCTATCTGCCGTGACCTTTCCAATCAGAAGAAGTGGAAGCTCTGCGCTGATAGTAGCAACAGGAAGTTGACTCTGTCACGGTTCATGATGGAGAAGTGGAGCTGCTTTGTGTTCCCCCCCCAGAGCTGCACCCAGACTGTGTTTGTAATGCTGATCAAATCTGAATCTGTCTGAGTGAAGATTCACCTCAACAGCACACCACAGCCTGAAGAGACTGCTGGGTTTAAACTGCTGCACCTATAAAGTGTTGCAACAATGCAGCTGAGATGAGACGTTAAAGTCAGTCACAGAGTCATTACAGAGATATTTGTGTGTGTGTCACAGAGGTGAGAGTGTTGTAGTGGTGTTAATGAGTGTGTTAGCGGTGAGCAGCTCTGCCTGTTAGCTATACTGACGCTACAAATACGACCCACAGCTTGAGACAGTATCTGGGTCACGTTTTTTGATGCTCGCTGTGTGGACTGATGCAGCCATGCCACCGCCGCCGCCGCTGCTGCGGGTGATCCTCACTTATATACAGTCACACAGCAGTACACACATTTAATACATGTATGGAGTTTCATGTTTATTGGCATGTGTTGCTGCTGTTGTTTTTTACATGACGCTGTGAGAACAAGAGACACGTTCAGCTCCAACTCATCCTCACTGTGACCTCGTCACATGTCCATGTTTGGTCATGGACTTTCCACGTCCACATATGATGTCCAAGGTACCCTGGGTGTGTTGGTTGTTGACGTTCTTCAGCATTCAGCGACTTCACAGTGAGACTTGGTTGTTAGCTCGGCTGGAGACTGAGGCCTCATCCACATGGACACAGGTATTTTTGAAAATATAGTTTTTCCTACTTCGTTCCTGTCCATCCAAAATGCTAAGTTAGCGATCAGCTAACTATGAAGTGTTACAGATAGGGAAACATCAGATCTTTATTAATGAAGCACAGAATATTTATAACTTCTTTAAATGCAGGCTGATGAACAGATGAACAGAGTGATTGTTTCAGTGCTGCGTCGAACATAAACTCTGCTCATGATGACGTCTGAAAGTGAAAGCTCTGATTAATAAAGCTGTGTCACACCTTGTGTTGATTAAGACTGTGACACAGTAACATGGTTCCTTCTGTCCTCCTCCATCAGCTCCGCCCAGTCGCTCAGGCTCAGGCCTCCACCTGGATGAAGATGGAAAAAGCTGCTCCTCTTCCTCCTCTGAGGCTGCGTCGAGCCCATCCTCGATGAGGAATGTAAAGGTCAGGGTTCATCCACAAGAGGAGGAAGAGGAGAGGTGTTGGGATTAAACAGAGGAGGAAGGAGGCTTTGAAATGAGTGATTGATTCAGGAGGAGGAGAAGAAGAGCAGCAGATGAAAGTCGGTCTCTCTTGAACATCCTCTTCCACCTACAGCATGGTCTGAGGTGGTGGAGGGGCTGATGAAGGGACCATGGCGGCTGTAATCACCCAGTGTGAGACGACTCATGGTTATAGAGATGATCTTTGTTATGTAACAACCTTCTGATTGGTCTCTGTGTGTCTGAGGGTGAAGACTCCTCTGAGCTCAGGAAAAGGACTTTATTTTAACCCTGTGTGGTTTGTTCACACGAGCATGAAGCGTGTTTTGAAGGATTTTACAGCTGGTGAATATTCACCCTGAGCAACTGTCCTAACAGTTGTGCAAACTAACTGGGACAGGCTAACAGCAGCTAACAGCAGCTAACGGCAGCTAACAGCAGCTAACGGCAGCGAACGGCAGCTAACAGCCGCTAACGGCAGCGAACGGCAGCTAAAGGCAGCTAACGGCAGTAAAGGCAGCTAACGGCAGCTAAAGGCAGCTAACAATAGCTAACGGCAGCGAACGGCAGCTAAAGGCAGCTAACGGCAGTAAAGGCAGCTAACGGCAGCTAACGGCAGCGAACAGCAGCTAATGGCAGCGAACGGCAGCTAACAGCAGCTAAAGGCAGCTAACAATAGCTAACGGCAGCTAACAGCAGCTAACAGCAGTAAAGGCAGCTAACGGCAGCTAAAGGCAGCTAACAATAGCTAACGGCAGCTAACAGCAGCAAAGGCAGCTAACGGCAGCTAACAATAGCTAACAGCAGCTAACAGCAGTAAAGGCAGCTAACGGCAGCTAAAGGCAGCTAACAGCAGCTAACGGCAGCTAACGGCAGCTAAAGGCAGCTAACAGCAGCTAACGGCAACTAAAGGCAGCTAACAGCAGCTAACGGCAGCCAACAGCAGCTAACGGCAGCCAACAGCAGCTAACGGCAGCCAACAGCAGCTAACGGCAGCCAACAGCAGCTAACGGCAGCCGACAGCAGCTAACGGCAGCCGACAGCAGCTAACAGCAGCTAACGGCAGCCGACAGCAGCTAACGGCAGCTAACGGCAGCTAACAGCAGCTAACAGCAGTAAAGGCAGCTAACGGCAGCTAAAGGCAGCTAACAATAGCTAACGGCAGCTAACAGCAGCTAACGGCAGCAAAGGCAGGTACCGGCAGCTAAAGGCAGCTAACAATAGCTAACGGCAGCTAACAGTAGCTAACGGCAGCAAAGGCAGCTAACGGCAGCTAAAGGCAGCTAACAATAGCTAACGGCAGCTAACAGCAGCTAACGGCAGTAAAGGCAGCTAACGGCAGCTAACGGCAGCTAACAGCAGCTAACGGCAACTAAAGGCAGCTAACGGCAGCTAACAGCAGCTAACGTCAGCTAACGGCAGCTAAAGGCAGCTAACAGCAGCTAACGGCAACAAAAGGCAGCTAACAGCAGCTAACGGCAGCTAACAGCAGCTAAAGGCAGCTAACAGGAACTAACGGCAGCTAACGGCAGCTAACGGCAGCTAAAGGCAGCTAACAGCAGCTAACGGCAGCTAAAGGCAGCTAACAGCAGCTAACGGCAACTAAAGGCAGCTAACAGCAGCTAACGGCAGCTAACGGCAGCTAAAGGCAGCTAACAGGAGCTAACGGCAGCTAACGGCAGCTAACAGCAGCTAACGGCAGCTAAAGGCAGCTAACAGCAGCTAACGACAACTAAAGGCAGCTAACAGCAGCTAACGACAACTAAAGGCAGCTAACAGCAGCTAACGACAACTAAAGGCAGCTAACAGCAGCTAAAGGCAGCTAACAGGAGCTAACAGCTGCTAACGGCTAACTGGGTTTGTAGTGAAGTTCAGATAGTAGCTGGAATCAAGTGATGTGAACATAAACAACATGGAGGCTTTGTAGAGTACCACGACCCTTAAAGTGACGCCAACACCTCAGTGGTTGTAGCTGCTGCAGGGGGCCAATGACACATCACATTAAACTGAAGAACATGTGTTATGATTGGCTGAGAGAGAAACCATACAGAGTCATTTTGTTTTAGATCTGGGTGTAAAAAGATCAAATGCAGGTTTGACTGAAGGAGTTCATACATAGTCCATACTGCTGACACCCAGCCGTCTGTGCTCTGAACCAGCACTTAGAAAAACAAACAAACAAACAAACAAACAAACAACATTTTCACTGTAATATTGATAGTGTAAAATCTTGTATGACTGTTACAGTCTGTAAAGTTCAGCTGTGTGTTTGTCCCCCTGACAACACATTAGGGCTGACCCAAAAAATTTGAAGCTTCGAAGCTTCATTCGATGGGACGGGATTCGATCGTGAAAAAAAAAAATCAAAATCAATCAAAATTTTTTTCTGTTTTTTGGGGGGGGCTTAAACGCAACACTAACCCCCACCAGTCTGATACTGACAACGAGCGCACTGAGAGCTGGCAGACGTGTCCAAGAGGTCATCAGATGTGTGGTATATTATTGCCGCTGGTTATTTTAAGTTTAAGTTTATTCACTTTATTAATCCCCCTGAGGGGAGATTCAATGTTTTCACTCTTGCTTGTCAATAACACACAGGTCTGAAAGACACACACACACGCACAAACAGGACCTATACATGCACAGAGTGGAGAGATGTCAGAGTGAGGGGGCTGCCCTTGGTGAGGTGCCCCAAGCGGTTGGGGGGTTTGGTGCCTTGCTCAAGGGCACCTCGGCAGTGCCCAGGAGGTGAACTGGCACCAACCCAAGTCCCTATGGACTGAGCTATTTGAAATGGATAAAGTTATTTTTTACTGGTGAGTTAACGGAGAATAGCCTATATGTCATGTAATTAAAAAAGAAAAAATCTCCGACAAGGAAATAGAAAGCCTGATGCACAATAGAGACCTGCTATTATCCTGCTTGAACACAGACGACTAAATTCTTTCAACAATGTGACTCAAAATAATGATAAAATAGATTTTACTGATGTAAAATATGCGTTTTCCAGTTCCAACGGTCCGCTCTGAGTCTGGTGTCAGAGACACTTCTGATGCTCTGAGTTGCGCATCTGTTTGATTGTGCTGCAGTGTGCGCTGAGGGTTTTAATTTAGTGTTCAATCAAAAGTTAAACACTACTTATCACCAACCGTTACTGTTTTTTCGTTTGTGAATATTTTTATCTTAATTCTAGTGTTGGAAGAAACTACGTTTTCGCCATAATTTTTATGGCTTCGAAGGTCAGCCCTACAACACATTAAAATAATGAACTAATTAGCTCTGTCTGTGGTGTAGTTTGGTCTCTGCAGGCTCCTGTAGGAGCTGTTGTATAACGAGTCTACAATGTGTGTTGGGTGGAGTGATGATGGAGTGATGGATGAATGCAGAAAGATGGCTGCTTGTTGTTGTAGCAGTGAGGCAGTGATGCTGAGGACACTCAGAGTATAAACTGTATCTCACTGTCTGCTGGGACGATTCCTCAGAGGAACTACAGCATAAACCTCTGAGCTGGTTCTTCACTGTTTGTTCATACCGACCAACATGTGTCTCACAAACTGTCAGGTGCTGGAAGCTGGTGTGTCACATTCATGATCTTCGTGTAGAAAAACAAGTAATTCTCTTTTCCTTCAGTGTGATGTGTGTGTTCGTCTGTCTGTCTGTCTGTCTGTCTGTCTGTCTGTCTGTCTGTCTGTCAGACTGTGGTCAGTCGCTCAGCTCAGTGGATGACAATGTCTAAATGTTAATTTAATTTAGGAGTGGAGGCTGTGGGTTGTTTGTGTGTGTGAAGAGGCCATTGTGACGGTTATAGAGAAGATGATTTGTAGTTTATCAGGTTGATGATGTTGCAAACAGATGTCTCTCTGTGTTTGTCCTCAGCTGCAGACAGACTGATTGACATGCTACTGCGGGTTTATCATGTCTGAACTGCAGCATCAAATATAAATATATATGTCTGTTAATAATCACCTTACACAGAAACCTTTGTGTTAGTTAATTAATATTTCCTGTACATTAAATCAATCACGCTTCAGTAACTGCTGACGAGCCGCTGCGTCCAAGGACTTGACGACCGTGTGACGAGACCTGACGTCCAGATGGACGACAGCTTCGCTCAGCTCCAGGAACAGACAGTTCATGTTTTCTGAAGTGAGGCTGTGTGAGGTCTTTATCCACAGTCAGTGTGTTATCTACTGCAGATGTAGGTCAGCACGCCCTCAGTGTGGAGAAGCAGGAAGGAGTCTGACATGGAAGCTGAGCAGTCTTCTGCTGTGGGCGGAGTCAGCGACACAATGTATGTTAGACACCAAAAAATATCAGTTAACTGTTGTTGATGTTGATTTTTGCGGGTGGCTTAAAAACATTTTGTCACTGACTCCGCCCAAAGCAGTAGATCGACTTCTTCCTGTTTCTCCAAAGTGGAGGTGTGCAGACTGACATCATCTGCAGATAACACACTGACTGAGGATAAAGGCGTCACACAGCCTCACTTCCATAGTCCAAACTGTCATTTTAAGGAACTGGCAACATGTAACATTTTCAGAAAACATGAGTTTTATTCAAGATGTTTGTTTTTAGATTAATTCCTCATCAGAAGTTGAAACTGTTGCTCATGTAGCACGATTTCCTGTGTGTTTAGGTCATCATCACCCCGAAACAAAGAGGACATTGTTCATCATCTACTTTCTTCTTCTGAGACGACATTATGAAAAATAAAGGAGTCTCCAGTTCAGGACATCAGCCATGCTTATGTCACCTTGAGCCTGAGCTCTGAGCTAAATGCTAAAATGTTCTCAGTGCCAACATGCAGAGGTTAAACTATTAGTAAACAGCTGAGGATGATGGGATGTCTTTATATCTGCTGGCTATAAACCAAATGATTGGACCAGGTTGAACTTTGACCTGATGATGGTTCATCCTGAGGGAAATATAGATCAGTCAGAGGATCATCAGAGTCTGAACATGTTGTCATGATCATGTTCTTTAACCACATTAGAATTGAAAAGTTGTTGTAAAATGAGGAGGATTTATTTTATTAAACTGTTGTATTAACATTTATATTTCCATCATTATCTGACAAAGTATCAGCCCAGCTCTGATATCATCCGTCCCCTGGTGTCTCTCGTTAACTCAGCTTTAAACTGTGGTGATAAAAGAAAAGAGAAGTATTAAAGGTTTATTGTGGCTCATTGTTTGTCATCACGAGGCCCTTTAAAGCAGATGGTGATCAGCGGTCCGTCACTTAAATCTGCTTCCACAGTGATAAAGAAGGGACTATTGGAGTCTGGTCAGGACTCAGTTGGTTCCAGATGTTGGAGGGTGTCAGTAGGTCTTTGTCCTATAGGAGAGAAGCTGAACAGTGACATCACAACATGTGACCATGTGAGAATTGTAGATGTCTGTATGAATAAAGAAGCCTGAGCAGCAGCAGCAGCATCACATTGTCAGAGCTTTTGTCTTGATGAGTGAATCTGATTTTTTCTGTCCTTGGATTTGATGATCATGAGTCATGAGGACATGTGCACACTCACACGTGCACTCAGTCATATTTCCAAGGTCAGAGCCGTCAGTCATGCGTGTCCAGTGTGTGTAGACGGTGTCTGTCGTCTGATTGACTCTCTGCAGCACTGGCCTCTTCATTCACTTATCTGTGACCTGCTGCTGCTGCCTGATAAAACACTGAAACACTATCTGTCAGGAGCAACATGGGCGCCACCTGGGCACCGCATGTTCTGAGCTGGGAATGGAGGAGCTGTAGATGGTCACATGTGCACGTTCACTGCTGATGCTGTCTCACATCAGCTGTATGTTGTGTTTAAGGAGATGCTCTGAGGTGGGTCTGATAATGCTGATGTGAAGAGAGGCTCACGTGTTAAGGTGCAGACACACCAGACTGAACTAGCAGCGACGAAAGCCAACTGTTCCGTTGTCTGCGTCGCCTCACATCGCCCTGTGTCAGTTGCATTTGAACACACTACACAGACTGCAGCCGACAGATCCAAACGGAGAGCCGGGGCTAGCTCAGAGACTAGCGGAGGCTAACTGGCTGTGCTTCCCTCCGGTCATGCTGCGGCTAACGCTCCGCTAGCCGCTCCCAGCTAGCTGCGGTTTGTTATTCAGGTTAAAGTGTGAAGAAGCAGCGGGTCTGTGGGGCAGCTGAGTGAAGTGGAGCCTGAGGAGGAAGCACCAGTTAGCCCCGGTTTCACTACAGGCAGATTCACTCGCTACAGGGGCGAGGAAATAAAACCTGAACAGCCAATCAGAGTGATCTCTCTTACCGACAAGCTCCGCCGCCGATTGAACATACTCAATCGGCCGAAAAGTGCCGACGGTGCGGGACACACTGCAAAATCTAGGCCGATGCCCCGACTTTGGTCGACGGCCAACCGTAAGATACACGGACACAAGGCTAATGTTTAAAGTTTAAAGACATTTGAACGTGTTAAATTTGAGAACAGAATTTGGTGTGGCGGTCGGTGGTAGAGTGACTGTTTAGTTACCGTCCCTCCAGCCCATCTGCCCGTCTGAAGCAGTCAGCTGAGGGGAAATACAGATAAAGCTGATCTGTGACTTACAGGGTTTAAATATGACTGAAAATGGGTCCTTGAATCTAACACTGTGTGATGAAGATGAGTTTACTGACAGTAGGAGCAGTCTGTGTTGGACTGAATGAGATTTACAGGATAGACTCTGGGTTCGGCCGGGTCCTCCTCCAGTGAGCTGGGCTCTGTCTAAATGCTGGACTGGTCCGACTGAATAAGACCAACTGAGGCTCTGCCCAGCGTCCCTCCTGCTGCCTTATTATAGCCCCCCCCCCCATGCACACACATGCCAGCTAACTGTGAGCGTCTGGTTGAGGCTCTTAATGACAGTTGTTGGCTCGTCTGAGCTCCTTTGGTTTAAATGTGTGGACATGGTGTGTGTGTGTGTGTGTCTGGCGGGGGGGGGGGGGGGGGGGTGGGTTACTGTATGGGAAGCCATCTGGAGAGGGGAACAACAAAGCTGTGGGGAGGGGGTGTTTGTCCTGAGAACAAGCTTAAGAGTCGTCTGACTGCTCTGTTTTAGTTCAGAGATACAACATGGACCTTTTATTCTTCCTGCGTGTGTGTGTGTGTGTGTGTGTGTATGGTCCCCAGAAGAAAATGTTGGTGCTGTCTTGGTTGCAAATCATGAGTATGTTACATTTCTACTTTTCATACATATCAATGTTTGTAAGGTGACGTAGTGTCTGAGCTGACTGTGACATCAGGAGGTGGAGGTGAGACAGGTAGTCGAGACCCCCACCCAGCTGCAGGCACTGTTCAGGACCTGTCTGTGTTTCTTCAGGAGCTTGTTGGGTATCAAACGTTGGTGTTTGTTGCAGCCTGTTGCTGCTTTCCCAGCAGGGGTAGTGATATTTACAACATGTTCTTTCTCTCACCCTGAATTCATTTCCCACCAAAATTAGCATATGTGTACACATTTTTTCAAACACGGAAACCAGCTAAACACAGGTGACGGAGTTGTTCCCATTGGCTGCAGACCAGTTCTGTTTTTTGATATTACTGCTGTGTCACGTTCAACGTCACAGACAGGCCAGAAAACAGGTTAGTAAACAGCAGAGAGCAGCATGGAGGCCTGTGAAAACCTTACAGTGGTTATTGCTCTTTGTACATCTCCTACTGATTCAGTCTCTCCCTCAGACTAACTGGGATGGATGTGTGAGCTGCTGGACGGATACAGAATGTTGTGTGCTCTCCATTAATGGGGCTGGACATCAGAGTCCAGATTAACTGAACAGGTCAGAGCGTCCTGAACGTCAGGTTTAGGCCATCAAAAAATATCTGCCATCAATTGACAGAGTCAAAGAACACCGTGCAGGAGGGCGGAGCTCTTACTGTCAGGTATCAGGTGATTTGCGAGGCTGGTTTTGTCTCAACTTTTTGTCTTTTTAGACGTCATTTCTGTAAATTTTAAAAGTAATCCAGACGCCTGACTTTTTCAATATCTCGCTAACGTTTCTGTGACGTGTGGTCAAAGTGACGTCATCACTAAACCGAGCCTGTCACGTGTGGTCAAAGTGAGTCATTGAGTTTAAATGTCTGAGAATAACAGTAATTAATATTGATGCTTAAAGTGTTTGACGGTGATCTCTGCATTTATGGTCTGTTTGGGATTTTTTGGTAAAATAGGGCATTCAGATACTGATTTAGACTTTGATGTTGATCGGCAACAGCTGAAGCTTTGAAGCATTCAGGGTCAGTGTAAATAATATAATATGTCAGAATAATATATAATATATGTCATAGGTTTGTAACGTGACAGGGTGAGAGGGTGGTCACAGATGAGAGGACTCAGGTCAGTTGAGGATAGACAGACACAGGTTTACAGAGAATAAATCTGTTCTTTATTTCTTTACCTCTCAGTCACTGTGTAGCTCTTTGTGTCTCTCTCTCTCACACACACACACACACAATGACACACACCCACTTGTTGCCGTGGTGATAATAAATCCTGTTTTCCTTTGACGGAGCGGCATAGCGTCTCTCCGGCCTGCTCTCACAGAGGCAGCTGGCAGAGACGACTCTCAGCCTCATTAGCTTTTGTTTTCATCCGTTAGCCGGTCTGAGCCGGTCACATGACCACCAACCCTGCTGCCCCATTGGACAGCTGCAATGAGCCTCAGACAGCTGACCAGTCTCCTGGCCTCTGATTGGACTAGAGTTTGTCAAAGCACTTCCTCCTGTAGCCAGGCAGACTCGGAAAACTCCCAGGAGTCATGGAGGCTCTGAAAACAGAGGCTGCAGTCAGGAGACAGAGACAGAGACAGACAGAGACAGACAGGGACAAAGACCGACAGGGACAGACAGGAACAGAGAAAGAGACAGACAGGGACAGACAGGGACAGAGACAGACAGGGACAGAGACAGAGACAGACAAAGACAGAGACAGACAGGGACAGAGACCGACAGGGACAGAGACAGAGACAGACAGGGACAGAGAGAGACAGGGACAGAGACAGAGACAGACAGACAGACACACATGAATCTTGTGCAGCTGTCCAATGTCCCAGTGAACACATGAAGATTCACCCTCTCAGATGATTCATACCATGAGCAACAAACAGCAGCTGGTTCAGTCTCTGGATTCATCCTGATGATGATGATTTACCTGATGTTTATGTGGTGGATTTTCTGAGGACGATGAGACACACTAGCCCCTTTTACGCTGCCATATTTTCTGCGAATGTTTTGCTTGTCTGTTTTGCGAGCGTTTAGACACACAGAGCCAGATTGGCAAGTTGATCCGAGGCGCCCAATTTTCCACCTCGTAGGGTAGACATATTGGAGGAACCCTTTTAGTCTAAACAGACTGAGGCGGCCTTCTGCAATGGGAGGGGCTGTTGATGACTTGATGAGCTGAGATTGAGTATTTCCTGATCAGCTGTGAGGGTCCTAAGGACAGAGGGATGTTGTATGCTGTAAAGCCCTGTGAGACAAATTGTGATTTGTGATATTGGGCTTTGTAAATAAAATTGATTGATTGATTGATTGAAGACTTGTGGTAGGAGCTGTTGATGACGTCGCACGTGCGAGCAGGGTTTCACGCTAACTTTTTTCCCAAGGAGCACATGTGCTCCTAAGTTGAAAAAGTAAGGAGCGCACAAAGAACTTTAGGGACACAATGTAAATTGATCAAATAATGTGTTTTCCGTAATAAATGTGATGCAAATAGACATTTACAAGCAAAATTATTTAATGAATTTGTATACAAAATGTACACAGGTAAAATCATCAAGTTTTGTGACACCAAACACCACACCAAAGTATTCCAATTTAATTTTGTCTTTAATGTTATTATCTTATATATGTTATCTTTGCAATATGATTATCTTATATAATGTTGTTACTATCCTAAAACATTCTCCAGGTCCTCTGAAACTCTGCAGGACTTATTTCCACCCTGCCCAGCAGTGGTACTGTGGCGAACGGTCCCTAACTATGGGGAGAACGGAGCCTCTTTTCCCGGTCCCTCTTCTCCACCACACTTTGACTTATTCCCACCCAGCCAACAGCCTGGCCGTGGAGAACGGTCCCTAACTGCATCAATAAGTGATTAACACAGGGGGGGATCAAAATAAAATAAATAAGATAAAAATCAACCAGCCACCCTCTTCCTCTGACAGTCCCTTCATAAATAAAGAACAGTCCTTAAAGTGCGGTGAGGTTTGTGGACCGTTACCTGGCTGCCACAAGAGAGAAATGTGAACGGCTTATTTCTCCTCTGACACGCTACATACCTGTGTGCCGCCACGCCTCTGTTGTCCAGGTACTACTGGGCAGTCATGACATCAACGAAAGAGGAAATTACTGGACCTGGAGTCGGACTTCTCCGTCGCGGTAAGCCGTTATCTTGCGCACTATGCGGTAGTCTAGAAAACTGGAGAGTTTTTTTTGTTGTTTGCTTGTTTTGGGTTTGCCCTGGGCGGTCGCCCACATTGCCCATAGCAAAAACCGTCCCTGCCTCCGCCACACTTTGACTTATTTCCACCCTGCCGACAGTGGGACTTACGGCCGAAATCCACCGGGCACGTCAGCGGCGCGACACGTCTGCAGCGCGAGTCCCGTAGCTGCTCGCCCCCCTGTTAATCAATTACAGCGACTCCACCGGCAACGGGAGCGGCGCGACAACTCTCTATTTTAGGATGCTCTTCTATTTTTGTCGTGCTACGCTCCCCTATGCGACCCTCCAGCAGATAAAAAGTACATGAAATAGTGTGCTAAACGAGCACAATGTGTTTTAAAATGAATAAACCATTATCAGAGGTGATATGTGACATTGTGTAAATGTCCGTGGCGGACATTTGAAAGCGAGTAGATGACAAGCAGTACAGTAAACTTGTAGATAACTCAAATATATGTAATAACTTAGGTGGAAGATGCTTTAACATTTCATGCAGCCTACATGCAGCCTCTCGGCTCGGCTTCTCTACGTGTCGCTTCCATACGCAGTCAGTGGAGCCCATATAAATACGCCGCGACGCTACACTGTGGACCTTGGCCGTTATATTCATTATGCCGACAGTGGCTTGGAAAACCGCCCATAACCGTTTCACACGGGGAAGAGGGAAGAGGGAAGAGGGAAGGCGGCTGGAGTTCCTCCAACATTTGCGGTTAGATTATCATATTTTTTATTGACAAAAATATAGGCTGCTTTGGCTGATTTTTTTATGCGCACATGTGCCCCTAAATATTTTCTACAGTTCGCACACACATATTTTCAGTCTCAAATGCGAGTGAAACGCTCGCACTGTCGAGCCCTGTGTGCGAGCCACTTGTGGTGGATAAACAGGAAACAGCTGATAGCAGGAATTAGCGAGCAGCTAGTAGCAAGAGGGAAACACAAACCTGACAGACACTGTAAAGATGAGCAACTGGGGAGACAAGGAACTACACGCCCTCCTTGTCCTCGCAAACAAAGAGGCCATTAACCGTCAGATGACGGGGACGGTGAAGAACGGGCCGACTTATGAGAGAATTGCCGAAGGACTGACCAGCCGCGGCTTCCCTCCCACGTCACTGTTTACGTCACACGCTGAGCTACACGTTTTGTTACTTGCTCACGCCCCCCATTGCCCTGAAAAAGGCACATTCTGTATAAACAAAAGTAGGTAGGTGGCATTTTGCTGCACTCCCCGATTGTGTTTTTGAGACAATCAGACAGACAGAGACAGACAGATAGACAGACAGAGGGGCAGAGACAGAGACAATCAGACAGACAGACAGACAGAGGGGCAGAGACAGAGACAATCAGACAGACAGAAACAAAGACAATCAGGCAGACAGAGACAGACAGATAGACAGACAGAGGGGCAGAGACAGAGACAATCAGACAGACAGAAACAAAGACAATCAGACAGACAGAGACAAACAGACAGATAGACAGAGGGGCAGAGACAGAGACAATCAGACAGACAGAAACAAAGACAATCAGACAGACAGAGACAGACAGACAGATAGACAGAGGGGCAGAGACAGAGACAATTAGACAGACAGAAACAAAAACATTCAGACAGACAGAGACAGACAGATAGACAGAGGGGCAGAGACAGAGACAATTAGACAGACAGAAACAAAAACAATCAGACAGACAGAGACAGACAGACAGAGGGGCAGAGACAGAGACAATTAGACAGAAACAAAGACAATCAGACAGACAGAGACAAACAGACAGATAGACAGAGGGGCAGAGACAGAGACAATTAGACAGACAGAAACAAAGACAATCAGACATACAGAGACAGACACACCTCCCATGTGTCTCCTGCAGCGTCTTCGTCCCTGCAGGAGACAGTTTCAGCTGTTAAAGGAAAAGTTTTAATCACTGTAGAAGATCAACATCGAGGTCCAAATATCGAAAGATCCAGGTCCAAAGATCCAAAAATCCAGGTCCAAAGATCCAAAGATCCAAAAATCCAGGTCCAAAGATCCAAAGATCCCGGTCTAAAGATCCAAAGATCCAAAAATCCAGGTCCAAAGATCCAAAGATCCCGGTCTATAGATCCAAAGATCCAGGTCCAAATACCACACCATACCACACCACACCATATCAGACCACACCATACCACACCAAACCACACCATACCACACCACACCATATCAGACCACACCATATCACACCACACCACACCATATCCCACCATACCACACCACACCATACCACACCACACCATACCATGTCACACCATACCATACCACACCACACCACACCATATCACACCACACCATACCACACCACACCATACCACACCACACCACACCATATCACACCACACCACACCACACCATATCACACCACACCATACCACACCACACCATACCACACCATATCACACCACACCATACCACACCATATCACACCATACCACACCACACACCATGTCACACCACACCATATCACACCACACCACACCACACCATATCACACCATACCACACCACACCACACCATACCACACCACACCACACCATATCACACCATATCACACCACACCACATCACACCATATCACACCACACCACACCATATCACACCATACCACACCATACCACACCACACCATATCACACCACACCACACCACACCATATCACACCACACCATACCACACCACACCATACCACACCATATCACACCACACCATACCACACCATATCACACCATACCACACCACACACCATGTCACACCACACCATATCACACCACACCACATCACACCATATCACACCACACCACACCACACCATATCACACCATACCACACCACACCACACCATACCACACCACACCACACCATACCACACCACACCATACCACACCACACCATATCACACCACACCACACCACACCATATCACACCACACCATACCACACCACACCATACCACACCATATCACACCACACCATATCACACCATACCACACCACACACCATGTCACACCACACCATATCACACCACACCACACCACACCATATCACACCATACCACACCACACCACACCACACCATATCACACCACACCATACCACACCACACCACACCACACCATATCACACCATATCACACCACACCACATCACACCATATCACACCACACCACACCACACCATATCACACCATACCACACCACACCACACCATACCACACCACACCACACCATATCACACCACACCATATCACACCATACCACACCACACCACACCATACCACACCACACCACACCATATCACACCATACCACACCACACCACATCATACCACACCACACCACACCATATCACACCATACCACACCACACCACACCATACCACACCACACCATACCATATCACACCACACCACACCATACCACACCATATCACACCATACCACACCACACCATATCACACCACATCACACCATACTACACCATACCATACCATATCACACCACACTATATCACACTACACCATACCATATCACACCACATCACACCATACTACACCACACTACACAACACCACACCATATCACACCATATCACACCACACCATATCACACCATACTACACCACACTACACCACACTACACCACACCACACCATATCACACCACATCACACCATACTACACCACACTACACCACACCACACCATATCACACCATATCACACCACACCACACCATATCACACCACCCACACCACCCCACACTACACCACACCACACCCCACCACACCACACCACACCACACACACACCACACCACACCACACCCCCCCACATCCACCACACATACCACACCACACCACATCACACCACACCACACCACACCACCATATCACACCACACCACACCCACACACACACACACACCCACACCATATCACACCACACCACATACACACCATACCACACCCACACCATATCACACCACACCACACCACACCATATCACACCACACCACCACCACACCATACCACACCACACCATACCACACCACACCACCACCACACCATATCACACACCCATACCACACCATATCACACCATACCACACCACACCACACACCACACCACACCACACACACCACACCACACCACACCACACCACACCACCACACCACACCACACCCACACCATACCACACCACACCATACCACACCACACCACACCACACCACCACACCACACCACACCACACCACACCACCACCACACCACACCACACCATATCACACCACACCACCCATACCACACCACACCCCACCCACACCATACCACACCACACCACACCACACCACACCACACCACACCACACCACACCACACCACACCACACCACACCATATCACACCACACCATACCACACCACACCACACCACACCACACCACACCATATCACACCACACCACATCACACCACACCACACCACACCACACCATACCACACCATATCACACCACACCACACCACACCACACCATATCACACCATACCACACCACACCACACCATATCACACCACACCATACCACACCACACCACACCACACCATATCACACCATATCACACCACACCACATCACACCATATCACACCACACCACACCACACCACACCACCATCACACCATACCACACCACCACACCACACCACACCACACCACACCACACCACACCACACCACACCACACCATACCACACCACACCACACCACACCACACCACACCACACCACACCACACCACACCATACCACACCACACCCCCACACACCACACCACACCACACCACACCACACCATACCACACCACACCACACCACACCACACCATACCACACCACACCACACCATACCACACCATACCACACCACACCACACCATACCACACCACACCACACCATATCACACCATACCACACCACACCACACCATATCACACCATACCACACCACACCACATCATACCACACCACACCACACCATATCACACCACACCACACCATACCACACCATATCACACCATACCACACCACACCATATCACACCACATCACACCATACTACACCATACCATACCATATCACACCACACTATATCACACTACACCATACCATATCACACCACATCACACCATACTACACCACACTACACAACACCACACCATATCACACCATATCACACCACACCATATCACACCATACTACACCACACTACACCACACTACACCACACCACACCACACCATATCACACCACATCACACCATACTACACCACACTACACCACACCACACCATATCACACCATATCACACCACACCACACCATATCACACCACACCACACCACACCACACTACACCACACCACACCATATCACACCACACCACACCATATCACACCACACCATATCACACCATATCACACCACACCATATCACACCATATCACACCACACCACACCATATCACACCACACCATATCACACCATATCACACCACACCACACCATATCACACCACACCATATCACACCATACCACAGCATACCACAGCATATCACACCACACCACACCATACCACACCATACCACACCATATCACACCACACCACACCACACCATATCACACCATACCATATCACACCATATCACACCATACCACACCACACCACACCATATCACACCACACCACACCATATCACACCATATCACACCACACCACACCATATCACACCATACTACACCATACCATACCATATCACACCACACTATATCACACTACACCACACCATATCACACCACACCACACCATATCACACCATACTACACCATACCATACCATATCACACCACACTATATCACACTACACCACACCATATCACACCATATCACACCATATCACACCACACCACACCACACCATATCACACCATATCACACCACACCACACCATATCACACCATATCACACCATACCACAGCATATCACACCATATCACACCACACCACACCATATCACACCATATCACACCACACCACACCATATCACACCATACCACACCATATCACACCATACCACAGCATATCACACCATATCACACCACACCACACCATATCACACCATACTACACCATACCATACCATATCACACCACACTATATCACACTACACCACACCATATCACACCACACCACACCATATCACACCATACTACACCATACCATACCATATCACACCACACTATATCACACTACACCACACCATATCACACCATATCACACCATATCACACCACACCACACCACACCATATCACACCATATCACACCACACCACACCATATCACACCATACTACACCATACCATACCATATCAGACCACACTATATCACACTACACCACACCATATCACACCATATCACACCACACCACACCACACCATATCACACCATACCACACCACACCATATCACACCACACCACACCACACCATATCACACCACACCACACCATATCACACCATATCACACCACACCACACCATATCACACTATATCACACCACACCACACCACACCATATCACACCATATCACACCATACTACACCACACCATACCACACCATATCACACCACACCATATCACACCACACCACACCACACTACACCACACCATATCACACCATATCACACCACACCACACCATATCACACCATATCACACCATATCACACCACACCACACCATATCACACCATACCACACCACACCACACCACATCACACCATACTACACCACACTACACCACACTACACCATACCATATCACACCACATCACACCATACTACACCACACTACACCATACCATATCACACCACACCACACCATACTACACCACACTACACAACACCACACCATATCACACCATACTACACCACACTACACCATACCATATCACACCACATCACACCATACTACACCACACTACACCACACCACACCATATCACACCATATCACACCACACCACACCATATCACACCACACCACACCACACTACACCACACCACACCATATCACACCACACCACACTACACCACACTACACCACAGCACACCATATCACACCACAGCACACCACACCACACCACACCACACTACACCACACCACACCATATCACACCACACCACACTACACCACACTACACCACACCACACCATATCACACCACACCACACCATATCACACCATATCACACCACACCACACCATATCACACCACACCATATCACACCACACCACACCACACTACACCACACCGTACTAAGGATAGATATATTGGGTCGATATTTGAGTTTTTTACTTGTATCGGTTTCGGCCGATACGCGTGTGGGTTCGCGGATTTATTTTTCCCTGGCGTGATTTACAGACAGGCATCCACGGGCAGCTCTGTGTTGCCGGAAGACCCTGCAGCGTGCATGCAGCGAATCCTACTGTGTACAGTAGTTGTTTTATTTTTTCTTCAGCTCAAATATTTGTTTATTTTATAAGACGTCACTGGAAGATTTAAGAGCACTGAACTCTTTTTTTTATTTGAATGTATAATAATAATAATAATAATATTCTACCTGTTCTACCTCAACTTTCCATCTTGTATTCGTATTTTTTACTGTTCAATAAATGTTTCTTATTTTAAACTTGAGACCTGTAATATTTTTTATGATTGTGTCATTTTTTGATTTAAATTGAGGGAGCAAAAGCAGTATCGGCCCCAAATATTGGCTCAAGAAAATCGGCAGTCCATAATCGGTCATCGGCTAAGAGTGATGGAAAAAAATCGGTATCGGCATCGGCCCTAAAAAATCCATATCGGTCTATCCCTACACCATACCATACCACACCACACTACACCACACCATATCACACCACACCATACCACACCACACTACACCACACCATATCACACCACACCACACCATACCACACCACACCACACCATATCACACCACACCATACTACACCACACTACACCACACCATACCACACCACACCACACCATATCACACCACACCATACCACACCACACCACACCATACCACACCACACCACACCATACCACACCACACCATACTACACCACACCACACCATATCACACCACACCATACTACACCACACCACACCATATCACACCACACCATACCACACCACACCACACCATATCACACCACACCACACCATATCACACCACACCATACTACACCACACTACACCACACCATATCACACCACACCACATATAGTCATTTATGTAAATATAAGCATATGTACATACAGACGCTGCTCACAGCTCACACACTAAACACACTACACTGTGGTCACATGACCTAACGTCACCACCACAGTGAGGCCGTAAACACACTACTCCACGGTCACATGACCTAACGTCACCACCACAGTGAGGCCGTAAACAAACTACTCCACGGTCACATGACCTAACGTCACCACCACAGTGAGTCTGTAGAGTCGTGTTCAGTGTGATGATGTTCTGTAGTCTCATTCAGTCACTCGTTAGCGACCATTTATTTTACAAACACTAAACTGATTTAATGTTCATTTTTAGTTCCAGTCGATCGTCAGAGGACAGAGGCAGATGTTTGTTGTTCACACTGTAAAACCCTGGAAGACAACCACGTGACTTTTGGCCCCGTAAACAAACCTGACTCCATGATTGAATTTGTGTGTGTGTGTGTGTGCGTGTGTGTGTGCGTGCGTGCGTGCGTACATGCGTGCGTGCGTGCGTGCGTGTATTTATGAGCAGTGAAAGCATCTGTGGAATTCTGGCATTTTGTCAACAGCAAAATAAAAGACGGACAACAGCCATTACCCCTCCTACTCCTGCTCCTCCTCCTCCTCCTGCCCCCTCTTCCTCTTCCACCATGTGATTAAACCCCCCCCCCCACACTTGTTTGGTCCCATGGTAACGAGTGAGGCATGCTGGGAGAAGTTATTTTTGGCTCTCAGCTGATGAGCTCTTCAGGTTTGGACAAGAAAAGGTTAATGCTGTCATGAGAGGTGATGATGGAGAGTGGTGCTGTCCTGGTTTCTCTACTGGGTCAACAGGTTTTAATGGTGTGTGTGGTGTAAACATAGTAAAGGTTGTGTGGTTAGTTCACGTGAACAGTCAGATGACAGCGGTCATGTCTGTGTGTGTATGTGACAGTCAGTTTGATCTGCTTGAGTTCTGAAGCATAAAGAATTCATCTATCTCCTCCTGCTCACAGCTGCCAGCTGTCTTTATTTGGGGTTATTTTCTTGTGGTTGCTATTGTTCCTTCATGATGATCAATTAATTGATTAATCAGCTGCTTTAAAGAGAAAAACCTTCCAGGTTCAGAAACGTCAGGGTGAGGCAGGATGATGTCAGCCTGGTGCAAAGTAAACCCACCTGGGTGTAAATCTGAGGATGACTCAGTCTCTATCTGTCTGTCCGTCTGTCTGTCTGTCTGTCCATCCTCTGCTGTAATCCCAGCTCTGCTCTGGATGAATAAATAAATCATCTCAGTGTTGTTGGAGGAGAGGAGCTGAGCTGCAGGATTATATCAGTGTTTCTTCTTTTCTGGCAGCGTTCATACAGCAGCTCTGATTCAGTTCAGTTCAGTTCATTTATTGGTCTCCTTAGAGAAATTTGACTTGGAGCTAGGGGTCAGCATACACATACATACAATCAACATATAATCACCAACATAAAAATACACACATTACAACACATAGTCACCCAGTTACCTCAGTGCATCAAATTAAATACGTAATACATACATCAGATACACTTCTCATTAATCAATTTGATTGACAACGGAATAAACAAGTTCCTGTACCTGTACCGTACCTCTTATACCTGCATCGTGGTACTCTGTACCTTCTTCCCAAATACAGTAACTCATATTCAGGATTCAGTGCATGGTCATGATCAGACACGATTTTACGAGCTTGTCTCATCACTGATTGTTCAAAAATGTCTTGAGGAGAGATCAGGGGTGTGGACACACCCATTATCTTCCCTGCCATATTAATCAATTTAGCAATTTGGGATTTAAATTTCACAGTCAGGTTTCCAAACCAGCTGGACATACTGCATCTTAACACAGACAGAATACTAGCATTGTAAAAAATCATCATTATGTTTCTACTGACCCCAAACAGTCTTAATCTCTGTAGGAAGTGCAGGCGCTGATGTATCTTTGACAAGACATTTTGCACATGTGAGTGGCAGTTCATATCCCTATCAATCTGTACTCCCAGATATTTATAGTAGACAACTTGCTGAATTGTTTGGTTATGTATAGAGATTGCAGTGTGGTCTCTTATGGACTTGGATCCACTACAGTCTCAGTTTTACCAACATTAATTTGCAGGTGGTGTTCGTCGCACCACTCGACAAACCTCACCACCTCCTGTGTGTGGATGCTGACAATCTTCATCACACACTGAACAGTATCTTTTGTTGGTACAAACAGAGACAGACTTCCTGTTCCAGTCAGATGACTTGGTTATTCAGTGTGTGTTTGAGGCTTCAGGGTGCTACATTAAACTGAATCACATCATCCTGAAAGATCATTTATTTTGTGCAATTTAACCAGTCTTTCATCCCAAAAACTGAGGTTTGTTTCCTGTGTGCTTCAAAACATTTAATCAGTTGTAGGCAGCCTTGTCATCATCGTCATCATCGTCATCGTCGTCACCATCGTCATCGTCGTTATCGTCGTCATCGTCGTATCGTGTTATGGATCATTTAACCTTGATGTGGATTCTCTTTTCCTTCGTGTCTCTGTCCACAGGATGACTTTAGTCTTAAATGTCTGTTTAACGTGTTCCTGGTCTGTTGACCAGACGCAACGTTTGTCTGTCTGCTGTCACAGAGACTCTGTAGCTCTGGGTGTGTCTGGAGGACAGATGGACGTGACTTCTTGTAGCTACAGATATAACTGTCAGTTTGGTCAGAGAGGAGCTTGAAGACCTGGTGTTTCTCTGTGGCCTGGACCATGTGTATCTCCCTGTGCTGCCTTTCTCTCTCTCTCTCTCTGCCTCCCTGTAGGTTAAATCTGCGTCTATTTATAGAGCAGCAGCAGCACAGCTGAATTACGGGTCAGTATGTTGAGAGGGAGGAGGGGCTGCTGCTGCTGCTGCTGCTGCTGCTGCTGCAACTTCACGACCTCATGTCTGAAAGGAAGAAAACTGACCGACCATGTGTCTTACAGAAACAGAAGAGGAGGAGGAAGAGGAGGAGGGATTTTCTTGTTGCTCATATGTTTAAAAAGGCTTTGAAACAGGTTGATGAACTATTTAAGTGTTTTTAATTCTGCACAACCACACACACACACACACACACACACACACACACACACACACAGCGACCGACTGTTTGGTCAGCCTGTTACTGTGTGTTGATGTTGACAGAAGGACGGAGGCTGTGTGGAGGCTGGGTGGAGGCTGGGTGAAGGCTGGGTGGAGGCTGGGTGGAGGCAGTGTGAAGGCTGGGTGGAGGCTGGGTGGAGGCTGGGTGAAGGCTGGGTGGAGGCTGGTTAAAGGCTGGGTGAAGGCTGGGTGGAGGCTGGTTAAAGGCTGGGGGAAGGCTGGGTGGAGGCAGTGTGGAGGCAGTGTGAAGGCTGGGTGAAGGCTGGGTGGAGGCATTGTGGAGGCTGGGTGAAGGCTGGGTGGAGGCTGGGTGAAGGCTGGGTGGAGGCTGGGTGGAGGCTGGGTGAAGGCTGTGTGGAGGCTGGGTGGAGGCAGTGTGAAGGCTGGGTGGAGGCTGGGTGAAGGCTGGGTGGAGGCTGGTTAAAGGCTGGGTGGAGGCTGGTTAAAGGCTGGGGGAAGGCTGGGTGGAGGCAGTGTGGAGGCAGTGTGAAGGCTGGGTGGAGGCAGTGTGGAGGCTGGGTGAAGGCTGGGTGGAGGCTGGGTGAAGGCTGGGTGGAGGCTGGGTGGAGGCTGGGTGGAGGCTGGGTGAAGGCTGTGTGGAGGCTGGGTGGAGGCAGTGTGGAGGCTGGGTGAAGGCTGGGTGAAGGCTGGGTGGAGGCTGGTTAAAGGCTGGGTGAAGGCTGGGTGGAGGCAGTGTGAAGGCTGGGTGGAGGCTGGGTGGAGGCTGGGTGAAGGCTGGGTGGAGGCTGGTTAAAGGCTGGGTGAAGGCTGGGTGGAGGCTGGTTAAAGGCTGGGGGAAGGCTGGGTGGAGGCAGTGTGGAGGCATTGTGAAGGCTGGGTGAAGGCTGGGTGGAGGCAGTGTGGAGGCTGGGTGAAGGCTGGGTGGAGGCTGGGTGAAGGCTGGGTGGAGGCTGGGTGGAGGCTGGGTGGAGGCTGGGTGAAGGCTGTGTGGAGGCTGGGTGGAGGCAGTGTGGAGGCTGGGTGAAGGCTGGGTGAAGGCTGGGTGGAGGCAGTGTGGAGGCTGGGTGGAGGCTGTGTGGAGGCAGTGTGGAGGCTGGGTGAAGGCTGGGTGAAGGCTGGGTGGAGGCTGGGTAGAGGCTGGGTGAAGGCTGGGTGGAGGCTGGGTGGAGGCTGTGTAGAGGCTGGGTGAAGGCTGGGTGAAGGCTGGGTGAAGGCTGTGTGGAGGCTGGGTGAAGGCTGTGTGGAGGCTGGGTGGAGGCTGGTTGAAGGCTGGGTGGAGGCTGGGTGGAGGCTGTATACAGTAATGGGAAAAATAGTAAAGGGAATAATAAGTGTAATATTTAAATCATATACCAGTGTGTGTTCATCAGGCAGCAGATACTCTGCAGAGCGTCACTGATGAACATCTGAATCTGAGGATAATTAAGATTTAACTGATTGAAATTTGTGACGAGCAGACGACAAACTGTAACCTGGAAATCCAGATGCCCCGCCCCTAGCAAATTCGAATTTGCACTGCACGGGAATCTGGCCCCGACAAGCGCCTATCGGACCAATCAGATCAGTCTATCTGACAGAGGTGGGCTTTGCCCCAGCCTCCACCCAGCCGTAATATGATGAGGACAGCGCTGCGCCGAAGGTGTCGAAAAGTAAACAGCCAAGATGGCAGCTACAGATGGCTAGCTTCAGTTTAGCTTTGGAAGAAACGCTAAGCCAACTACACTTACCTTTTTCCTCGAGAGAGGAACAGAAGACTGCCCTAGAAGCCTTCGCTTCCAGGAAGGACGGCTTTGCTGTTTTGCCGACGGGATACAGCAAAAGCATAATATATCAGTTAGGCGTGACCCCGAATAGTCGATGATTCGGTGATTCGATTCGGAGAAGTCTGATTCGACTGCCAGTCTCGCCGTCGAATTGCCGCAAAATGTGGTTATGAAACAAGACCATGCCATTCTGACTATATGGGGGTGCTCACTGCTGCTGAACATCTTGATTTGACATAGAATGTATTTGTAATTCATGATATATAGCCTATTTTGATACAAACATTAGCCTAATATCTGTTAAAAAAATATTGAAAATGAAGTGTGCGTTTAATCAGTAGACGTAATCATTACTAAGCATGAATAAATCACCCAGTTGCTCAATCTGAGTATGCTGCAGGACCATCAGAGCAGCATCGAAGCCTACAGGGATTTCTTTTGTTTAGCATCTTATTGGCTCATAATGTCCACCAAAAAAACATCTTAAGTGTGGGCGCATTTTGAAATGGTAAAAGATGACTCCAAAAAAGTTAAATGCAAGCTGTGCCAGCAGCTTTTGTCGTATCACACAACAACCACTGATATGCTGTATCATTTGAAACGGGTAAGGAGTAAGACTAATTAACTTAAATGGAGATGAGAATGTTCTATTATTCATTCACCTGAAGTGTCTTGAAATGAATTTCACCACTGACTGTTTTCTTGATAGACTCTGATTTTTTATTTGGCTACTTTTTGTCCGACGTGGCCAAACAATTGAGAGCGGTGACGCACAGTCCGTGTGGATGAACTTGTATGAACCTCAGTTGATTAATGAAGTAACTTGAAGTCAGAAGGAAGGAAAACTGTTTCTAAACCTTTTGATGATGTTTTTGGATGACGAGTCAGAAACGACTCTTGTTAAAGACATGCATGAGGTTGCAGCGCGTCTGCGCTCACCTAGAGCATCATACCTTGATGCAGTGAAAGGAATAAAGATAAAGATAAAATGATAACCCTTTTACTTTCATTATTATTATCTTATTATGCCAACTGAAGAATTAAATTTATTTGGGTGTTTTAGCTCTTTTCTCTGGAGCGGAAACTGACGCAGATGAGCTCATTAATCAATGAGGGGAAAACAACATAATTCGACGATTAGTCGGCTAAAGGAAAAATCTGTCAAATCAGATTCGACGATGAAAATTCTTAGTCGGGGACACCCCTAATATCAGTTAGCCCCACTGGTCGGCAAACAAATGGGGCTTAGTGCAATGAATACATCACCTTGTTTTTTGCTCTGATTGGCCATCGTGCTATCCAATTGCATGTGACGGCATTTGGAATGCTTCAGTTAGTGCCGCCCCTTGGGTAGGAAGGGTTGGGGTGAGGGCCAGACTCAAAATCTTTCTAAATTTGAGTCTGGATTTCCAGGCTAGACAAACTGACCAGATCCATAAAATACCTACATTTATTACATGAGCTATTTCTTTGCTGGAGCTACATTAACACTGACATGGTGACTCTCCGACTCTGTTACGAAGTGAAGATGTCAGTTTCTGTTTATTTTGTTCTGATAGACTGACACCCAGAACTGGAAACTACTGTAACTAACTGGTTTAACTGGGAGCTAAGCAGTTAATTTTTCAGCAGAAACACAGAATGACATGAATCACTGAGGCCTTTCCTTTTAGTCAGGCGGTCTGTTGACTCAGTGAGCTTCATGCTACGTTCAGGGGGGAAAGTCCTGTGTTTTGTGACAGATCCATGTTCGAGATGAACTGCGCCTCGTCTGGAAAGTAGATGAGAGCAGGCAGCTGCAGCGGGGGCGGTGACAAAAAGCCGCGGTGAAGTCAGACAGTTTCCCGACAGTTTCCAGCAGCCTTCAGTCCGTACAGGAAGTCACAGACACACTAACATCCTGTCGGGAATGATATCAATTCATTAAAAAAGTGATCAGACCCATATATCAGTTTGTTTTCAGTCTCCAGTTGTTTTAATTATGATAGATGAATTTATTAAAATGCTTTACAGGTGATCTGTAGTTTATGTTCATGGTAAATCAGCATCATATCAGTTTGACCTGTCCCCTCAACTACACAGGCTGAATACACTGCGATTGACTATAAGGTTAATAAAAATACAAGACAACAGCTTTCATTAAAGATCAGTCAGATACAGTCAGGGCTTCACATCTGTAGGCTACAGACGTTATTTTAAGAATCCTCACATCCCACTGACCACCAGTCTCTGTGTTGCTAAATACTTTAATAATTAAAACACTCCAGTGTTAATATACAGTAGACTCTGTATAGTTTATGATGAATGTATTTAGTCTCTGATGATTAAACTTTGCGCTGGGGGCGGATGTCCCACATTGTCCCTCACAAACCTACTCCTTGTCCCACATTTGGTTTATTGGGACCTGGTCACCCTAGATATGATCAAATGTGGGTGCATTAGATTTTGTAAGTTTAAGTTTAAGTTTAAGTTTATTTACTTTATTATTCAATGTTTTCACTCTTGCTTTTCAATTACACACAGGTCTGAAAGACACACACATGCACAAACAGGACCTATACATGGACAAAGTGGAGAGATGTCATAGTGAGGGGGCTGCCCTTTGGTGAGGTGCCCCGAGCAGTTGGGGGGTTCGGTGTCTTGCTCAAGGGTACCTCGGCAGTGCCCAGGAGGTGAACTGGCAACTCTCCAGCCACCAGTCCACACTCCATATTTTGTTGCGGATGAGGACTCGACAGGCGACCCTCCGGTTCCCAACCCAAGTCCCTATGGACTGAGCTACTGTAGGAAAATAGTTCATGACAACATGCTGATTGAAACACCGACATGTTTTTCTTTGTACTTGAAGCAAAAACTGTAAAAAATAAAGCCCAGACGAGGATGTTAGCTGGTCAGCAGTCTGGTGTCAGCAGCTCAGTTGGTGTGTTGGACGTATAGTTCTTGTGTTACGTCATGTTCAGCAGCCTCACCATGCAGAGAGCTGGCGTATGTGCTTGTGCTGTTGACTTTAGGCTTCCACTGAATTCCTTTTTATTCCTGATAATCCCTGCGCTTGGTGCACAGCGGCTCCTCGCTGCTTTAAAGAAGCATTTTCATCCACAGAGGTGAACTCTGGGTGATGGTACCTCGTGTCTCGGCCTTCCTCTGAATACTTCTCACTGTTCAATAAGTTGATTTCTCTCTGCACTCAGTCTCAGAGGGAGTCGTGATCATGTCTGAATGCTTCTGTGTGATACTGTGAAGAATGAAGGTGTCATTGTCCTAAAACCAGAGCCATAGAAAAGTGTCTGAGGCTGACACAGCTGCTGAGCTCAATGTACAATGACCTCCTCAAACACCAGGAAGGGTTATTGGTAACTGGCAGGTGATTTCGGAGGGTTGGACGAGGGTCGGATGATCTTTATTTAAATCCATCTTTGTTGACATGTTGGTATGTTGGTACTTTGAAGAGAGAAATTATTCACCGTCATCACTGTGACCTTCGACCTTCTGTATGGTGACCCTTTGTAATGTTGTCACAAAGAAAACCCTCTTTGTGTTGGTTCGCTCAGCTTCAGCAGAGTCACTGCTGTCGTCTTCACTTCAGAATAAAACAAAGGGTTTGTCGGGCTCATCCTGAAAAGACTGGTTCTGATATCAGTGATGGAGAGATGAACTTTGACACTAGGTGTCAGTGTCTGTGTGTCATCTGTAAGGTGCAGCTGTTGTTGGATTGACCTTACTGTCATTGTCTCTTTTATTTCAGCAGCTTCAGGGCTGAGTGAAACCAAAATGTTTTTACAGCTACATCTGTGAAGTTCTCACATGTTGAAGTGGAAGTTTAACAGTGAACAGTATAGTATAGTTTGTGTGACTTTGACCTGAGATAAGACACAACGCTGCAGTCAAACATGATATTCATCATGAGAACTCGACAGTACTTCCTTTCTTCTACCATTTTTTTTTTTGGGGAGTTTTTCCTTATCCACTGTGAGGGTCCAAAGGACAGAGGGATGTCATATGCTATAAAGCCCTGTGAGGCAAATTGTGATTTGTGATATTGGGCTTTATAAATAAAATTGATTGATTGATTGATTTTACCAGCAGGGAGCAGCTGTGTTTCAACAAGCTCGTGATGACATCACGAAAACAGTGGTCTATTTGCAGCGCTGAGTACGAGACTGTACGTCAGACAGTTCAGAGTTGATTCAGTGGAGTTTTGATGAGACACAGAACTATGGACAATATCAAAAAGTCAGTTACCAATACTATTGAGCCCAAATACAACAGTGAGGCCTGTTCCAGTGGTGTTGGATCGACAGCAGAGAAAATGATGCCTGAACCCGACAGACTGTGCGTTGGGAGGTGAATGACTAACGTTACGTTCAGTGTCAGATTACTGCAGCTGACAAACATCACAAACACTAAAGACCGAATCTGTCTCCATCACACTGTTGGGCCACAACAACAACGGCAGCTGATCATAACATTTCGTTAACGTTATTATGTCGTAGCTAATGTTAGCCTAACCCAGCAGTCAGGTCCACAAGTCACCTGACATCATGATCAGCATCATTCCTAGAAACTGAGTCAAACGTCGTTGTGCATCACGAAGCATTGTTAAAAAAAACTAAAGGTATGACTCACCGTCAGCAGGACTGTTGGGCGCCACTTAAACTGTGCGTGTGGGGTTAGACAGCTCATGTCTCTGTTTGTGTCCTCATCATCCTCTTGGTGTACATCATTGATCGTTAACCTTGACGTGAAGACGCCACTGAGATCTTTCTGGCTCTTTGGTAGAATCCTGACATGCAGAGCTCTGCCCCTAGCGACAGAATTGACTCAGCTTCAGGCTGGTCGATGATGTCAGCGTCACCTCAGATCATAAACCACTCACTACATTCGTGAGGCTCCTCTCCTGATTTTTCATTTCCATACAAGAAATCCCAAACTTTAGTTCTTCTGTTAAAATAGTGATAAGATGGACCTTCAGCGGCGACCCAAAGTGTGTTGCAGGTTAGATTTGTGTCAACAGTCTGATTTTTCAGTGTTTAAATGTTTTCTGGATCGAAAATCTTTACTGAATAAAGAAAAATGACAAAACTCTGATTGAAGTCAGGAACTATGTGATAAAAGAAAAAGCACTGTTATTAATGTGAGACGTTCATCGTCAGTTTTCATTTCCTGACTGATTTGAACACTCGATGTTATGAACAGGACTGAAACATTTAAAGGCGTCTTTTCTTCAGCAGACTCTCGTCACGTGTGTCGGGACACACTGGTACCATACGCTGCTGTCTGTCTGTTCCTCTTTAAAGTTAACGGCGAATCAAAGTCCAGCAGAAGTCAAGTTTATGTCATCTGTCAGTGCGACTCAGGTGAGGAGCTGCAGAGCTCTGCAGAGTATCTGGAGGGATTTATGTGATTTATTCTTTATTGAGAGGTAACCTGTGTTTCTGAGGCCTTCTGAGAGTTTCTGCATCCCTACTTTATGTTCTGCTCTTTTATTGCTGGTCCAAAGAGAAAAGTGCTGAACAGAAGATCTCTCATACAGAGACAGAGAGCCAGTGTTACCCAGTCCTCAGACTAAAGTTTCCCCCCCTCCCTCCGTCCTCTGCCCCTCTTTTCTGTTTTCAGCTGTGTGTTTTCACTGGCGGTTAAAACATCTCCGTCTTAATTAAGTGCGCCTCACCCTTCCCTGCTCTGAAAAAAGAGCTGCTCTCTTTTATTACGGCCCACTGTGAATGTGAGCCCTCCTTCAGACCTCACTCCTCCACATGGAGGGCCCTATATTTACCAGAGACACCACCTTCGCCCCCCCACAACCCCCTCATTACCCTGCAGGCCTTTGAAGAGGTGATAAAAACTGCTTGTGTAGAAAGTTCCAGTGGTTTGGATATCGCCTTGCCCTTGTGTCTGAAAATGGAGGGTGTAGTTAGCATCCTTGGCTGTGAGGAGGAGGAGCAGGAGGAAGAAGAGGAGGAGGAGGGCGATGGGGAGGGGGAGGAGGGGAGGAAGAGGACCAAATCATCAGATCGTACGGCATCGGACCCCAAACCACTGACTTCCTGTGACTCTCTCTGCTCGTATGGCAGCGATTTCCTGTCTGAATCTGGACCAGGAAGCTGCAGAGGTCAACGCAGCCCAGACTGCATCTTTAAATGACAGAGGAGGAGGAGGAGGAAGATGGTTTTCTTTGGCCTGTTTCTTAAAAGCTTGGCACAGTTTGGACTCTTTGAAGATCTCCTCCCTTCTTCCTGTCTTCCTCGTCCTCCTCTCTGTTGTACCTTCAGAGGATTCACTTTATCTTCCAGCTTCTCATTGAACTCTGCAGCACCTGAACGCACCATCTATCAAGGGCCCGATTGTCAAGGGACCTGGAGTTTGGTTCGGAGCGGTGCAGAGCTGCTCAGATACAGCTGTATATATGTATATGTGTATGTTATCCTCTGTAGGGGAGTCATCCTCCTTCCTGTCTTCTCCTCTGACTGTGTCTGTGTCTCTTGTCGTGCACAGAGATGTCAGTGTGTGTTGAGTTTGTGAACCTGGAACTAAACGGTTCATTATAATGATGAAGAGACAGAATGATGATGTGAAATATTAGAGGCTTTAACTTCTGCTGCGTCAACTCAGTGAGCTTTAAAACACTGTCCTTTACTTCCTGTTGTCTTTGCTGATCGACAGCCGACTCGCCCTGATAACGTGGAAACATGGTGCCCCCCCCCACTGGTCAGCTGACATTAGCCGTGGCTGCTGCAGCGACATATTCTGCCATATATGAAGAGGGGAGACTCTCTGGAATCTGGCAATATAACGGCACATGTCCCCCTCAATGTATATGGTGACTACGGCCCTGTCAGCATGCATAATTAGGCTGCAGTTGTCTGGGTGCACAAAGGTGAAGTGGCTGGTCTTGTCATACAAAGTTTGATGGAGTGTCAGCTGGACAATATGGAGATATTTGCATCTTGAAAGCTGAACTACAAATGTGGATAGACAGGGAGAAACACATGCAAGCCTAAGACGTGGTAAGATACGATATTCCTCACTATATGAAGTGACTGATAACAAGATCTGTATAATGGACTGTAAAGAAATTTTTCAGGTGTTTATTTTGTAGACAACTGATCTGTATTTATAGCATGATGGGATGACAGCACAATGATGTGTGTGGTCCTGCGCTTTCATGTTATATGCGTGGCATTTCTGTGCGAGCCTGCGTGTGTGCAAATCTGTATGAAAGCTCTGTTATACATCATTGTATTGTAATTTAAATAATCAAATCCTCAACTCATGAAGTTTAGGAAATGGGGAGACTGAATATGTGATGTGAGCAGATCTGATGTCATCAGTGACGGCGCCTGTGTGAGACGAGCGAACGAATCAAAACACAGTCGAAACACCAGTTCAGTGAAACATGAAGATACACACACAGATAACCTGACGTGTATCTGAGCCGCCGCCCTGCATCATCAGTCTGATGTTCAAACACCTGTTTCAGCTCCTGATGTTTGAGAACAGGTGACACATGCTCAGAGGACATATGGATGACCTTTGACCTCGCTGCCTCCCCACAGTCACAGTCCACTCTGTTTCCATGGTGATGCAGTGTACAGTGCCGCAGCCGCCTGAGGGGCTGATGCATTATGGGAAGGAGCACATCAATTCCCTGCCACATACACACACACACACACAGACACGCACACACACACACACACAGACGCACACACACACACAGACAGGCACGCACACACACACATGCACATTATACATTTATATAAACTGAAGCAGAGTTAGAATAAAAACTGTAAATTATTTGAATTAATATGAAAACACTAAATAATATAGAAGTACAATAAAAATCAGTGAAGCTGAATTCTGTTTTAATTTTCGGAAAATAAATAAAATAACGAATCAGTTTTCAGAGCTCAGTTTGGTATCAGCTGATCAGCTGATCAATCAGCTGATAGTTTCAGTATCAGTCTGTTATTGATCAGACAACGACAGGTCTGTCAGAGCAGAGCGGACTGGGAAGAGACTCTGAATGTGGGCGTGGCCATGTTGGCTCAGAGGCTGAGGAAAGTAGGCCACCGGCTGCTTTCTCTCTCTCTCTCCCACACACACACACACACACACACACACACACACAGACGGGGGCCGAGTGGACACACAGCTGATGTCACACGTGTCATCAAAATGAGCCATGTCTGACATGGCCGACAGCACGCACATGCTGCAGCTCTGCTGGCACTCTGTTTCCCTTGTCAGACGGAGCCGTGCAGCAGAGCGAGCAGCTGATGGACTGTTGTACATCATCATCATCATCATTAGTGTGGTTACTGTGGGAGGAGATAGCAAATACAAAGAGGAACACAGTGAGACTGAAATCATACAGTAAATATCAGAGTCTGAATGAAGGTTTGTGAGTTACACTCACTATTATAATTAATCCGTCAGAGGAGGAGCGTCATCGTGTCGTCAGAGCAGCTCTGAATCATTTTATCTGATGACACTGTGCATTTCTGATAATCTGATGAGACAGAATGGTTTCTGAGCCGTTCGCGCTCTGGACTGAGCTCACAGAGCACAGAGGATAGAAACACTAACAGCTAATGAATTTAGCATGTCAGCATGGCGCGGTGCCGCTCTGATGAAGCTCAGCTGCTGGTTTCCAGGTTGAATGTGAGCAGCTCATGGGTCAACAGCGCTCCTGACTCTGAGCTCTTCTTCTTCTTCTTCTGTTATTTCTCTGCTGAGTTTCACTCACATCATTCAGTGTTTTTAAAGACAAGGCTGAGAGAAGATTTAAATCTTTAAACGAAGAGTTTGATCAGCTGATGGTCACAAAGTGTCTGAGCATCAGGTGATCAGTCTGACCTCAGTCGTCAGATATCAGATTATTGTTTACTGTCCTCCATCTATACTGTCCTCCATCTATACTGCCCTCCACCTTTACTGCCCTCCATCTATACTGCCCTCCACCTTTACTGCCCTCCATCTATACTGCCCTCCATCTATACTGCCCTCCATCTATACTGTCCTCCATCTATACTGTCCTCCACCTTTACTGCCCTCCATCTATACTGCCCTCCATCTATACTGCCCTCCATCTATATTGTCCTCCATCTATACTGTCCTCCATCTATATTGTCCTCCATCTATACTGCCCTCCATCTATACTGCCCTCCACCTTTACTGCCCTCCATCTATACTGTCCTCCATCTATACTGTCCTCCATCTATATTGTCCTCCATCTATACTGCCCTCCATCTATACTGCCCTCCACCTTTACTGCCCTCCATCTATACTGTCCTCCATCTATACTGTCCTCCATCTATACTGCCCTCCACCTTTACTGCCCTCCATCTATACTGTCCTCCATCTATACTGTCCTCCATCTTTACTGCCCTCCATCTTTACTGCCCTCCATCTATACTGCCCTCCATCTATACTGCCCTCCACCTTTACTGCCCTCCATCTATACTGCCCTCCATCTATACTGTCCTCCATCTATACTGCCCTCCACCTTTACTGCCCTCCATCTATACTGCCCTCCATCTATACTGCCCTCCATCTATACTGCCCTCCATCTATACTGTCCTCCATCTATACTGTCCTCCACCTTTACTGCCCTCCATCTATACTGCCCTCCATCTATACTGTCCTCCATCTATATTGTCCTCCATCTATACTGCCCTCCATCTATACTGCCCTCCACCTTTACTGCCCTCCATCTATACTGCCCTCCATCTATACTGTCCTCCATCTATACTGTCCTCCATCTTTACTGCCCTCCATCTATACTGCCCTCCACCTTTACTGTCCTCCATCTATACTGCCCTCCATCTATACTGTCCTCCATCTATATTGTCCTCCATCTATACTGTCCTCCATCTATACTGCCCTCCATCTATACTGTCCTCCATCTATATTGTCCTCCATCTATACTGCCCTCCATCTATACTGCCCTCCACCTTTACTGCCCTCCATCTATACTGTCCTCCATCTATACTGTCCTCCATCTATACTGTCCTCCATCTATACTGCCCTCCATCTATACTGCCCTCCATCTATACTGTCCTCCATCTATACTGCCCTCCATCTATACTGCCCTCCACCTTTACTGCCCTCCATCTATACTGCCCTCCATCTATACTGTCTTCCATCTATACTGTCCTCCATCTATACTGTCCTCCATCTATACTGCCCTCCATCTATACTGTCCTCCATCTATACTGTCCTCCATCTTTACTGCCCTCCATCTTTACTGCCCTCCATCTATACTGCCCTCCATCTTTACTGTCCTCCATCTATACTGCCCTCCATCTTTACTGCCCTCCATCTTTACTGTCCTCCATCTATACTGCCCTCCATCTTTACTGCCCTCCGTCTTTACTGCACTCCGTCTTTACTGTCCTCCATCTATAGTGTCCTCCATCTTTACTGTCCTCCATCTATAGTGTCCTCCATCTTTACTGTCCTCCATCTATACTGTCCTCCATCTTTACTGCCCTCCATCTATACTGCCCTCCATCTTTACTGTCCTCCATCTATACTGTCCTCCATCTTTACTGCCCTCCATCTTTACTGCCCTCCATCTTTACTGCCCTCCATCTTTACTGTCCTCCATCTATACTGTCCTCCATCTTTACTGTCCTCCATCTATACTGTCCTCCATCTTTACTGTCCTCCATCTATACTGTCCTCCATCTATACTGTCCTCCATCTTTACTGCCCTCCATCTTTACTGCCCTCCATCTATACTGCCCTCCATCTTTACTGCCCTCCATCTATACTGCCCTCCATCTTTACTGTCCTCCATCTATACTGTCCTCCATCTTTACTGTCCTCCATCTATACTGTCCTCCATCTATACTGTCCTCCATCTTTACTGCCCTCCATCGTCCCTCTCTGTATGAACCATGATAAAATACAACTGTATTTTAGGTGTTTTAGGTGTGTTTGTTGAATCAGTCAAACTTTACTGCAAGTGACAGAAACCCCACCAGGTGTTTAGGAGGTGTAAGTGCACCAGGGCCCGTATTCACAAAGAACTTCCACTTAAAACTCCCTAATTCTCCTCCACGAGCTGTGCCAACAGCAGGCACTGCTCTTCTTTCCAGTTCAGCTTTCTTGTTCTTTTTCCTCCATTTCATTCGTTGTTTTGGTCATTCTGCCAAATCAAACCGCTTTTTACAAGGAGGCCAGCAATCACAGTAACTGTTGACAGCTGAGTCTGCGTCCACCATTAATATCAAATAGATTAAGTAGTAACATTACCAGCATGGCGAGTAAACATAACAATAAGCAAATCGATATAATAATTGGCATGTGAATGAGGTACGTTCAAACATTTTGAAGCTGTGTAACAATTAATTTAATTTTGCTGAGTTTCATCATCATTACATAAAATTATTTTCATGATTACACATTTCTTAATACAGTCTAAGTTCTATGATCGGTTCATTTCACTGTCCATTCATTACTAGGAGAGCATTTGTTTTTCTTTTTTTTTCTTTTTTCCTTTTTGTAACAACCAATCACAGCTTTTAGAAGACTGCGTCATACCTAGCAACGGGGTCAACCACACCTCCTCACAAAGATAAAATTTTCTGTTCCCTCCTTGCTCAGAGTTGCTCTCAGAAACTTCCTGAATCACTCTTAAGCTAAGATTCCTTGCTAGGAATTTTTAGGCTAAGTTAGGAGCTCTCTGAGAGGACTCTGAGAATCTTTGTGAATACGGGCCCTGGTGTTTAGGAGGTGTAAGTGCACCAGGTGTTTAGGAGGTGTAAGTGCAGAGCGACTTGGCCCTGAGTGTAGATCTGTGTTTAGTCTTTCTGAGTAGCTTTGAGTGTCAGACTCTGCAGATGTTGGTGTCTTCTTATGCCTTTGGACTGTAAACACAGTCTTCACCTCCATCCCTTTGTGCTGGACTTAATGACCTTGTTGTGTAATAAGCGCCTTTCCAACCGAGCGTTGTTGTATCTCTTCATCTCTCCTCATCATGAAGCTCCCAGCGGCCTCTCTAACAGGATCTGGTTCACAGTGAACTCCTCCCTGATTCGTATCTCTGCAGCCTCCGTCAGCCCACATCCACCCTAGTGAGACAGAGTAACGAGCTTCCAGCAGTTGCTCCGCTGTGTCCTCTCTGGACCCGGGAGGACAGCGTGTGGGGGCAGAGTCAGCGCCCAATCTCTGTAATAACAGAGGTAATGGCGTCCGACAGCGAGATCATTCTTGTGGTGAAGCCAGCCGCTTCATCTGGGCTCCGTCCAGAGACCTCAGACCTGCAAACAGAGTCTGACGGAGAACATGAACATTTTTAATGTTTGTTTTCAGTCAGAAAAAATTCGCAACAGGTTTGTTCTGATGTGATGATGTGACAAAATCTGAAAAACATTTAAGACATTTGCAAATCAATCTAAACTCAGAGTCACCAAGGACATCTTCAGGTTCACACACCGATGGTCAGTGTGTGTGTAACAGGAAGGAAGTGACCTCAGAGAAGGCGTCAGTTTGACCCTGATCAGAGACTCAGAGGGACGGACAGATAACATTCGGCCTGTATCTGTCGAAGCGAGCTGATATAAAACCAAAACAGGACTGGACTCGTCTCTTCTCTGGACGTGATGACTTTCTCTTGGCCTTTGTCTCCTCCGTCATGTTGTTCTTTCTCTGCTGATCCTGCAGCTCAGATGGCTGATGGAGGAATGTCCCAATGAAAGGACACTGAGAGGATGTCTGCTCGTCTCGTGTCTGGACGTCCTCAAATTTAACACTCAGGGAATGTTTTAGCTCCTCCTCTTTGTCACCTTGACATGAACCTGCTGCTTCTCTTCTCCTTCTGTTTTAAAACCTAACTTGAGTCTCGCTCTGAAACCTTCAGCTCATTGAGACGATCCTGAGCCGCTTCATCTGAATCTGTCACAGAAACATTTGTCTTCATTTGAGAGTCTCAACTTCCGTTCACGTCTCAGATCATATTTAAGCTTTACTCACATCTTAGACCACATGTGGAAGTGTTTTTGTTGCTCAGCAGTAGAGATGCACCTGTTTATCCTCTGCACATCAGTATCAGCCGATATTCACCTTGTTGACTGTTGGTAATAAGATGATTCACTGACAGCACAGCCGATGTCTTTCTGTTGTGTCACATCGTTTTTGCACAGGCTAAAACACATCCCGTCGTCCTGGGGACAGTAGGAAAAATGTCTCTGATGTTTTCTCAGCATTATAAAATCGATCTATAATAGATATAAAATATCCTCTCTTGTAGTTTATCAGTGCTTCCTGCAGATGTCTGTGGTGGAAGCTGTCGACGGGTGATGAGTTTGGAGAAATGATCAGTTAAACCAATCAGAGCCGATCAGATCAGATCGGATTGATGAACAAGAGGAGCAGCTGGTGTAGAGGAATGTTTAAACCCAGGACAATCAACGGTTTCACTTCCTCTGTACCTGATGTTCAGCTGCTCTGTCTGAGCTCGGCCAGTCAGTATCAGAAACACTTTATTGATCCCTGACAGGAAGTTGTGTCTGCTCTGCGCTGTGAGAACACGGTGCAGTGAATAACTGAACAATATAAATATATTCCAGCAGCGCTCCTGATGAACAGAAAGTAAAGTGTGGCAGCAGATGTTTTAATAGTGGTTCACTGCCCTGATCATACCAGAGACAGAATGAAGACGTGTTGTATGGAAGATGATTTTAATGTGAAAGAAGTTTATATTAAAGGTTGTTTCATAACTTTCTATGGTTCAGACAAGAAGTTATAGGGTGCTGAATGACTTTAAAACAGTTCAGGTATTGTTCATAATAAAGATTTCTTTATAACAACAACAACAACAAACATCAGTGTTGCCACAGAGTTTCTCAGAGGGTTCATTCCTACATGATGATGTCATTTACATGTGATCACAGTAAACTCAGTTTTACAGTGTCCTCGGTCAGTGTCGGCGTGGCGTCTGTCCCAGAGAGCGTCCTCTGGACAGCAGCTGTATTTCAAAACACCGTCTCTTACTAGGACTCAGCGTTTTCCCAGCTGCCTCTGCGTGGCGTTTAGAAAAGCCCTGATGTTGTGGTTTGTCGGCCTGGTTATTAGAGGTATCCATTTCACTGTCCATCTGTCCCTCTGTCCGTCCTGCCTGTGAGTCTAAAAAAAGGCTTGAGAGCTCATTACGTTATGGAAAGTTGCACCAGTGCCCAGAATGAAGCCCCCATTACTACTACTGGGTCTGGTTACTGACGCTGTGGGATGCTGCCTGTCTGTCTGCCTGTCTGTCGGTCCCACTACATGTCTGTCTGTCTGTCTGTCTGTCTGTCTGTCTGTCTGTCCCACTACACGTCTTTATGTCTGTCTGTCTGCCTGTCTGTCTGTCCCACTACATGTCTGTCTGTCTGTCTGTCTGTCATACTACATGTCTGTCTGTCTGTCTGTCTGTCTGTCTGTCTCCTTGTCCTCCCTACACAGAGCTCCAGTTTGAACCCTCATAGTGAAGCAGCAGCAGTAACGTGTCTCCTCTTCCTCCCTCAGTGTGACTCTGCTCAGCTGAACTTCTCCTGTTCCTTTAAAGTTCCCTTCAGATTAAACCCCATTGTCACAGTGTCACCAGAGTCACCGTGTCATCAGAGTCACAGTGTCAGAGTCACAATGTCACCAGAGTCAGTGTCATCAGAGTCACAGTGTCATCAGAGTCACAGTGTCATCAGAGTCACAATGTCACCAGAGTCAGTGTCATCAGAGTCACAATGTCACCAGAGTCAGTGTCATCAGAGTCACAATGTCACCAGAGTCAGTGTCATCAGAGTCACAGTGTCACCAGAGTCACAGTGTCACCAGAGTCAGTGTCATCAGAGTCACAGTGTCACCAGAGTCACAGTGTCATCGGAGTCACAATGTCACCAGAGTCAGTGTCATCAGAGTCACAGTGTCACCAGAGTCAGTGTCATCAGAGTCACAGTGTCACCAGAGTCACAGTGTCACCAGAGTCAGTGTCATCAGAGTCACAGTGTCACCAGAGTCACAGTGTCACCAGAGTCAGTGTCATCAGAGTCACAGTGTCACCAGAGTCACAGTGTCATCGGAGTCACAATGTCACCAGAGTCAGTGTCATCAGAGTCACAGTGTCACCAGAGTCACAGTGTCACCAGAGTCAGTGTCATCAGAGTCACAGTGTCACCAGAGTCACAGTGTCACCAGAGTCAGCGTCACCAGAGTCAGTGTCATCAGAGTCACAGTGTCACCAGAGTCAGTGTCACCAGAGTCACAGTGTCACCAGAGTCAGCGTCACCAGAGTCACAGTGTCATCAGAGTCACAGTGTCACCAGAGTCAGTGTCACCAGAGTCACAATGTCACCAGAGTCAGTGTCATCAGAGTCAAAATGTCACCAGAGTCAGTATCATCAGAGTCACAATGTCACCAGAGTCAGTGTCATCAGAGTCACAGTTTCACCAGAGTCACAGTGTCACCAGAGTCAGCGTCACCAGAGTCACAGTGTCATCAGAGTCACAGTGTCACCAGAGTCAGTGTCACCAGAGTCACAGTTTCACCAGAGTCAGTGTCACCAGAGTCAAAGTTTCACCAGAGTCAGCGTCACCAGAGTCACAGTGTCATCAGAGTCACAGTGTCACCAGAGTCAGTGTCACCAGAGTCACAGTGTCACCAGAGTCAGTGTCACCAGAGTCACAGTGTCACCAGAGTCAGCGTCACCAGAGTCACAGTGTCATCAGAGTCACAGTGTCACCAGAGTCAGTGTCACCAGAGTCACAATGTCAACAGAGTCAGTGTCACCAGAGTCAGTGTCATCAGAGTCAAGTGTCACCAGAGTCACAGTGTCACCAGAGTCAGCGTCACCAGAGTCACAATGTCATCAGAGTCAAGTGTCATCAGAGTCAAGTGTCATCAGAGTCACAGTGTCACCAGAGTCAAGTGTCATCAGAGTCACAGTGTCACCAGAGTCAGTGTCACCAGAGTCACAATGTCACCAGAGTCAGTGTCACCAGAGACACAATGTCATCAGAGTCAAGTGTCACCAGAGTCACAGTGTCATCAGAGTCAGTGTCATCAGAGTCAGTGTCACCAGAGTCAGTGTCACCAGAGTCACAATGTCACCAGAGTCACAGTGTCACCAGAGTCAGTGTCACCAGAGTCACAATGTCACCAGTCACAGTGTCACCAGAGTCAGTGTCATCAGAGTCACAGTGTCATCAGAGTCACAGTGTCACCAGAGTCAGTGTCATCAGAGTCACAGTGTCACCAGAGTCACAGTGTCATCGGAGTCACAATGTCACCAGAGTCAGCGTCACCAGAGTCACAGTGTCATCAGAGTCACAGTGTCACCAGAGTCAGCGTCACCAGAGTCACAGTGTCACCAGAGTCAGTGTCACCAGAGTCACAGTGTCATCAGAGTCACAATGTCACCAGAGTCAGCGTCACCAGAGTCACAGTGTCATCAGAGTCACAGTGTCACCAGAGTCAGTGTCATCAGAGTCACAGTGTCACCAGAGTCACAGTGTCATCGGAGTCACAATGTCACCAGAGTCAGTGTCATCAGAGTCACAGTGTCACCAGAGTCACAGTGTCACCAGAGTCAGTGTCATCAGAGTCACAGTGTCACCAGAGTCACAGTGTCACCAGAGTCAGCGTCACCAGAGTCACAGTGTCATCAGAGTCACAGTGTCACCAGAGTCAGTGTCACCAGAGTCACAGTGTCACCAGAGTCAGCGTCACCAGAGTCACAGTGTCATCAGAGTCACAGTGTCACCAGAGTCAGTGTCACCAGAGTCACAATGTCACCAGAGTCAGTGTCATCAGAGTCACAATGTCACCAGAGTCAGTGTCACCAGAGTCACAGTTTCACCAGAGTCACAGTGTCATCAGAGTCACAGTGTCACCAGAGTCAGTGTCACCAGAGTCACAGTTTCACCAGAGTCAGTGTCACCAGAGTCACAGTTTCACCAGAGTCAGCGTCACCAGAGTCACAGTGTCATCAGAGTCACAGTGTCACCAGAGTCAGTGTCACCAGAGTCAGCGTCACCAGAGTCACAGTGTCATCAGAGTCACAGTGTCACCAGAGTCAGTGTCACCAGAGTCACAGTGTCACCAGAGTCAGTGTCACCAGAGTCACAGTGTCACCAGAGTCAGCGTCACCAGAGTCACAGTGTCATCAGAGTCACAGTGTCACCAGAGTCAGTGTCACCAGAGTCACAATGTCAACAGAGTCAGTGTCACCAGAGTCAGTATCATCAGAGTCAAGTGTCATCAGAGTCACAGTGTCACCAGAGTCAGCGTCACCAGAGTCACAATGTCATCAGAGTCAAGTGTCATCAGAGTCAAGTGTCATCAGAGTCACAGTGTCACCAGAGTCAAGTGTCATCAGAGTCACAGTGTCACCAGAGTCAGTGTCACCAGAGTCACAATGTCACCAGAGTCAGTGTCACCAGAGACACAATGTCATCAGAGTCAAGTGTCACCAGAGTCACAGTGTCATCAGAGTCAGTGTCATCAGAGTCAGTGTCACCAGAGTCAGTGTCACCAGAGTCACAATGTCACCAGAGTCACAGTGTCACCAGAGTCAGTGTCACCAGAGTCACAATGTCACCAGTCACAGTGTCACCAGAGTCAGTGTCATCAGAGTCACAGTGACACCAGAGTCAGCGTCACCAGAGTCACAGTGTCATCAGAGTCACAGTGTCACCAGAGTCAGTGTCACCAGAGTCACAGTGTCACCAGAGTCACAATGTCACCAGAGTCAGTGTCACCAGAGTCACAATTTCACCAGAGTCAGTGTCACCAGAGACACAATGTCATCAGAGTCAAGTGTCATCAGAGTCACAGTGTCACCAGAGTCAGTGTCATCAGTCACAGTGTCACCAGAGTCAGTGTCACCAGTCACAATGTCACCAGAGTCACAATGTCACCAGAGTCACAGTGTCACCAGAGTCAGTGTCACCAGAGTCACAATGTCACCAGTCACAGTGTCACCAGAGTCAGTGTCATCAGAGTCACAGTGACACCAGAGTCAGCGTCACCAGAGTCACAGTGACACCAGAGTCAGCGTCACCAGAGTCACAGTGTCATCAGAGTCACAGTGTCACCAGAGTCAGTGTCACCAGTCACAATGTCACCAGAGTCACAGTGTCATCAGAGTCACAGTGTCACCAGAGTCAGTGTCACCAGAGTCAGCGTCACCAGAGTCACAGTGTCATCAGAGTCACAGTGTCACCAGAGTCAGTGTCACCAGAGTCACAGTGTCATCAGAGTCACAATGTCACCAGAGTCAGTGTCATCAGAGTCACAGTGTCATCGGAGTCACAATGTCACCAGAGTCAGTGTCATCAGAGTCACAGTGTCACCAGAGTCACAGTGTCACCAGAGTCAGCGTCACCAGAGTCACAGTGTCATCAGAGTCACAGTGTCATCAGAGTCACAATGTCATCAGAGTCAAGTGTCACCAGAGTCACAGTGTCACCAGAGTCAGCGTCACCAGAGTCACAATGTCATCAGAGTCAAGTGTCACCAGAGTCACAGTGTCATCAGAGTCACAGTGTCACCAGAGTCACAGTGTCATCAGAGTCAAGTGTCATCAGAGTCACAGTGTCACCAGAGTCAAGTGTCATCAGAGTCACAGTGTCACCAGAGTCAGTGTCATCAGAGTCACAATGTCACCAGAGTCAGTGTCACCAGAGACACAATGTCATCAGAGTCAAGTGTCACCAGAGTCACAGTGTCACCAGAGTCAGTGTCATCAGAGTCAGTGTCACCAGAGTCACAGTGTCATCAGAGTCAGTGTCACCAGAGTCAGTGTCATCAGAGTCACAGTGTCACCAGAGTCAGTTTGGGTGTGGGTGTTTTGTAGCAACCTGTGTCTGTTTTTGTTTCAGCTCAGATAGCACCAGGAGAAGTGATTGTTTCTTACCGAGACATTGGGTCTGTGTTATCCAGGTGGGACTGTGACACCCAAACCTGTATTACAAGACAAACCTTGATGTTTTCAGAAGAAACCTGAGCACATTAAGTTTTAATGTATCTGCTACATAATGATGAACAGATTAAAGTGTTTTGTAGCAACAACAGTTATTGTGTTGCCTGAGTTGTTATCAGCCTTCAGTGCGTGCAGACGTGACGCCTCTGATTACAGCGTCTTTATAAGATCTGGGTTCTTAAATCAGTCAGGAAGTCGTCCGTATGGTCGTCATCATCTTCAGTGAAGTTCACAGTGTTTTTACTGGAGTTTTAGACAGCAGTGAGAACACGATAGGACGTTTTGTGACTCAGTGAAGCTGCTACTGTAGTTGTTGTTGATGTGTGACAGGAAGTGCAGCGTTCAGCAGCAGCTGCCGTCTGATCGCTCATCTGGAACCATCCACAAATATTTTAATGTCTCCTCTGGACCCTCCTCTTTTTTAATATTCTGTCTGTGTGTGTGTGTGTCTGTGTATCAGCTGAGCTGTAGAAACTAGTCATTACATCATGATCAGCAGCGTTTTCACAAGTGAACGCATCACTGCTCTGATCAATGAAGAATGTTACTGAGACCATGAACACACTGAGCTGCAGAAACAGGAAGTATGTGCGTGTGTGTGTGCGTGTGTGTGTGTGTGTGTGTGTGTGTGTGTAAAAGTGTATGAGTGTGCATTGAAGCTGCACCTGGCTCCTTGACTGTGCCCCAGAGCCCAGAGGGGTGAAATAAAGAACGCCTTGTCCCAACATCCATCACACCCACACACACACACACACACACACACACACACACACCTCCTGCTCGTCTTCACTCGTTCCACTTCCTGTCTCTGCAGATTTTCCATGTTTTCTGGCAGCAGCCTGGAAAAGTCCTGAAACCATTACTGCTGCGTGTCATTTACTCTCTGTTCACCTCACATCCTGTCAGACCTGAGAACAACAACACCATCATCATCATCATCATCATCATCATCATGTGTCCTACATGTTGACTCACTGTGGGTCATTAGAGGCTGATATCAGAACTAGGGCTGGAACAATTAGTCGACTAATTGATGACTAATAGACTATTAAAATATTGGGTGACTATTTTAGTAGTCGACAAATTGGTCATTTTTCATAGAAAAGTACTATAAAGTACCCAAATACTCATATTGCAGCTTCTTATATTCAGATATTGGCATCTTTACACACTCTCCCATGACAGTGAACTCAAACCCTTTGACATGAGTACAAAACAAGACATTAGGTGACATCATTTTGGGGTTTGGGAGAGACAGAGCGACATTTTTCAACATTTTAACACATTTTTCGATAAAATGATTAGTTAACTAATTGAAGAAATAATCGACAGATTAGTCGACAGTCAAAATAATCATTAGTTACGGCCCTACTCAGAACGATTTCCTGATGACTGAATATTCAGTTAATGTCAGAGCTTTGTTTAGTATTTAAATATGAAGTAAGACCATATTGAGCCAAAGAGACTTTCGTCTGATCAGACTAACCTCAGATCAGTATCTCTTCTCTTTAATGAGAGACCCAGATCCCCCCCCCCCTCCCCCCTCAGAGTAGGAGCCAGAGGTCAGAGGTCACTCCAGGATCCTGGTGGTGGTGTACCTGATGACCTCATTAAACCTGGTCTGTGTCCTGATTGGACGGATCAGAGTGAAAAAGTCTTTAAAGGTCAGGAGGTGGGGCTCGTTAAGATTCCGTCACCATCACTTTAATGACCTGATTTTATTTAGATGTAGTTTGGTCGGAGCGGAGAGGGCCGTCAGACTGTCAGCACATAAAGAACAAACAGCTCCAAGATGTCTGACGGGCCGCAGGTCAGAGGTCAGTGACTGTTGATGAGTAAAGTATAATCATCATGACGTCAGGTCTGACACTGTGAGACACCTCTGGACCTGCAGGTTAATCAATGTGGAGGATTGTTAACAGCAAAAAGTGATGGAGGGCACTGTTTGTTTGTTGGTTTGTTGCCCTCCTGTGTCCTCCTGTGTCCTCTCGCGTCCTTCTGTGTCCTCCTGTGTCCTCCCACATCCTTCTGCGTCCTCCCGTGTCCTCCCATGTCCTCCCACATCCTTCTGCGTCCTCCCGTGTCCTCCCACGTCCTCCCACATCCTTCTGCGTCCTCCCGCGTCCTTCTGCATTCTCCCATGTTCTCCCACGTCCTCCCACATCCTTCTGCGTCCTCCCGTGTCCTCCCATGTCCTCCCACATCCTTCTGCGTCCTCCCGTGTCCTCCCATGTCCTCCCACATCCTTCTGCGTCCTCCCGTGTCCTCCCACGTCCTCCCACATCCTTCTGCGTCCTCCCGCGTCCTTCTGCATTCTCCCATGTTCTCCCACGTCCTCCCACATCCTTCTGCGTCCTCCCGTGTCCTTCTGCTTTCTCCCGTGTTCTCCCACGTCCTCCCACATCCTTCTGCGTTCTCCCGTGTTCTCCCACATCCTCCCACATCCTTCTGCGTCCTCAGGTGTTCTCCCACGTCCTCCCACATCCTTCTGCGTCCTCCCGTGTTCTCCCACGTCCTCCCACATCCTTCTGCGTTCTCAGGTGTTCTCCCACGTCCTCCCACATCCTTCTGTGTCCTCCCGTGTCCTCCCGTGTCCTCCCACATCCTTCTGCGTCCTCCCACATCCTTCTGCGTCCTCCCACATCCTTCTGCATCCTCCCGTGTCCTCCCATGTCCTCCCACATCCTTCTGCGTCCTCCCGTGTCCTTCTGCGTTCTCCCGTGTTCTCCCACGTCCTCCCACATCCTTCTGCGTCCTCCCGTGTCCTCCCATGTCCTCCCACATCCTTCTGCGTCCTCCCACGTCCCTCTGCGTCCTCCCATGTCCTTCTGCGTTCTCCCGTGTTCTCCCACGTCCTCCCACATCCTTCTGCGTCCTCCCGTGTCCTCCCATGTCCTCCCACATCCTTCTGCGTCCTCCCGTGTCCTTCTGCTTTCTCCCGTGTTCTCCCACGTCCTCCCACATCCTTCTGCGTTCTCCCGTGTTCTCCCACATCCTCCCACATCCTTCTGCGTCCTCAGGTGTTCTCCCACGTCCTCCCACATCCTTCTGCGTCCTCCCGTGTTCTCCCACGTCCTCCCACATCCTTCTGCGTTCTCAGGTGTTCTCCCACGTCCTCCCACATCCTTCTGTGTCCTCCCGTGTCCTCCCGTGTCCTCCCACATCCTTCTGCGTCCTCCCACATCCTTCTGCGTCCTCCCACATCCTTCTGCATCCTCCCGTGTCCTCCCATGTCCTCCCACATCCTTCTGCGTCCTCCCGTGTCCTTCTGCGTTCTCCCGTGTTCTCCCACGTCCTCCCACATCCTTCTGCGTCCTCCCGTGTCCTCCCATGTCCTCCCACATCCTTCTGCGTCCTCCCACGTCCCTCTGCGTCCTCCCATGTCCTTCTGCGTTCTCCCGTGTTCTCCCACGTCCTCCCACATCCTTCTGCGTCCTCCCGTGTCCTCCCATGTCCTCCCACATCCTTCTGCGTCCTCCCACGTCCCTCTGCGTCCTCCCATGTCCTTCTGCGTTCTCCCGTGTTCTCCCACGTCCTCCCACATCCTTCTGCGTCCTCCCACATCCCTCTGCGTCCTCCCACATCCTTCTGTGTCCTCCCGTGTCCTCCCATGTCCTCCCACATCCTTCTGCGTCCTCCCGTGTCCTTCTGCGTTCTCCCGTGTTCTCCCACGTCCTCCCACATCCTTCTGCGTCCTCCCGTGTCCTCCCATGTCCTCCCACATCCTTCTGCGTCCTCCCACATCCTTCTGTGTCCTCCCGTGTTCTCCCACGTCCTCCCACATCCTTCTGCGTCCTCCCGTGTCCTCCCATGTCCTCCCACATCCTTCTGCGTCCTCCCACATCCTTCTGTGTCCTCCCGTGTTCTCCCACGTCCTCCCACATCCTTCTGCGTTCTCCCGTGTTCTCCAATGTCCTCCCACATCCTTCTGCGTCCTCCCGTGTTCTCCCACGTCTTCCCACATCCTTCTGCGTTCTCCCGTGTTCTCCCACGTTTTCCCACATCCTTCTGCGTCCTCCCGTGTCCTCCCATGTCCTCCCACATCCTTCTGCGTTCTCCCGTGTTCTCCCACGTCCTCCCACATCCTTCTGCGTCCTCCCGTGTCCTCCCATGTCCTCCCACATCCTTCTGCGTCCTCCCGTGTCCTCCCATGTCCTCCCACATCCTTCTGCATCCTCCCGTGTCCTCCCATGTCCTCCCACATCCTTCTGCATCCTCCCACATCCCTCTGCGTCCTCCCACATCCTTCTGTGTCCTCCCGTGTCCTCCCATGTCCTCCCACATCCCTCTGCGTCCTCCCACATCCTTCTGTGTCCTCCCGTGTCCTCCCATGTCCTCCCACATCCTTCTGCGTCCTCCCGTGTCCTTCTGCGTTCTCCCGTGTTCTCCCACGTCCTCCCACATCCTTCTGCGTCCTCCCGTGTCCTCCCATGTCCTCCCACATCCTTCTGCGTCCTCCCACGTCCCTCTGCGTCCTCCCATGTCCTTCTGCATTCTCCCGTGTTCTCCCACGTCCTCCCACATCCTTCTGCGTCCTCCCGTGTCCTCCCATGTCCTCCCACATCCTTCTGCGTCCTCCCACGTCCCTCTGCGTCCTCCCATGTCCTTCTGTGTCCTCCCGTGTTCTCCCACGTCCTCCCACATCCTTCTGCGTCCTCCCACATCCCTCTGCGTCCTCCCACATCCTTCTGTGTCCTCCCGTGTCCTCCCATGTCCTCCCACATCCTTCTGCGTCCTCCCGTGTCCTTCTGCGTTCTCCCGTGTTCTCCCACGTCCTCCCACATCCTTCTGCGTCCTCCCGTGTCCTCCCATGTCCTCCCACATCCTTCTGCGTCCTCCCACATCCTTCTGTGTCCTCCCGTGTTCTCCCACGTCCTCCCACATCCTTCTGCGTTCTCCCGTGTTCTCCCACGTCTTCCCACATCCTTCTGCGTCCTCCCGTGTTCTCCCACGTCTTCCCACATCCTTCTGCGTCCTCCCGTGTTCTCCCACGTCTTCCCACATCCTTCTGCGTTCTCCCGTGTTCTCCCACGTCTTCCTACATCCTTCTGCGTTCTCCCGTGTTCTCCCATGTCCTCCCACATCCTTCTGCGTCCTCCCGTGTCCTCCCATGTCCTCCCATGTCCTCCCACATCCTTCTGCGTCCTCCCACATCCTTCTGTGTCCTCCCGTGTTCTCCCACATCCTTCTGCGTTCTCCCGTGTTCTCCCACGTCCTCCCACATCCTTCTGCGTCCTCCCGTGTCCTCCCATGTCCTCCCACATCCTTCTGCGTCCTCCCACATCCGTCTGTGTCCTCCCGTGTTCTCCCACGTCCTCCCACATCCTTCTGCGTTCTCCCGTGTTCTCCCATGTCCTCCCACGTCCTTCTGCGTCCTCCCGTGTTCTCCCACGTCTTCCCACATCCTTCTGTGTTCTCCCGTGTTCTCCCACGTCTTCCCATGTCCTTCTGCGTCCTCCCGTGTCCTCCCATGTCCTCCCACATCCTTCTGCATTCTCCCGTGTTCTCCCACGTCCTCCCACATCCTTCTGCGTCCTCCCGTGTCCTCCCATGTCCTCCCACATCCTTCTGCGTCCTCCCGTGTTCTCCCACGTCCTCCCACATCCTTCTGCGTTCTCCCGTGTTCTCCCACGTCTTTCCACATCCTTCTGCGTCCTCCCGTGTCCTCCCATGTCCTCCCACATCCTTCTGCGTCCTCCCACATCCCTCTGCGTCCCTCTGGGTCTCTAGTGCTCTAGTGATGTCAGAAGGTCTGTGGTGATGCCAGAGGGTCTGTAGTGCTGTAGTGATGTCAGAGGGTCTGTGTTGATGTCAGAGGGCCTGTAGGGATGCCAGAGGGTCTGTGTTGATGTCAGAGGGTCTGTGGTGATGCCAGAGGGTCTGTGGTGATGCCAGAGGGTCTGTAGGGATGCCAGAGGGTCTGTGGTGATGCCAGAGGGTCTGTAGGGATGCCAGAGGGTCTGTAGGGATGCCAGAGGGTCTGTGGTGATGCCAGAGGGTCTGTAGGGATGCCAGAGGGTCTGTGGTGATGCCAGAGGGTCTGTAGTGATGCCAGAGGGTCTGTGGTGATGCCAGAGGGTCTGTAGGGATGCCAGAGGGTCTGTAGTGATGCCAGAGGGTCTGTGGTGATGCCAGAGGGTCTGTAGGGATGCCAGAGGGTCTGTGGTGATGCCAGAGGGTCTGTAGTGATGCCAGAGGGCCTGTAGTGATGCCAGAGGGTCTGTAGTGATGCCAGAGGGTCTGTGGTGATGCCAGAGGGTCTGTAGGGATGCCAGAGGGTCTGTGGTGATGCCAGAGGGTCTGTGGTGATGTCAGAGGGTCTGTAGTGCTGTAGTGATATCAGAGGGTCTGTGGTGATGTCAGAGGGTCTGTAGGGATGCCAGAGGGTCTGTAGGGATGCCAGAGGGTCTGTGGTGATGCCAGAGGGCCTGTAGGGATGCCAGAGGGTCTGTAGGGATGCCAGAGGGTCTGTGGTGATGTCAGAGGGTCTGTAGTGCTGTAGTGATGTCAGAGGGTCTGTGGTGATGTCAGAGGGTCTGTAGGGATGCCAGAGGGCCTGTAGGGATGCCAGAGGGTCTGTGGTGATGCCAGAGGGCCTGTAGGGATGCCAGAGGGTCTGTAGGGATGCCAGAGGGTCTGTGGTGATGTCAGAGGGTCTGTAGTGCTGTAGTGATGTCAGAGGGTCTGTGGTGATGTCAGAGGGTCTGTAGGGATGCCAGAGGGCCTGTAGGGATGCCAGAGGGCCTGTAGGGATGCCAGAGGGTCTGTAGTGCTGTAGTGATGTCAGAGGGTCTGTGGTGATGCCAGAGGGCCTGTAGGGATGCCAGAGGGCCTGTAGGGATGCCAGAGGGCCTGTAGGGATGCCAGAGGGCCTGTAGTGATGCCAGAGGGTCTGTGGTGATGCCAGAGGGTCTGTAGGGATGCCAGAGGGTCTGTGGTGATGCCAGAGGGTCTGTGGTGATGCCAGAGGGTCTGTGGTGATGCCAGAGGGTCTGTAGTGATGCCAGAGGGTCTGTGGTGATGCCAGAGGGTCTGTGGTGATGCCAGAGGGTCTGTGGTGATGCCAGAGGGTCTGTAGGGATGCCAGAGGGTCTGTGGTGATGCCAGAGGGTCTGTAGGGATGCCAGAGGGTCTGTGGTGATGCCAGAGGGTCTGTAGGGATGCCAGAGGGTCTGTGGTGATGCCAGAGGGTCTGCGGTGATGCCAGAGGGTCTGCGGGGATGCCAGAGGGTCTGTGGTGATGTCAGAGGGTCTGCGGGGATGCCAGAGGGTCTGCGGGGATGCCAGAGGGTCTGTGGTGATGCCAGAGGGTCTGTAGGGATGCCAGAGGGGGTGTTTATAGTAAAGACAAGTTTAATGTTTCAGTCTTGATCAGGTCACATGACCGACCACTCGTCTGATATAAACCTTGACGTTTCCTTTAAAGCTACAGACAGCTGAATAAACTCTGTCGTCTTTTTATGTGACCATATTCTCCAGTTGTGTTTTTGTATATATATGTGTTTGTGTGTTTGTGGATATATATGTGTGTGTGTGTGTGTGTGTGTGTGTGTTCTTTCTAACAAAGGAACCAGAGAAGAGGATGATGTCATCTTTTTAACCGTTGTGCGCCTGTCTGTGTGTTGGCGGTTCTGCTGTAATTATTACAGTCTGAGGACTGAGGTCAACTTTCACACACACACACACACACACACACACACACGTCTCATGACCAGTGTGTGTGTGCGTGTGTGTGTGCGTGTGTGTGTGTGTGTGTTGAGGCCAACCTACATCAGCCTCCATTAAACCCGAGCATCCATGTTACTGCAGCTCTGCTGAGTCATCACTTTCTAACTCACATACACACGTGCACACACACACACACAGACGTACGTCCCCTCTGCCTGGACCTGAATGGGTTAACCCTTCATCGCTGAGGAGGCTGACAGTGTCTCAGGTGTCTCAGTTGTGTTTGACACAAAGGAAACTGGATCATGTGACAGTTCAGACTCACACAGAGGATAGAACATGATGATACACTCTCTGTCTCTGTCCTCTGTCTGTCTCTGTCCTCTGTCTGTCCGTCCTCCGTCTGTGGAAACATGTTAGCTGTGTTGTTGTGAACCTGCAGAGGTGATGGAGGATTCTGTCATGCTTTCTCACGAACTCTGATTTTATCCGAACGAGAGGAGAGTTGTGTTTAATGTTTAAAGCACGTGTTGAGTTCTCTGAAGGTTCAGATGTCTCCTGTGGTTGTACACACTGGTGTCCAGACAGATTTATTATCATGAATGTGGTTTTGTTTTTATGGCTCCACCTGTGAGGCTGCTCAGTGTGATGGCTGTAAAATATAAAGATGCTACTGTTATTTTCATGTGATGTTAATTCTCCTGAACAACAGCCAGATGCTGCTCCTGATGATGATGATGATGATGATGATCACCTTCATCTTCCCCTCATCTCTCCTCTCCTCTGTTCTCCCTCCAGGGTCGACATGTCAAGACGGGTCAGCTGGCGGCCATCAAGGTCATGGACGTCACCGAGGTCAGTGAACACTGTGATGTTGTGTCGTAGAGTTAGGGCTGTTCAGGGCTGATCTGAACAAACAGCTGCTGATGACGAAGAAGTTACAATGAAGCATGACGTTTATATTTGGTATAGTGATCTGAAAAAGGACACAGCGTCAGGCTGAGTGATTTATAGATTATACTTGATGTATCTATAACATCAGATGATCAAGTCATGTTTGAAGTGAGCAGAACGAGACTGACCTCAGTGTTTGGGTTCTGACTTCCTGCTGCGGCTCTCTGCATCTCACATAAACATGATACATCACACACACTCCTTCATCGTCCATCCAGACCTCTCTACTGGGCGATGGCATGTGTGACAGTGAGTTTTTTTAGAGATGTTACTGTTTTGTATGACATCAGTCCCTCCTCTAACAGAGAGGCTTTAATATGATGTATAAAATATATGAGGCTCATAAAACACAACAGCTGCAGCAGTGACTCACCTTTGAATTATTTCATTGAATCTGTCGTCCTCAATCAGAACCATCTCTGATATGACGGTTACCACCAAAACAAACTGTCCCCCTGTCTCCGCCTCCATCTGCCTCCCCATATGTCCCCGCGCCTCCCCTGTCTCCGCCTCCATCTGCCTCCCCCTACATGTCCCCGCCCCTCTCCCTTTCTCTGCCTCCCCATATATCCCCGCCCCTCTCCCTGTCTCCGCCTCCATCTGCCTCCCCATATGTCCCCGCCCCTCTCCCTGTCTCCGCCTTCATCTGCCTCCCCATATGTCCCCGCCCCTCTCCCTGTCTCCGCCTCCCCATATATCCCCGCCCCTCTCCCTGTCTCCGCCTTCATCTGCCTCCCCATATGTCCCCGCCCCTCTCCCTGTCTCTGCCTCCCCATATATCCCCGCCCCTCTCCCTGTCTCCGCCTCCATCTGCCTCCCCATATGTCCCCGCCCCATCCCTGTCTCCGCCTTCATCTGCCTCCCCATATGTCCCCGCCCCTCTCCCTGTCTCCGCCTCCATCTGCCTCCCCCTACATGTCCCCGCCCCTCTCCCTGTCTCCGCCTTCATCTGCCTCCCCCATATGTCCCCGCCCCCCTCCCTGTCTCTGCCTCCATCTGCCTCCCCCTACATGTCCCCGCCCTGCTCATACCAGTGTTTTCTCTGTTAACACATCCCAATCAATCAATCAATCAATCCATCAATTTTATTTATAAAGCCCAATATCACAAATCACAGTTTGCCTCACAGGGTTTTACAGCATATGACATCCCTCTGTCCTTAAGACCCTCACAGATGATCAGGAAAAACTCCCCAAAAAACCTTTAATGGGAAAAAAACTGTAGAAACCTCAGGAAGAGCACCTGAGGAGGGATCCCTCTTCCAGGACGGACAGACGTGCAATAGATGTCGTACAGAACAGATCAACAGTGTTCAGACTGATCATCACTCAGCTCTCAGTAGTGTTTCTTCTTCTTCTCTGGATGCAGCTCAGTTTGTATCAGAGGTTTGACAGATTTCAGTTTCCTGAGGGAAGTTTGAGTCGATCATTTTACAGACTGCAGATTTTGTGTTTGTATTTTGGAGCCTCTGGGTGCAGAGTTTGTGCAGAGGAGTGGAGTCAAGACCCAGAGGGGTGTTTCCTGTCGGTGTACTCAGAGCCAGTGTTTCTGTGTCTTTTATAAAACAACATGGATGGAGGAGGAGGATGTGAGGAGTGTTTTCTGCTCCTTCCTGCTCATCATCAGCTCCATGAGACAATGGGAAAAATGTTCACACATATTTGAGGTCATCTGACCGTTTCTGTCCCAGTTTTAAAGAGGAATGAGTGTATCAAGGAGCCTGTCGCAAAACAGTTATTCTCAAAGAGGACTGGGCTGGATCTGTGTAGCTACAGAAGACCTGATAGACATAAGATCTGCCCTACAACCTGTCTGAGTCAGTTTGGGTGAGTTAGAGGTTCAGATGTTTTGCAGTGAGGTTGTATGAAGCACCGACCCAGGGTCAGTGTGTTACCACAGTTAGATGTTGGTCGTCTCGTCCACAGAGCACCAACGTGAGAGCAAAGTGATGTGCAGCTATAGGCAGCAATAAAACAGACATCTGCCATCAGTTTGGCTGGACGTTATATTTACAACATTTCCACCACTTCACCCTGCCGTCAGATGACCCTCTCTGACAGGAAGCTGTTCATGGTTTTAGTTTTCCATCTCAGCGCTCGTCAGAACCAAACTCCATTAACAGAAACAGTGATTTTAGCTGGCTGAAGACAGGAGCTGCACGTTTACTGCTGCCTCGATCCATTAGTTAGTCTGTGTTGTTGAATCTGATTTAAACCTTTAAAACATCAAAGTCACACAGTAACACAAACACACTAACAGACGGAAGCGGCAGTCGACCTCCTGTGTTCACTGATCTTAAATAACTGTTTTTCTAAATGAAGTCTGGCTCTGAGAAGAGAGAGATAACAGCTGCAGTTCCACATCTGAAATCTCGGTCTGACAGTAAGATAACGTACACTTAAACTAATGTTGTCGGTTTGGGTGGTTAAAATGTATTTTGTTGTTGCCTCCGTTCACAGCAGGACATTATCTAACGTCTGTGTCAGTACTTCTGCCTGCTGCTTCAAACTGGGGGTGTATGACAGCCGCCATCACCAGTGGCGGACACAGTGAAACACATTCGTGTGTGCTGTTTGTTATTTGTTGCTGAGCAGGTCAGAGAGTGAACGGTGGATTTTAAGAGTTGAGACGATGTGATGAGAGCTGTGAGAGTGAACTAAAGCAATAAGTTGAAACTGGCATCACAGAGCTGAGGTGAACAACACAGCTGGTGATAATGTAGTTCTGTGACCATGCTGACAAACAGGAAGCCATGTGGTTCACTGTTAATGCAAGGATATTTATTGTAACCACAGCTTCTCCCACCATCAGTGAACATACCACAGAAAGGTTCAGAGACACTCAGTCATGGTGGGTGTTTCTGTTTTCTCTCGGATCACTCAGTTTGATTTACCTGCTGCTGCAACAGGAAACCAGCGACATCATGACGTCCTGGAGTTTTGACCTCCGACTACAGGCTGAGATGTGCAGAGGTTACAGAGAGGACATGAAGCAGAACCATGAGGAACATTTGCTGGAAACATGTCTCTGTGTTCATACGAGCTGAACGTCTGAAGAGAAACACACATGGAGGAAATCTCTCCAACATGGCGGCTCATGTTTTTAACTGTCTGAATGTTTGGAGTTTCTGCAGTAATCCTTTTCCACATGCTTCAGCTGCTCTCTAAAATAAACTCTGAGAGTTCGTCTGGACGCTTGCCAACAACCACTGTCGAGCAGAGGAAGCTGTTTGTGCTCTGGAAAAAGCTTGAGAGTCTCACGTGCACACATACACACACACACACACACACACACACACACACACAGATATACATCTGTTTGTGTGTGTGTGTGTGTGTGTGTGTGTGTGTGTGTGTGTGTGTGTGTGTCTCTGCTCCCCGTGCACGTCCTGTCATATGTGCTCTGACCCACATACCACTTCCTGTTCTACATACAGAGCAGGAGAGACGATGAGGAGGGATGAAGCACAGTGTGCTGAGCTTTAAGGAGGTTTTCATCTCTCAGTATTGATACAGAATATAAATCAGTATCAATTAGGGCTGTAGTCTCCTGGTCGACTAGTCGATTATTTGGTTGCTGTGCTCTCGTCCGACCAAATTCTCATTAGTCGAATAATCGCCGTGTTACTTTCATCAGGAGAAAAGTGCTACATCAACAGTTCCTTCTTGTTCAGACATGAAAACAAACTATTACAATAGTCTAAACGTGAAGACACAAATGCATTAATGATCAGCTCCAAATCATTTTGTGACACCATTTTCCTGAGTTTGGAGATTTTCCTCAGCTGAAAAAAACAATTTTTGGTCAGCTGTTTGCAGTGTTGCACTAATGACATGTCTTTGTCCAATACAACACCCAGGTTTCTTAGGCTCGGTTTAACAGATTTGCCCAAGTCACCCAAGTACTGGTTAATCCCTGGAATTGAGTCATCAGGGGCAATAACCAGTGTTTCTGTTTTGTCCACATTTAGCTGCAAGGTGTTATCACTTAGCCATTGTTTTATCTCAACCAGGCAATGAACTAGGGAATTTAGCCTCTGGAGCTCAGTTGGCTTGAAAGAGCAGTAAAGCTGGATATCATCAGCAAATATGTGGTACGAAACATCAGAAAATCTCTGGATGATTTTTCCAAAGAGGATCAAATACAACAAAAATAATACAGGGCCCAGAACAGAACCTTGAGGGACTCCACACAACAAATCTGCTGACTCAGACCTTATTTGGTTAGCTGTGACACTAAAGCTACGCCCAGATAGGTATGACGAGAACCAATGTAAAACAGACCCTGACAGTCCTACTTCATCCCTCAGTCTTCTCAGCAGGATCTGGTGGTCGACGGTGTCAAAGGCTGAGGACAGATCTAAGAGAACTAGAACAGTGCATTTTCCCGAATCAGCAGACATCATAATGTCACTGGACACTTTCAGTAAGGCTGTCTCTGTAGAGTGATGTTTGCGGAAACCAGACTGAAACGTCTCATGGATGTTACTTTGATCCAGGAATAATGACAGCTGTTCAGAGACCACCTTCTCTAGGATCTTGGACAAGAATGGGAGCTTTGAAATAGGCCTGAAATTGCTGAGGTCAGTCGGGTCTAAGCCTGTCTTTTTAAGTAAAGGCTCCACTATGGCATGCTTAAATGAATTGGGAAACACACCTGTAGAAAGAGAGAGGTTAACCATTTTGGTAACCCAGGGGCCAATTACATCAAACGCTTTCACAAAGAGTCTACACGGAAGGACGTCGGATGAGCAAGAGGAGGGTTTCATCTTGGTCACCAGTGCTGAGATATCAGCAAGAGTCACAGGCTTAAATGAGGACCACAAGCTGGAGACAGGCTCAATGACAGCAGGGGTTCCACACAAAAGGGGAGGGATTTTCTCCTTGATCATCTTAATTTTGTCAGTGAAAAATCTCAACAATGCATTGCTGTCAGCTTCACAAAAAACAGGGGTAATTGGAGCAGCAGGACATACAAGAGAATTGATCGTGTCAAACAACACTTTGGGGTTTTTCTTATTTAGTCTTACCAGCTGACGAATATAGTCAGATCTGGCATTTTCCACCATCTCATTGTATGAGGACACAAGATCCCTGAGATAAAGTCTGTGCACCTCAAGGTTAGTGGATTTCCACAGACGCTCAGTCTTTCGACATAGTCTCTTCAGACTCAGGGTATCTTCATTTGTCCAAGGGCACGCTTTTTTTCTGTACTGACAAGTTTGATTTAACAGGTGCCACCTGATCCAGAATTTTAACACAGTGGTTGGTAAAACAGTGAATGATATTGTCCACATCGAGGCAATCCATGAACAAAAGAGGGTCAAACATAGCAGAAAAACTGTCTGCAGTATTAGCAGAGATAACACGCCTCTGAGACCTAACTTCTAAGGGCTTAGGCTCAGGGCTGAGGTGCAAATCAAACAAAACAAGACAATGATCACTCAGATGGACATCCTGTACAGACACATTTGAAATGTCTAGGCCAAGCGTAAAAACTAAGTCTAAAATGTGGCCTTTTTGGTGTGTGGGCTCAGAAACATGTTGCTCAAAATTAAAAGCTTCAGTCAAAGTTAAAAGTTCCTTTGCGGAGCAAGATGAGCTGTCATCAACATGAAGGTTAAAGTCTCCAAGGATTAGAACAGATTCCAACTTTATTATGGAGGATAAAAAGTCACTAAAATCCTTCAAAAACACAGCAGCAGAACCAGGAGGACGGTAGATTGACACACAGTAGAATGGATTTGAAGAACCCACCTTGACCATCTGGGACTCAAATGAAGTGAATTCCTGGGTCTGAGTCACTTTGCATGTGCAACTGTCCCTGTATACAACAGCCAGACCCCCCCCACGACGTAAGGGGCGGGGCTTCCCTACAGCAGAGCAACCAGCTGGACAAAGTTCATTAAGATGAATAAACTCTTCCTCTCTCTGCCATGTCTCCGAAAGACACATTAAATCCAGCTTTTCTCTTGTGAAAAGATCGTTCAGAGAGAAGGATTTATTTGCAATAGACCGAACATTCAACAGGCCGATATGCAAAGTTGATGACGTCACGGAGGCAGTGTCCGCGGAGTGCAGCGGGATTGGTCAAAGGCATGTCCAGTGGTCACGTGGGCTCCAGCTGGACCGTGAGGGCAGAACCGGTGTAAATACGGAAGAGCGTGGAGGCGATGGAAGCCACTGACCACTACTCCAGCGCTGTGTAGGCTCCAGGACTTTCGTTGTGGTCCAGGCAGACGACAGCGTGGATATGCTGTCACACACATTGAGGAGAGGGATCCCGCGCAGACACCTTTCGCGTTCTCCATGGCCGAGGATGGCAGAGCCCAGGCGTGCTGCAGCGCGTCTTCGCTTGACCTGGACTCCGGAACGCGAGCCTCTTTTCCTCGATTTCCTGCGGACTTTACCCGGCGTCCGACAAAGCAGCAAGTACTCAGGTGAGTCGGGGTCGATGATAAAGGGAGGAGGGAACGCTTGTTTGTACCTGCCCCGTGTATCAAACAGGCCCTCCATTGACTCTTTGATACGAAACAGAGAGTCCCGATCATAGATCCGTAAAGCAGAGACACATCCATTTGAAATAAGGGCTGATATGATCACATATGTTGTAAAGATGACCATTAGAAAACTATACAGCAGGAGACGAGCCGTGGCACTGCCAGTCACAGGCGCCATCTTGACAACGATACCTGTGAAAATAGGGGTGTTTTCAAAACACTCCCTTTGTTGACAGAAAGTTGGACTCCGAGTAGAAAACCGGTGCGTCAGTTGAATAAAGACAAGCGAGACAAACGAGAGGTAAGCTATATATATCATCGTTTAGAATGATTTGATGTTTGTAAAGTCTATAAAACCAATGATTGCACAAACATTACTACTTCTGTGTGCATGTTTTTGTAATTAGTCATGGTTATCGTAGATTAGCTGAGCTAATGGTTAGCTGTCAAAGTTAGCTACACAGTAGTGACAGATATTGAACTAACTCAAACTCGTATTTATGAGGTAGTCATAAATAGTCATGTATTGGACAGGAGGAAGCTTAGCAGGGTCAGTGAACCACCCATCACTGATAATATAGGGGTCTGGGAGTGGCACGATGGCATCACCAACATGGAGCTGCAGTTTCCCTTAATAACGATTATAATCTGCTGTGTCTAAGCCAACAGCATAGTTGGACAACCGACTCATCTTTCCTTTGCTCTTGATGGTGCTGCCTGTCTTGTGCCTCTTATTTACTCCTGGTTCTTATTTAAATATTGTCTCTTCTTATAATTCTTATTTATCCCTTCCTCTTCTGATCTTCTTACGCCAGTCTCTTATTTACTCAAGCTTCTTCTCATCTTCCTCCTCTCTGCCTGTCTTACCCTGGTTCAATACTTTTTCTGTAGAGGTGAATAACATGAAAATCATGAATGAAAAACTGTTCAACAATCGCCATTTCCAACATTTTGTTTATTAAAGCAGATCATCAACATCAACACACCACTTGTTACATTGCTGGCTAGAGGCTGGTTTGCAAGGCTACTGTCACTACTGTGTAGCTAACTTTGACAGCTAACTATTAGCTCAGCTAATCTATGATAACCATGACTAATTACAAAAACATGCACACAGAAGTAGTAAAGTTTGTTCAATTATTGGTTTTATAGACTTTACAAACATCAAATTATTCTAAACGATGATACATATTAGCTTACCTCTCGTTCGTCTCGCTTGTCTTCCTTCAACTGACGCGCCGGTTTTCTACCCGGAAGTAAAGGTGAACAACAAGGCGATTCCGTCTATACTTAGGGATTTATCCTGGCTTCATATGAGCAGAGGAAATCTCCGCTCGTTGCTACCCAGATAGCACACATACATCTGGCCGACGTCGGCCTGATGTATCAAGTTTAGATCGTTAAGACGTAGCAGGGAGACTGTTTGCTCATTGCCAAGACGTTGCTGAGATGTCGGCCTTTAATCGAAAATGATCACCACGTGACGTTCAAACGATCAATAAAAGATGCTGTGCTCAGTGAGCGCTCCATCATTAATATTCATATGCTTCGTTAACTACGACCTTTATTCATTTAGGTCGGACCTTTCAAACTACAAATATTTCACCATTCCATGTGAGAAATCAATGCTAACATTCAAAAATAGCTGACTGTTACCCTATTTCGCGTGTAAGTGTGCACAATGAAGAGACAAAAGTCAATTTGACAAGCTTTATTTTCAAATTTCCACAAACAATATCTGATGGCCAGTCCGCTTCTCCTGGCAGCCTGCAAGAGACAGAAAAGACGATGAGCACGTAACTTCAAGAAACAAATCCCAACTTTACCACTGTATTTTTTTTGTTAGCAATTCAGCTGTATTTTAGCCATATTGAAGGCTTTGGGTCCGTCACTCTGCTTCATTTAGTGTTGTAACGGTTAAATAATGGGATCTGGCGTTAACTCTGTTAACTGTTAACAGCAGCTCAACAATCAGTCCTTCATCTCGGAAAAACAGTGGTTTCAAAACTGCTCTATTACTTGTAGCCACCGGGTCAGTTTGCTTTGCAGAGGAGGAGACCTCGACTGATAAATTGCCCATAAAATCACATTAACAACATATCGAAGATGAAGGCATCCTTAAACTTCACTATTTGACCTCCGCGCTCCTCTCCGCTCCTGTCAACCCACACTTGAGCTCCTGTTCTGGGATACACAGTGTCGGCCCGCCCTGCCTGACCTCTGTGCTCCTCTCGCAGACACTTGAGCACACGTCCAGGGCCCCGGAGGTCAGGCCGGGGGGCCGCGGGATCACGGGTGACAGCTCCAGTCACTTCAACTTGAACCCAAAACGAGTGCTCACGATAACCAGATGAGCAGATAACGTCAACTAGGGAAAATAAAATGAAAACACCACAGTTGTAGCCTGTTGAGCTAAACCGCTAAACTAGCTAACAGCTAACGAAAAATAACGTTAGTTGGTGGGGACCTGTGCTAAGCTATATACACCCAGTCGTGCCTTGCCACTCACCAGGAACCTCTTTTAATGGTCACAGAAGAAACAACATAGCTATTTTCTGCCAATTTATTCCAGTTAGCTTACCTGAAACCAACTGCGATGAGATGCTGTATCCTGCGAGCTCAGTTCCAAACAAACACTGCGGAGATGAAATTCCGCCTCTGTGGCGACTTCTGTATGTGGGCAGGTATGGGCCGGCCCAAAGCTGATGTAACAGAGACGTTTGATGAGCTGCGACAAAACAGTATTAAATTTAAAGATATCCACCCATGCGGCCAATGCTTGTCAGACGTTATAAATTCCGATGTGTCATCCTCAGGCCGACATCGGCCAGATGTATGTGTGCTATCTGGGTAGGCTAATGTATACAATGTAAAATGCCATAGGCTGGCACTAATAACGTTAGCATGTTGTATTTATTTGGAAAACATGTTTAGTATAAGACAGTTGTTTTGTCGGTGAATGTTGTGAGTTGTAATGGAGCCAAATTATGTGCCGTTACCTTTGTTACATGTTACTGTTGCCCCTGGTTTTATATAACAAGAGGGAAAGATCGCTAGCTGCTAGGCTAATTTATACAATGTAAAATGCCATAGGCTTGTGCTAATAACTTAGCATGTTGTATTTGTGGGGAAATGTGTCCCCACAAATACAATCTGTCTGTTCCATGAGCTTTATCTTTACCTTCACCTTCCGTTCCCTGAGCTTTGTCTTCACCTCCACCTGTCTGTTCCCTGAGCTTTGTCTTCACCTCCACCTGTCTGTTCCCTGAGCTTTGTCTTTACCTCCACCTTCTGTTCCCTGAGCTTTGTCTTCACCTCCACTTGTCTGTTCCCTGAGCTTTGTCTTTACTTCCACCTGTCTGTTCCCTGAGCTTTGTCTTTACCTCCACCTGTCTGTTCCCTGAGCTTTGTCTTTACCTCCACCTTCCGTTCCCTGAGCTTTGTCTTCACCTCCACCTGTCTGTTCCCTGAGCTTTGTCTTTACCGCCACCTGTCTGTTCCCTGAGCTTTGTCTTTACCTCCACCCATCTGTTCCCTGAGTTTTGTCTTTACCTCCACCTGTCTGTTCCCTGAGCTTTGTCTTCACCTCCACCTTCCGTTCCCTGAGCTTTGTCTTTACCTCCAGCTGTCTGTTCCCTGAGCTTTGTCTTTACCTCCACCTGTCTGTTCCCTGAGCTTTGTCTTTACCTCCAGCTGTCTGTTCCCTGAGCTTTGTCTTTACCTCCACCTTCCGTTCCCTGAGCTTTGTCTTCACCTCCACCCGTCTGTTCCCTGAGCTTTGTCTTTACCGCCACCGCTCTGTTCCCTGAGCTTTGTCTTCACCTCCACCTTCCGTTCCCTGAGCTTTGTCTTCACCTCCACCCGTCTGTTCCCTGAGCTTTGTCTTCACCTCCACCCGTCTGTTCCCCACATGAAGACGACGCTCACTGTGTGTTAGCTGAGACAAGATGCTTATCTCTGCGGAACCTTCGGAGACGGCGATTCAAATCATCAGTCAGCTGAGTTTCCTTCAGGTTCAGCAGTCAGGTTTTTTCACTTGTGTGGACGTTCCTGTCTCCAGATGTAGCTGCAGAGCGGCTGTTTTTGTTTCACGCTGCTCTCTGGTGCAGACAGCTGCAGACACAGACCCAGGGTGAGTCTGAGGAAGACGGAGGCAGCTGCCAGTAGAATGAGAGGCTTCATCCGGTCAGACTCTGAGATAACGTTATCTTCTGTCCTGAATTTACAGCTCACAGATACCAAACACAGATCAGTCTCTGGTTTTTGTTTGATATCGAGTGTCGGCAAAAAGATCGGTCGTTAGCATAGTTAGCATGAATTAGCTCAGACGGCTAACTTGGATTGTTTGCTATATTACGTGATCGTCTCTGTCACCCTGAACGTTTAACTGACCCCCATTCATTAACTTTATACAGAAAAAAAGGGAACAAGAAGTCAAATATTGAAAAGCTAACTGACATCATTCTGAGTTGGTTACAGCCCTAGAGTCACATCGATATATGTTGTGATTTTTAAGAACTGTGATTCTGCAAACACTGCGATTGATTTTAGAGTGACATGCGATTTTTGGAAACTTTCTTTAACACTAGGCCAGAAATGTTGTAGGCGTGAATATCATGAGACATATGTCCAAAAACAAAGCACAAGTTATGTTGGTCAGTTTTTGTGACTTCTATCTCAGCAGCATCATAAACTGTATATTAAACCAATGATTGTTTTAATGGTCTGTTGTTTAAAACAATATTCATCCAGTTAAACATTTTGTGATCTTTTAAAGGTGAATTAGACTTTACTTACTAAAAATTACATGTACAATAGAACATATTTAGCACATATCTAGAGTAATAAATTCAGACTTATTGAAGTAAACGTTAATGTTCAGCTGTCCCTGCTGTGTCTCCCACTGTTTTATCTGTGGCAGCCTTCATGGTATCACCCTCAGTAGAGGCTGAAGTGACTTAAATTCAGTGGTGGGGTTGACAGTGGACAGGGCCTACTCAGATCAAATCAGATACATAAATGTATTGATGTTTTTACCTTACAGTCACATTTATTTTAGTCTTTAACATCTGTTGAATATTTTCATCTAGGTAAAACATTATTTGATTCCAGCCGCTCAAAGTTTGATCCGTGAGTTTCTTTTGTGAGATCTTTTGTCTTTATCTCAGTGTTTTTAGGTTTCTACAGTTCAGTCTGAACAAACTTTGATGTGAAATACTTTGTGACAGATCAGATTCACAGTAATACCTCAGCCAGATAAAGATCAACAGAGGTCGACGTGTCTTTAACCTGGAGGATCATTTCCTGTTTAGATACAACAGGAGCACAACGAGTGTTTAAAGCCATCTCTAAAATGTGTCCCTCCAGGTCCCTGGTGTCCTGTTAAAGACACGTCCACCTCTCTGTCAGAGTCCTCCTCAGCTTCCATTTGCCATCATGCCTCCATGTTGTGGCGGTGGTGCGCTCCCCTGGGGGGTCGTGGCTCTCTCAGCTCTGCTCACACTAGGTGATGTAATACTTCAGCAGCAAGATGGCTGCCGCCACCCAGTCTGCCCACCGTGTCATACCCAGGAATGATAATGAGCAGCTTCAGTGACTGACAGTGGACGTGTAGTCTGAGGGAACATGATACAGAGACTGACACAGACACAGAGACAGAGAGAGACAGACAGTGAAGGACGGACAGAGACAGACACAGAGACAGACAGAGTGAAGGAGGGACAGAGACAGACAGAGACAGACAGTGAAGGACGGACAGAGACAGACAGAGTGAAGGACGGACAGAGACAGACAGAGACAGACAGTGAAGGACGGACAGAGACAGACACAGAGACAGACAGAGTGAGGACGGACAGAGGTGAGGTGTGGTTAATGATGGGACACATAAAGATGGGGCTGAAGTCATTACTGGAGACGGACTGAAGGTGAAGCTGCGAGGACGAGAATGACAGACACTGAGTGCCCACAATAAATGGACAGTGGACAGATAACACAGAGACACAGATGATGTCACCGTCTCTTTGTCAAAGCAGCTGTGTCCAGGCCAGTGTTCACTTCCTGTAAGACTGTAAAACCAAACCCTGTTCTTTTTTCCTAAACCCAACCACATGCTGTTGCTGAAGGAAGACGATGTCAGTTGGTGGTGTTGTACCAACGTAGTGCTTTTATTTTGAAAGAGACTGTATCAAACTGTACATTTCCTGTGAAAACAGAAGTGTATTTTGAAAACAGACAATGCTATGACACAATGGCAAGATGGCGCCGGTGTGTATGGCTGGCCATCTGCTGCTCCCACTTTGGCTGGCATTTTTGTTGTTTGTAATCCTTGGCACTGTACAGATCGAGTCTCTGCTGGTGTATGATCGCCAATCCCTCTTAGATCTGAGACATAATGTCAGAGATCTAAGTATATTTGATTACGGTGGACAGAACACTCTGCCCTCGCTCCTGTCGGAAATCCCGACTCACCTTTACCGGGCCTCGGCTCTACCTCCCTGGCGGAAGCGTCTCCGTTGCCGCGGTAAACGCGGCAGTCAGCTGGTGAAGCTGAAGGTCTGCCTGGCACGATCTTCGTCCATTTCCCGGTCAGGACATGGATTATCCTTTCCCTTCGCTGTGCCCCGGCGTTTCCTGGACCCGATCGACGCCTGCCTGGTACCTGTCGCTGGTCTGGTTGAGGGTTTCCGGCCCCACCGCCCCTGATCTCCCCGGTTCTCTCAGCACGGGGTGAATCTCTGGAACCTGAAGACGCTGCTCCGGGCTCCCCGATCCGCCGAAACACAGACCCCGGCTCCTGCCAGGATTGGCCTGATAAATGCCAGATCACTGGCAAACAAAACTTCTGTCCTGAGGGATTTCTTCAGCTCCCGTGGCCTGGATTTTCTCTGTGTGACAGAGACTTGGATCGGTGCTGGTGAGTGCAGCGCTCTTGTCGAACTTTTACCGGCTGGTTGTTCTTATTTTAACCCCCCGCGGACGTCAGGCCGTGGAGGAGGAACGGCGACTGTTTATAAAAATAATTTTAAATGTAAGCAGTGCACTGTGTCATCTTCTTCCTCCAGCTTCGAAGTGACTTTAATTGAGGTGGGTCGCTCTGACCCGGTGCTGTGCGCTGTCATCTACTGGCCCCCCAAATACAATAAGGACTTTGTGAAAGACTTTTCGGATTTTCTGGCTGAAATCATGCCAAACTACGATCGTGTCCTTTTTCTTGGGGATTTTAATATTCACGTGTGCTGTCCTGATAAGCCGTTGGTGAAGGACTTTTTAAGCCTTATTGACTCTTTTAATTTGGTGCAGTGTGTGTCTGGTCCAACACACGAACATGGTCACACATTAGACCTCGTCCTTTCTCATAGTTTGACTGTGTTTAACTTGGAGATCTGTGAAAATGTCATTTCTGATCATATGCCCATATTGTTTGAAGTTGCTTTCTCTTGTACTGCAGTTAAATCTTGTGCTCCTGCTCAGCGCCGTCGGACTTTTAACCCTTCCACTGCTGGTCAGTTCTCTGCTGCTTTCGATCAGCTCTGTGCCTCCTCTGACTCAATGTCTGCTGACACGGAGGAGCTCAGCTCCTGGTTCCACTCCTCATGCCGAACCATTCTGGACTCTGTGGCTCCATTAAAAACAAAGCAGCCTAAAGTGAAACCCGAGCCCTGGTTCAGTGACAGGACTCGTGCAGTTCGGCAGGAGTGCCGCAAAGCTGAACGCAGGTGGAAGAAGGACAAGCTGCATGTTTCATTCCAAATCCTAAAGGACTGTTGGCACCGTTATCAGAACACTGTTAAGGAAGTCAAAAGAGAATACTTGTCAAACCTCATTGTGTCAAATAGCCATAACCCTCGTGTGTTATTCAAAACTATTGACTCTGTTTTAAATGCCCCGCAGTCTGTCTGCTTGGAAGCATCCCCTGAGCTATGCAAGAACTTCCTGCACTTTTTCATAGACAAGGTTGTTAACACAAGGGCTCTCATTTCAGCTCCTGCCTCTGACCCCTCTGTCTCTGTCCCTTGCCAGGCTGTGTTCGATAAATTTGAGCTTGTGACCTTGTCACTTTTAGATGATGTGGTTGGCCATATCAAGCCATCAGGTTCCCCTTGTGATGCTGTCCCTCCTCACTTTTTTAAAGAAATCTTCCCTAGTATAGGGCAGCTGGTCCTTGCCATCATTAACAGCAGCCTGTCTTCTGGTGTTGTCCCTGTCAGCTTTTTTTTTTTTTTTTTTTCTTCAAACTTCTTTTTATTTGGGTTTTACATTTTCCAAAACATACAAAAATAAAATATAAATGCATGGTTTCATACATAAACATTTTGGGATAATAAAAACAAACAAAAAAGCAAAGTAATACTAATAATATTGTCATGTTACATCCATTTTTTTTTTCCATTCAGTCATTTTCTCCTACATGGGTCTTTCTTGTTAAAATAATCCATGAAAGGTTGCCATATAGAGTAAAACATGTGTTCTTTCTCCTTTAATGAGTATCTTATTTTTTTCTAACTCCAAGTATTGCATTACATCATTTAGTAAGGCTGCATGGGTTGGGGGTTTTCTCTGTTTCCAATTAAGCAATATCAATCGCCTTGCTAATAATGTTACAAACCGAATCATGTTATTTTGGTTAGTTGAGAGTTGTACATTAATAGGTTTCACTCCAAACAATGCTAGTACGGGATCAGGTAAGATCTGTTTCCGAGAAACCTCAGATAGAGTGTGGAATATCCTATTCCAATAATTAACAATTTGTGGGCACTTCCAGAACATATGTGCTAGAGAAGCTGAATCTTGTCCACACCTGTCACAGGATGGACTCACTGAAGAAAACATCTTAGAAAGTTTCAGTTTGGACAGATGCAGTCTGTGTAATATTTCAAATTGCAGAAGTCCATGTCTTATGCATACAGATGAGGAGTGCACATTGTCCTGGGCTTTTGTCCATTGGTTGTCTGAGATTTCCACACCCAGATCCTCCTGCCAGGCTTCTTTTAGATGATCCAGTGTAGCTGTACAGTCTATTTGAAACAGAGTGTCGTGTATTTTGGATATTGAACCCTTTTTTAAAGGGTCAGATTGGAGCAGTGTTTCCATGATGGATTCAGGGGGTTCATGGGGAAAGGACGGAAATGTTTTCTTAACAAAGCTACGGATTTGTAAGTATTTGAAAAAATCTCTATTATGTAAATGAAATTTCTCCTGCAATTGTTGGAATGAGGGAAATATTTTTTTAATATATAAATCTTTTAAGGTGTGTATCCCACTATGATACCATTGGATAAATGTTGGATTAACGAGAGATGGTCTGAGTGTATGATTATTAATCAGCGGTGTCAAAACGGAACCTTCCTTTAACCCAAAATGTTTTCTAATCCGAGACCAAATTTTTAATGAATGTGAGACTACTACATTTCCGACTTTTAAGTTAGAGATAGGTAGAGGTGAGTAGACCATTGCCTGTAGCGAAGACGGATGACAGCTATGATTTTCCATCCTTGACCAATCAACCCCCTGTGGTTGACACCAAAAAGACATAGATCTTAAATTACATGACCAGTAGTATAGTTGAAAGCATGGCATTCCCATCCCCCCCAGCTTTTTTGATCTTCGTAAAAATACTTTTCTAATTCTGGGAGTTTTACCATTCCAAATGTAATTGGAAATTAAAGATTCTAGTTTTTTGAAAAATGATTTATTTATAAGGATAGGGATACACTGAAATAAAAATAAAAATTTAGGTAAGATATTCATTCTTATAATATTTATGCGTCCTGCTAATGAGATTGTGTTCTTAGCCCACCTTTTAAGATTGTTTTCTGTTTCTTCGTAAAGTTTTGAAAAATTACGTTTGAAAAGATGCGAAAATTCCTGACTAATATTGATTCCAAGATATTTAAAATGATTAGAAATTGCAAATCGGTAAGAACTGAAAGTATTTAAATTTTGTTTTGCTTCTGAATTGATGGGAAATAATATGCTCTTAGATAAATTCAGTTTGTAACCTGACACCAATCCGAATTTTTTGAGGAGTGTAATGATAGCTGGTATTGATATTTCAGGGTCTTTGATGTAAAGTAATAAATCATCCGCATATAAAGATACTTTGTGCTCTGTTCCTGCTCTTCTCACTCCTGAATATTCCTTTGCTGTTCGTAAAGAAATGGCCAAGGGCTCTATGGCAAGCGCGAACAATAGCAGTGATAAGGGGCAGCCCTGCCTAGTAGAGCGACTTAGAGGAAAAAATTCAGAACACACATTGTTTGTCCGTACTGAGGCCTGTGGCTGAGCATATAGTAATTTTGTAAAGGCAATAAATTGAGGGCCAAATCCAAACCTTGACAGGGTCGAAAAGAGGTAGTCCCATTCGACCCTGTCAAAGGCCTTCTCTGCGTCTAAAGAAAGCAATATTTCTGAGGTTTTACAATCTGCAGTTTGTGTATAAATGATATTCAGCAATCTCCTAATGTTAAAAAACAATTGTCGGTTTTTTATGAATCCTGTCTGGTCTTGACAGATTACTGTTGGAAAAGTTGTTTCTAAGCACAATGCAAGAATCTTAGCCAATATTTTGTAGTCCACGTTCAGCAAGCTTATGGGCCTATATGATCCTGGTTCTAAAGGGTCTTTATTTTGTTTATGAATTAAAGAAATGCTTGCCTGATAAAAAGTAGGTGGCAAGCAGCCCTTAGCAAGTGCTTCATTGAACACTGCTAATAATATTGGTGAAAGTTGACACTTAAAAGCTTTATAAAATTCAGAGGTATAACCATCAAGGCCAGGAGTTTTGGAATTTTGCATTTTATGTATTGCCTGTTCTACCTCTTCTTTTGTTATAGGTCTATCTAATTGTTCTCTATTATCTGGACTAATTGTTGGGATACTAATGTTTTCCAGAAAATTTTCTATCAGTGATTGATCACCCTTAGATTCTGATGTATATAATTTGGTGTAAAAGGTTTTAAAGGTGTCATTAATTTCTTTTGGATTTATAGTGATTTGTCCTGTATCGGTATGTATCTCAGTAATTGATCTTGATGCCGCTTGTTCTTTTATTTGATGTGCCAATATCCTGCCGGCTTTTTCTCCATGTTCATAATATTTGTGTTTTGTTTTAATCATACGTTTAGTTGTCTCTTTGGTATAAAGTAAACTAAATTTTGTTTGGAGCGCCAGCTTTCTTTTATGTAAATCTGTAGAGGGGCAAGTTGAATACTGGTTATCAATATTTTTTATCTCATCAATTATTTTAGCTTCCTTTTCTTTTCGTTGTTTGCTTACTAAACTAGACCATGAAATTATATGCCCTCGAATATATGCTTTTAGTGCTTCCCATAACGTGGATCTCGAGTTTTCTACGTTATCATTTATAGACAAATACAGATCTATTTGGTTTTTAATACCCTCAACTGCTCTCTGATCAGAGAGTAGATTATTATTGAATCGCCAGGATTTTGGCATTTGCTTATTTCCAAAAGTTAATTTTAAGGTAATTGGGCTATGATCAGACAGTACTATTGCTTCATAACCACATTGTCTAACTCGTGGTAGAAGCTCACAATCTGTTAAGAAGAAGTCTATCCTTGAGTAAGAATGGTGGACTGGAGAAAAAAAGGAATAATCTGTTAAGAAGAAGTCTATCCTTGAGTAAGAATGGTGGACTGGAGAAAAATAGGAATACTGTCGACTGTTAGGGTGTAAAGCTCTCCATGGGTCTGTTAATTTGTATGTTTTAATGAATGTCTGAATGTACTTAGCGGATGTGGAGATGATCGCTGGTTTACGTGATGATCTGTCCAAGTTAGGATCCAAGGTTAAATTGAAATCCCCACCAATTATGAGCTGATGGGAGTCCAAATTTGGTAATACTGCGAAAAAAGATTTGATAAATTGTTCATCATCCACATTAGGAGCATATATATTTGCCAGTGTAATTGGATTATTGTAAAGAGTCCCTGTCACAATGACAAATCTGCCATGAGGATCTGAAATCGTTTTAGTTGCTATAAATGGTATAGTTTTTTTAATCAATATTGCTGTGCCTCTACTTTTCACATTGAAATTAGAATGAAATAACTGTCCTATCCATTTGCAATTTAATCTCTTGTGATCCTGATTTTTTAAATGTGTTTCTTGTAGGAAGCCAATGTCTGTTCCTAATCTTTTAAGGTGGGCTAACACATTATTACGTTTGATGACGCCATTGAGTCCTTTACAATTCCATGAAACAAACTGGACCAAATTTTGTGATACTGTATTTACAGATTGATCATGTTGATCATTGATCACTAAAAAAGACCCCTTGAAACGTAACTTGAACCCCTCTCTATCTTTACCTGAACAAAAGACAAAGAGATAACCTAGAAAAAGAACAAGTTCTGTCCACTTAAACTTCGAGAGGAAAGAGGACATTTGACTTACCACTAAGCTCCTTTTGAGCACTTATATTATTCCTTCTGGACCACATTATTCCTTCTTGAAACTGATAACTTAAAATTTTAGGCCTAGCATTTCGCATTTTAGAATAGCAATAAAAAAATTTAATTTAACTCCTTTCTCCCAACATTGTTTGTAACATAAAATAAATTAAAAAAATATAAATAAATTAGATGAATGAGTAAATAAATATTTACCTTAATTAACCATTCAAATTCAATGGGATTTGGTGGTGGTAGAGGGTAAAAAGGAGAGAAGAACCATTAAATAATAATAATAAAATCATAATATGTGTATAACTAACGTACAGTCAGACCTGTCTGCCTAAGAGGCAGTTTTTATAAACCTGTTAGAGTCTCATCAGTTCCAAGAAATCAATCTTTAACTTCACATGTCCTGAGTAAATATGTGTTTCATCTGATCTCCCTCAATTCAGGGTTTCTGAAAGCATCATCACCTCAGTTCTCAGCCACGGTCAGGTTGTTGGAGTTCAGGAATTTTTCAGCCTCTTGTGGATCAGTGAATGAGTGCCTGGATCCGTCAGTTGTTATCACCAGTCTAGCCGGGTAGAACAGGCTTTAAGGAATCCCAGCGTTGCGCAGCCTCACCTTCACCTGGTTGAATGATGCACGCAGCCGGCCGACCTCGGGGCTCATACCCGGGAAGATGTGCACTGGGGATCCTTTATACATCAGACGGGCTTTGTTTCTGGATAGCTTTAAGATTTTCTCTTTGTCTGAGTAGTAGTGGAGGCGAACCACCATGGCTCGTGGGCGTTCTCCTTCCACGGCTTCGGGGCGAGGGTTCTGTGGGCCCGGTCTATGATGATGGGGGAGTCGAAGTTTTCCTCACCGAGCACTTCAGTGATAAATTCCGCTATGAAACGGCTTGGGTTTCCTGCTTCGATGCCTTCAGAGACCCCGATTATACGCAGGTTCTGTCTGCGGCTCCTATTTTCAATGTCCATACACTTCTCCTGCAGCTTCTTGTAATCGTTAGAAAGAGTTTCTGCTGTTTTCTCTAGCTGCATTATCCTCTCAGAAGCATCACACAGGGACTTCTCCATCTCTTTCTGTGTGTTTGCAGTCTCTGTGTGAGTTTTATGCAGTGTCTCGATCTTCAGCGATAACTCGGTACGCAACATATTAATGTCAGCTTTGGCTTCATCCCGAGGGGTAGATATCTTTACGTATTTCCTGGTGCATGTTAGTAATTTGCGTTTTAATGTCTTTCATCATACCGTCACGATAAGTTTGTAGTTCGTTTCGCAGAGTCCTCACGGAGATCTGTGAATCTTCCTCATTGGGACCCGCCATCTTGCTTCTCATTTCAGCCGGTGAAGTGGCCGGTGGAGTTTGCAAAGTTGTCTGCGTATATCTTGAGCCGGCGTTCTTATTCATGGCGGATTTCTGTGTTTCAGGGGTTTACAGAGTAGTCCTCTCAAAAATATTACTATTCGGTTGGTCCAGAAGGAGTTTTTTATATCAAGGTTCGGCGGAGCTGCCACTGTCTGCTGCTCACTCCATGTCGGCGGAAGCGGAAGTCGTCCCTATAAGCTTTAAACATGCAGTAGTACAGCCCCTGCTGAAGAAACCTGGCCTCGACCACACTGTATTGGCTAATTTCAGGCCCATCTCTAAGCTGCCTTTCATTTCGAAAATCTTGGAGAAAATTGTTCATGCACAGTTAAAATCTTTTCTGGATGAGCATAATATCCTGGAGGTCTTTCAGTCTGGTTTTAAAACCCTGCACAGCACAGAGTCAGCTCTACTAAGGGTTTTTAATGACATCCTCCTGGCAAATGATTGTGGTGATTATGTAATTCTTGTCTTGTTGGACCTAACAGCTGCCTTCGACACTGTGGACCACAATATTTTAGTATCCCGGTTGCAGCACCATGTGGGCATCTGTGGTAGTGCTTTGGAGTGGTTTAGATCCTATTTGGCAGACAGAACTATGTGTGTAAGCCTTGCTGGTTCTGAGTCCCACTCTGCTCCTCTGCCATATGGGGTTCCACAGGGCTCAATTTTAGGGCCCCTGCTTTTTTCATTGTATCTGCTTCCACTGGGTTCCATTCTTAGAAAGCATGGCATCTCCTTCCATTGTTATGCTGATGATAGTCAGATTTATGTGCCGTTGAGGAAGAGAGATGCTTTCTCCCTACAACCGCTTCTGTCATGTCTTGATGACATTAAAGCCTGGATGGCCTTAAACTTTTTAAATTTCAATGAAAAGAAAACAGAGGTGATGGTGTTTGGTCCAAATAGCTCTTGTGAAACCCCCCCTGTTGATTTGGGCCCCTTGGCACCATATGTGAAGCCAACAGTTTCTAACTTGGGTTTTAAGATGGACAGTGGTTTTAAATTGGAGCGTCAAATTGGTGCAGTGGTTAAGTCCAGCTTCTTTCACCTTAGGCAGCTGGCAAAGGTTAAGCCTTTTCTTGCACAAAAGCACTTTGAAATAGTAATCCATGCCTTCATCACGTCCCGGCTGGATTACTGTAACGCACTTTATTTTGGAGTCAGCCAGTCTTCCCTCGCACGTCTCCAGTTGGTTCAGAACGCCACTGCTCGGCTACTAACTGGAGCACGTAAGAGGGAACACATTACGCTCATTCTGGCCTCCCTCCACTGGCTGTCCGTGCACTTTAGAGTTCATTTTAAGATTCTTTTATTTGTTTTTAAATCTCTAAATGGTCTCGCCCCGCCTTACCTCTCTGAGCTGCTTCATGCCTACGCTCCTGCTTGGTGCCTCAGGTCAGCTGATCAGCTGCTCCTGGATGCACCGAGGTCTAAGCGGAAGCTCAGAGGAGATAGAGCCTTTTCTGTGGCGGCCCCCAGATTGTGGAATGATTTACCTGTCCACATTAGACTGGCCCCCTCACTGTCCGTTTTTAAAACCAGTCTTAAAACCCATTTTTACTCCTTGGCTTTTAACCCAGCATGAGACTCTGCTCTTGTTTTACTGTTTTATGTTTTTTATTGTTTTTATTGTTTGTCCTATGTTTTTATTTTTGTACAGCACTTTGTTTCAGCTGCGGTTGTTTTTCGAGTGCTTTATAAATAAAGTTGAGTTGAGAGAGTTGAGTAACAGGCTGAAGTTGACACGGCATCCCAGAACGTCAACAGCCAACACACCCAGGGTACCTTGGACGCCATATATGGACGTGGAAAGTCCATGACCAAACGTGGACATGTGACGAGGTCACAGTGCGGATGATCATGGCAATAAAAGTCCACTGACTTGAGTAAAAATAATTCTTTAAAAAAAACTATCTATTGATTTCTTGAAGTATATTGACTGATTGGTGACATCATCAAACATTATCAGCAGACTCAGTTTGATGGCAGGCTTTTAGTCGGTGTCTGTTTTCTGTCCTGATCATGAAGAACGGTCCCTGTGTCTCTTCTTCTTCTTCTTCTTCTTCTTCTTCTGCTTTTTCTTCTTCTTCTTCTTCTTCTGCTTCTTCTTCTTATTCTTCTTCTCTGCTCAGCTTGTCTTCATGTCCTGGTGAATCATGTGTAGGAATGTCCTGCTCCTCCAGTCTGTTCTCAGTGTCTGTAATTATACTGATTTGTTCCAAAAACGTTCACATGACCAACAATTAGTGGGCGATGGGATGTTCAGTGTGTCTGCGTGTGTCGACTCTCTGGATGTCTGTCAGTGTGCCACTGCTCTTATTGTTTAAATATCTGGCGGACTCACGGACAGACTGACGGCCTGGCTCACCTGCTGGGTGACTGGCTGGCTGGACTGCTGATGAGCAGATTAACGGAAGCACTGGTTGGCCTGCAGTCTGGTCCGTCGGCCTCCTGGCTGGCTGGTTGGCGAGCTGCCTGGTTAAATGACGGGCTGCCTGGCTGAGGCAGGAACCAACGGGCTGGCTGACGAACACTGACTCACAGGATTGGCTGAGAGGCCGGCTGACCGACTGACCCCGTCATCTTCACGGAGAGTCAGAACTCTTTAAACGGGCTCAGCAGATTAAAGCTAAATGAAGAACAGACTGTTTCTGTGGTGCGTTCATGTGGCGGTGTCTTCTCTGGAATATTTCAGCTGCAGGAAACAGCAGATAATGTACACTGTAATAACAGCCTCATGTCTGTGTGACACTACCACACTGTAAGATATAACAGCCTGATGTCTATGTGATGTGTGTGATGTCTATGTTACCGTACACCAGAACAGTTTGGACACAGCCTCCACACCCACTGACTATCTGAGTCTGTACTCACAGGTTATATAAGAGTTTACAAAGATTTGGGATATTTGCAGCACCACTATTCACAGACTACAACCAGATTCTTTTTTAAAATCATTTCCCATCATGCTCCTAAAATATGACCCCAAACTCCCTTTAAGAAATTCATCATATTAACAGTTTCTTACATGTCTGATAAAACATGTATAACAACAGAAACACAAGATAGGAGTCTTCATATGTCGACAGTGTTCTCGTCAGTTTGTCCTTGATATGATCAGTTAAACTGTGTTTGTGTACAAACTTTATATTTAGGGTTACCAACATTTATGTCGTCACCTTGGTCAGCTCAGTGTTTGAGTGGGAGGAGACAGTTCTTATAAAGTTTTGAAAAACATTGAACTCATTGATCTAAAATAAGGCCTTAGTTTGTAGAGACTGACCGATGCATCGATCAGCTGATTATATCTGATGATATCGGCCTCTCACATATATATCTATATCAGTGTGCATGTTACCTGATATGAAGGTTGAGTCGTCAGCTGCCTGTCGTCTGTCGCTGCTGCAGCGCACGATAAGACGTCTGTGTTTTGACTGAATACTTATCACTTCCTGCTAGAAAAGTCGTACCTGTGTGACAGTCGACAGACGGACGCGGCTACCTGCAGTGATCAGGACAGTGGCTGGAAAATGTCTCTGCACAGTGAAGAAATATTTACTAAAACCTTCAGTTAAAGTTAAAGTTCCTCTGACCGTCACAAACTCTTCTCATATAACGTTCAACTCTTTGCAGTTCAACGTCACGTCTGAATTCTGTTGTTTTCTTATGTAACTGTTGTCAGTCCTGTTGGATGACACAGTGTCTCCTCGGCAGGACAGAGCCGGGCCATTTCCCTCCGCTCTCAGCTCTGCTCTGATTGGTCCAAAGGTTTCCTGATGAACTGAAGTACTAAGAGCTCTTCACATGTTTCTCCTCTGTGTATATACAAGGTTTCTGCAGTGCTTGGTTTGCAGAGGAGTCTGTGCCGCCGCCGTCACACTCTGTCTTATCGCCTGGCCATAATAACAGTGAAAATGTCGTGTCATGTTGACTCCGGTCGGCCGGCGGGATCAGATGCACTGATTCAGGTTCAGCTGATGTAAATAAATGTCACAGCGCCTCAGTGAGGGAGGAATAATCAGCTGATTTGGTGTCTGAGTCTGAGTGTGGGAGTGTGTGTGTCAGAGTGTGTGTGTGTGTGTGTGTGTGTGTGTGTCCAGTAATATCCTGAGAGACGTTGGTCTCGGTTATCGTCCTCACCTCAGGCTGCTGTATCTACATATTTATTCAGAGTCATATCCGTCAGGACGGTACTTCAGACATTGTGTGTTTCCTTGCTCGGCTCTTCAGCTGAAAACAGTTTAATAATAAAAAGTTCCTGAGTTTTATTTGGACTTTTTTTTACAGCTCTTATTTATTTTCTTTATGAGTCACTTTATCAGTCGCTCCACTGGGACAAGGGCCAGAGCTTCAAACATTACACACACGAGGTGTGAATATTGTCAGCTCGTCTGACTGAAACACTGTGGAGGAAATCTGTATGTTTTGAAGATGTGTCCTCTGATAGTTACCTGTTCTCCTCTCTACACTGTGTAGTGAGCTGCTGGACATCCTGTGGTACAGATCAGCCTTCAGTCCATCACAGCGTTAGATCTCCAAACCTCAGTGTGAAGGACCGTCTGGACTTCAGACTCAGAGCACAGCACAGTGAGCCGAGAGTGTAAAACTAACACAGACGAAATACGGACTTTGGTTTAAAGGAGACACTAGCCCTTTTTAAACAGGAATTGTGCAAATTTGCAGGAAAGCCCAATCAGTCTTTTTTCAGCATTGGCAGTATAAAAACAAAATCAGGGAGGGCAGCAAAATGCTGCCTACCTACTTTTGTTTATACAGAATGTGCCTTTTTATGTGCCAAGTAACAAAACGTGTAGCTCAGCGTGTGACGTAAAGTTAGTCATCATTAAACTAGCTAGATAGTTACTTAGATTAGTTTACAGCATTGTGTAAATGCGGCGTGAAGTCTTTTTTTTTTTTTTCTGGGATGTGCCGACAAAATCTTGGATGTGAGCCAGCCAGTGCAATGATTGGAGTGACGCAGGTAGACAAGATGAAATGCTATAGTTTGAAATTGTACTACAAGCTTCGTCCTGGCATGAATATGGAAAATACTCTATATTGTAATATTCATGATTAGTGAGAAGAAAGATAAATGTTTCAACCCCCCCAATATGTTATTTTTACCTCTTTTAGGGGGGATGAAGTCGCGATTGCATAATTCGCACTATGCCCTACGAGGCGGAAAATTGGGCACCTCGGATCGACTCGCCAATCCGGCTCTGTGTGTCTAAACCACAGACTGTATAAAATAATGGACATAGTCACCGTGACGTCATCTATCCGTTTCTGAAGAGTTGATTTGAAGCTCAAAATACCCCGCTTTGGACGTCGCCATCTTGGCAGTGCCTGACTCCGCCTAATGAAAAACGGGCAAAGAGGCGGGCTGAAGGAAGCCTGGTTGCTTAAACACGCCCACCTCGCTTGGCGCTGCTTAGTTAGCTAAGGCTAACAAGCTAGGCTAAGAAGCTACGCTACTTTGGCTAGCCCTGCCAGCTCCCTCTCGAAACTTGAGGTAAGTTGAGTTTAGCTGAAACTAACGTCATACAACAAACCTTGAAACAATGATTCAGCTATTATCTTAAAAAAAAAAAAAAACGCTTCTTCTCTCAAAGTGTTCACTGCACAGACGGGAAGTCTTGTTTGGAGTCCAGTTCTGTCTCCTCGTGTTGAGTGTCCACTGGTCCAGTCTGTCTGGGTCACCTAGAGGAAAACTTTACACAGACAAATAGATATTAAAAGTAATACATGTGTTAGCTACCTACTTCACAGACACCTTTACATGCAAACAATACAACTTAAATTACTTCAGTGTTCAACAGATCATAATCAATTTATTTTAGCAAAACAAAAAGGTGGTGTCCATCACAGTCCCCATATTCTGTCTGTGCATTATCTGTTGTTGTGTAACTACAGGCCTTTATCATACACTAGTCTTCTTAATATTTTATATGTGACAGTCAAATGTCACATTAGTTTTTTAATCACGTTACACACCTTATTGTAATTTCACACAGTTCACCACTTTTTAATTTAACGTTACATAAGTATAGCCTTAATGTTACGTTAACGTTACACTGCTCATATGACAACGTTAACATTGCAACACGTTAGCTAACTAACGTGGTGGACCTTTATTTTCAAACCTCACACAGCCTCAGCCTTTTGTTCAAAATATTCTCCCCCTAAATGCCTACATCCTAACACTTCTCTGTCAGGCTCTGACTTCGATGCATCCCCGGACTGGCGTCTTGCTCGAAGGCTAACCGTTAGCTGGCTGGTTAGCTAGTTAACGAGCTAAGCTTATGTTGTGTTGTCTGTGGCTCTGTAACTTGATGTGGATGTTGCTGCTGTGATACAGGTCGCACTTGAAAATGAGACCTCCGGTATCAACGTGTATTAAATAAAGGCTTAATAATATAATAATAAGCTGACAAGCTAGGTGGTGACCGCAGACACCGATACCCGCTAATTAGTGCTAACATATAAACATAAATAAAATAATACTAGAATTTCAGAATTTCACTTACCGAAAAACCTGGAGCACAGACTTCATGGACAGTCTGTTGGTATAATTAGTTGAACAGCAAGCCATATTACTCCAATATTTGCCTTAATAAATATCCAAGAGGCACAAACACGGCTGAGAGGACAGGTTCAATGCCTTGAACACGGGCATGAATTGGCTGAGATGACGCCGAGCAGACGGCCGAGTCTGAGCTCAGCTCCGCACAGCAGAGCCAGCAGCTAGTTAGCATGCTAGTTAGCCACCTGTGATGGTGCGACCTGTCACTCAAAGTGACCACGCCCTTAATTATGCGCAATTTCAAACCTTAATAACATTTAAATAGAAGAGTTAGAAAAAAAATCCCCCCCCCCCCCAGTTGTCATGAAAGGGGAAATTAACTATAGAGACCAAAACCATTGTTTTTGTACCAGGCTGTGAACATGTTTATTTCTGCTCTAAAGTTGGTCATTTTAACATGGGGGTCTATGGGGATTGACTCACTTCCGGAGCCTCAGCCTCAAGTGGACAGTCAGTGAACTGCAGTTTTTGGCATTTCCGCATTGGTCTCACTCGTCTCCCCCGGAGGTTGGGGCTTTGTCTAAACGCTCGCAGCTTGTCGGCAAAACAGCCCAACATTCGCCGAAAATCTGGCAATGTAAAAGGGGCTAGAGACACAGAAATATGATCAATGATCACAGCAGGAAAAAACATGAATACAATTTTAGTCCAGTGCTTATTATCTGTCCTCTGAGCCTCCATCTTTAAACACAACAGGACCAGGAGTAAACAGACATCTGTCTGATCTGCTCCATCGGTTGGTGTCACTCCCTCCACCTCGTCTCACAGGCGGTAATAACCCCTCACTGATGGGTCTGTCTGTGTCTGTTACAGGATGAAGAGGAGGAAATTAAACTGGAGATCAACATGCTGAAGAAGTACTCCCACCACAGAAACATCGCCACCTACTACGGAGCCTTCATCAAGAAGAGTCCTCCAGGTCACGACGACCAGCTCTGGGTACGTTTGTTTGATTAGTGATGATGGAAGAAAAGATTTCTGCATCTGTTTCACTTTATTTTACACTTGTCAGGACTCAGTGATGTTTCAGACTCAGCTGGATGAAGCTGGTTGTTCTTCATCATCAGTGATGATTCAACATCTTGACAGTTCCTCACACAGCTCAGTGTCATTGATCAGTCTAATGCCCAAATCCTCACAGGTCAAAGTGCAGAAATCATCTCACCTCAAGATTCACCTGTAGTTCATGAAACACTCTGATCTCAACAGTCACAGTGTACGACTGATCAGACGTTGATAAATGTCACAGCTGAAAACAGTCGTTATTTAAATCTTCTGTCAGAAATGGAAACGCTGACGTCCCAGATCCAGTTTAATCAACTGGTTTCATAATAAAACCAACTGATTGAATTGGTTAAGTTTAAGTTAAATTCTAATAAATCAAACTTTCATCAGAGGAAGTCAGACAGTCTTAGTATGTGGAGAACTCAGTGCAGTGGTCAGTAGGGTCACAGAGGACGGACAGACTCCAGCTGAGAGTGGAATATTTATGCATCTATGATATGTCCCTACATCAGAGAATGTGAGCAGAGCAGGTGAAAATTTCCACTCCTCGCTTGCAGACCTGTCTCCATCACAAATTTTATCCTGCTCCACTCGCTCACCACTCCGCTCAAAAAAACTGTGTCGTACTACCCTAACCTGTAATCTTCTATTCACAAATAAAACATGAGCTTGGTAGATTCTCCGGGGGAGCCCTCTCCCCGCAGTTAGGGACCGTTCTCCACGTTAACGCTGTCGGCAGGGTGGAAATAAGTCAAAGTGTGGAGGAGATGGACCGGGTTAAGCAGCCGACCTCCAGGGAAGCCCTCTCGACTCTCCCTGCAGTCAGGGACCATTCTCCACGGTACCGCTGCTTCTCTTCTCAGTTTCTTTTCTGAAGTACACAGTAAACTCCATAGTTTTGAAAGAAAAAAGTGTGGGTGTGCGCAGGTGCAAAGATGCATTCTGGGTGGGGCATGAGCGACCGGAGCGAAATTGGAGCAAGAGATAAGGCTCCGCTTCACCTTTTAAAAAAATAGCCGCTCCTCGCTCAACACAAAATCCTTCTGCTCCCCACTCCGCTCCGCTCCAGCTCCGCTCCGCTCCGCTCACATGCTCTGCCCTACATGAACTAATGACACTCACCTATATATTATAATACTGATGTGAATTGCTGAGTCAGAGTCAGACCATCAGAGCTGGATGAAGTGTAGTTTCTAACTGGGCCGAGTCGAGTTGAAGTCTTTCTGTCAAGTTTAGTTTTTCATAAATGGGATTTAAGTCTAAGTCATGTGACTTAAGTCCAGGTCATGTGACCCGAGTGTACAGCTCAGCTGTTTATCATTCATGTTTCTACATAATAAAACCTGATTTCAGTCCAGTGATCCTAGTCTGATCCCAGTGTCATGCTGACGGCAGACACTGGGAAATGTCCATCAGATCAGAGCCAAAGATGAATATACACACAGACACACACACACACACACACACACACACAGATAGACACACACACACCCACACACACACACACACACACACACACACACAGATAGACACACACACACCCACACACACACACACAGACACACACACACACATACAGACAGACACACACACACACACACACACACACACACACACAGATAGACACACCCACACACACACAGACACACAGACAGACAGACAGACACACAGACACACACACACACATACACACACACCCACATACACACACACATACAGACAGACACACACACCCACAGACACACACACAGACAGACAGACAGACACACAGACACACACACAGACAGACAGACAGACACACAGACAGACACACACACAGACAGACAGACAGACACACAGACACACACACAGACAGACAGACAGACACACAGACAGACACACACAGACAGACACACAGACACACAGACACACACACAGACAGACACACAGACAGACACACACAGACAGACACACAGACACACAGACACACACACAGACAGACACACACACACACATACAGACAGACACACACACCCACACACACACAGACAGACAGACACACAGACACACACACAGACAGACACACACACACACATACACACACACATACAGACAGACACACACACCCACACACACACAGACAGACAGACAGACACACAGACAGACACACACATACACACACACACACATACAGACAGACACACACACAGACAGACACACACACACACAGACAGACAGACAGACACACAGACACACACACAGACAGACACACACACACACATACAGACAGACACACACACCCACACACAGACAGACAGACAGACACACAGACACACACACAGACAGACACACACACACACACATACACACACACATACAGACAGACACACACACCCACACACACACAGACAGACAGACAGACACACAGACACACACACAGACAGACACACACATACACAGACACACACATACAGACAGACACACACACAGACAGACACACACACACAGACAGACAGACAGACACACACACACACACACACAGACACACACAGACAGACAAACAGACAGACACACACAGACAGACAGACACAGACACACACACACACACACACACACACACACACACACACACAGACAGACAGGTCTCTGAGGGACCGTCTGGTCAGTTAAAGTTAGTTTTCCTACAGTATAAATCTGGTTCTGGTCTATTGATGGTGAAATGCTGCGTGTAGAAGAACCGCTACAGTCCCTGTAACTGTCACAGTGATGGACGGTGCGTGAGGGTGTGTGTGTGTAAGTGTTTGTGTGTGTGTGTCTGTGTCTGTTTGTCTGTCTGTTTGTCTGTCTGTGTGTGTCTGTGTGTCTGTGTGTGTCTATCTGTGTGTGTGTCTGTGTGTCTATCTGGGTGTGTCTATCTGTGTGTGTCTGTGTGTGTCTATCTGTGTGTGTGTGTGTCTGTGTGTCTGTGTGTGTGTCTGTGTGTGTGTGTCTATCTGTATGTGTGTGTGTGTGTGTGTGTGTGTGTGTGTGTCTGTGTGTTAATGTGTGAGTGTGTGACTGTGCATGAACGTGTGAATGTCCATAGTCCTCTGAGTGTCTGCTGTCCTGTCCTCCAGCTGGTGATGGAGTTCTGCGGCGCTGGTTCCATCACAGATCTGGTGAAGAACACCAAAGGAAACACGCTGAAGGAGGACTGGATCGCCTACATCTCCAGAGAGATCCTCAGGGTCAGTCCGTTCGTTATGACCACTTCCTGTTGACATCAGACCTCCGACAGCAGTAAAGGCTGATAAAGTTTCAGATGGTGTGTCTGATGAAAGTCAGTGTGTGACATGTTTCTTCTTCTCTGCAGGGATTGGCTCACCTGCATGCTCATCACGTCATCCATCGTGACATCAAGGGTCAGAACGTGCTGCTGACGGAGAACGCTGAAGTCAAGCTGGGTACGGGTTGATTTCATCTCTGCAGCTCAGGCTGCTCTGAGAAAATACTGCAGCAGTAGATCTGAGTCAGCAGCGAGCTGACAGCTGCTTCTGTCATGTTTCACTTCATCACACAGTTTTAGGTCTGAATAAACAAACTCTCAGACATCAGTGTGAATCCTCCTGAAACTGACACAAAGTTTGGTGTTCATCTAACTTTACTAAAATATAACTGTCATCATCATCATCAGCAGCGATACTCACACAGAACAACAGCTCTCTGCTTCAGACACACACACATTCATTTAAAACACACCCTCCTCCTGCCGCCCCTCCCCTCTCTGTCCTAAGCCCCTCCCACCAGACGACCACAGACACATGTACGAACTTCATCAGTGTTTCCCATACACTGATTTATTTCATGCGGAGTTGCCCACATTCCCTCCTCGCTCCATTCTCTCTGATTATCAGACCACAGATGAGACAAGATTTAGCTGCTAGCCCCCCACGGTCCCCCCGCCTCACTTCCCACTGCTGTGGACTGCATCCAACTCAAATCCAGCCTGTGCACACTCCAGCACCAGGTGTCACAGCAGGCTGGTGGTCAGCAGCAGGGTCAGGTCTAACCTGAGTTACAGCAGCAACAGAAAGTTTGCTATGGGGTCAGGGCTGTCTGGTTCCCCTGAGCTGAGGTTTGATCTGACTGGATTCAGGCTGCTGTGGACACTTACTGGAGGTCAGTCTCTGGTGCTGCTGTCGCTCTCCTCACAGCAAGGTGGTCTGTAGCAGCAGGAAGTGAGGCGGAGGACTCGCTGTGATTTGAGGCTCTCGCTAACGTTAGCTACATAAACATTAAGTTGAAGCACCAGCTGTGAGTCTTTGGCTCCTGTTAGCAGGAGGCTAAACTGTTAGCATCATGCTGTCTCCATGTCTGCAACTCTTCACTGATACTGACACGTGTTTTATTTAGTTTATTGTCAGACTCTCTTTCAGACTCTGTTTGATCAGTACGTCTCTTTGTTGGGTTGCTCTGCAGTGGAGACAGTTGTTGGCAATGCTGGAACAGCAACTTTCTCTGCAGGATTCTCCTCCGTTGAATCAGACTGAAGGGATGTACACACACATCTGCATCTGTAGCACAGCCAATAGGAACACCACCTCTCTCTGAAATGAGCTGTGATTGGACAAAGTCTCCTAAAAACAAGAGGAGGAGCAGAAGTCTAGTTTTCTAACTGAATTACAGTAAGTTCAGAGTATTATGGGATTTTTGCTGCCTCTCAGCTTTAATGATCCACTTCAGCCCTTAAATGCTTTATGATTAACTAACTGACATCACTGGAGTAAACAAACAAACAAACAATCAGTTAAGGGCCCAGATCAGACAGCTGGAGGAAGCTGCAGCATGTTTGTCTTCACGTCTCTCCATCCATCAGTGATGAAGACTTCAGACTGATGTAAAGCAGACGGAGCTGGCAGGTGGAAACTCTTCAGTCCTCAGTCAGGACATAAAGATAAATGTGAAGACAGAACGTTGTGACTGTTGGGACAATTGTGACAGTTGGGACATTTTGTACAGGAGTGTGTTCAGTCAGACAGACGGGAAGCATCATCATTGCTGCCTGCTACAGTCACCAGGAGGTCATTATCTAACAGAGGGCAAATATTTTAGCAAAAGCTTTAATGAATGAATCATTTTGAACAGATTAATCCACCCATCTGTTTTAACGTACTCGAGGATGTGCAGTGTTGAATTTGGTGACATTTGAACTAGGGCTGATATATCGTTTGAACATTGCTATCACGATGTGCACATGTGCGATAGTCACATCGCAGGACATGCAATGTTTTCTCTTATTTTAGAACACGCACATTTTTGTTTTGCTTCAGAAGAGCAGCTCTGACGAGAGCTCTTTGCTCTGCTCTTTGCTCTGCTCACCTCTGTGACAACAGCAGCCCCTCCCCCTCTCGTGCACACGCTGCAGTCACACACTGAATGCAGGAAGGAAAAACGGTAAAGGAGGATTTATGCTGGTTCACACTACATGACTTTTCTGCCCGTTCTGAAAGTCACTATGTCACATTACACAATTGTGGAGTCATGAAATCATGCTGTGACTTGGCCGACAGACATGACACACTACACGCTGGCACTCACCAATTATCCCCGGTTGTCTTTCACGACGTGTGTGATGTCATCGGGTTATTCTTGTCCTATTCTTATTGCTTTAACTATTATTTGAGTCACTGTGTGTGTTCATGTGCCAGCTGACATGTTGTTGTGGTCACCTAAAAGCATCAGCAGATGGCAGGAGCTACATTTGAAGTGCCGTATGTAAACATTCAAGCTACTGTATCCTCCACAACCAAGTTCCTACAAATGTTTCACAATAAAAGCCTTTTTAGAAAATGGAGGGCTTCTATCAGCCGAGGTTATAAGGGGCTTTTAATCTGAAGCAACTTCAGGAAGTGTTGAGTTAGAAATGACGGCATGAAGCATTAACTTTATCAAGGCAACGGGAGCAGATAAAAAGTAAAAATATAAAGAGACAGAGGGATTAATAAATAACGGACTGTCTATAATGTAGTGTGTTTCACATGAAGCTGTTAGCCTCTGCAGCTGTGCTGAGCAAAAGCCACTATTTGTTAATGTTCTTATTTTAAGCCATCTAACGTAAAGAATCAGACGGCGCTCTGCGGCCTCGTGGAGCAGGTGGTTCAGGATCTTAAATGTTAACCACCCTCTGACAGCGTCGGTCTGCATACACAGAGGATCTGAGCTGATCTTAAAGGAGCTCATCTTCAGTTTCTGCAAATGTCTTCAAGAATTTACCATCGTCAGATTCAAACTCAGTGAATATGTTCATTTCTGCTGGCTGTCAGATGCTTTAAATAATGATAACAATAATAATAATAATACATTTTATTTGTAAGCACTTTTACAAATGCTCAAAGACACTCTACAGTTTTTTTAAAATCATAAAATAGAGCTAAGTCAGAATGAAAAGCAGCAGTAAAACAGTATAAAACAAACAAACATACATTAAAAGCTAATTTAAAAAGGTGAGTTTTGAGCATGGTCTTGGGTGTTGGGAGGTATGTGCAGATACGGATGGGTTTGGGGAGTGAGTTCCACAGGGAGGGGGCAGCGATGGAGAAGGCCCTGTCCCCCCAGGTTCGGTGCTTGGTCCGTGCAGGTAGTGAGAGGAGATTTCCTTCGGATGAGCATTGGTTGCGGGAGGGGGTGTGGTGGTGGAGTAGGTGTGTGATGTAGGAGGGGGCCTGGTTGTTGAGCGCTTTGTGTGTGAGGAGGAGGATTTTGAACTGTATGCGATGTGTGATTGGGAGCCAGTGTAGGTGATGGGGTCTCAGGAGTGGGTGTGGGTGAGCAGGCACCCTTTAAGGAAATCTGACGCATTAATGACTGATGTTAACTTCCTGTGTTTCCCAGTGGACTTTGGTGTGAGCGCTCAGCTGGACCGTACGGTAGGTCGGAGGAACACCTTCATCGGGACGCCATATTGGATGGCTCCAGAGGTCATCGCCTGTGATGAAAACCCAGATGCTACCTACGACTACAGGGTGAGGACCTGGATCTGATACTGTTCATAAGGCACTGTATGAAAAGATAAAATAAAGGTGGAAGTGACAAAAAGGTAAAATAATAAAAATCAGTTCAGGTGGTCAGTTTTAAAGTTTGATGTGGGCGTGTTGTTCGCTCTGTGTTCACTCTGTGTTCGCTCTGTGTTAACTCTTTGTTCGCTCTGTATTCGCTCTGTGTTAACTGTGTTAACTCTGTGTTCGCTCTGTGTTAACTGTGTTCGCTCTGTGTTAACTCTTTGTTCGCTCTGTGTTCGCTCTGTGTTAACTGTGTTAACTCTGTGTTCGCTCTGTGTTCGCTCTGTGTTCGCTCTGTCAACTCTGTGTTAACTCTGTGTTCGCTCTGTGTTAACTCTGTGTTCGCTCTGTGTTAACTCTGTGTTCGCTCTGTGTTAACTCTGTGTTAACTCTGTGTTCGCTCTGTGTTAACTCTGTGTTCGTTCTGTGTTAACTCTGTGTTCGCTGTGTTCGCTCTGTGTTTGCTCTGTGTTCGCTCTGTGTTAACTCTTTGTTCGCTCTGTGTTCGCTGTGTTAACTCTGTGTTAACTCTGTGTTCGCTCTGTGTTAACTGTGTTCGCTCTGTGTTAACTCTGTGTTCGCTCTGTGTTAACTGTGTTCGCTCTGTGTTAACTCTGTGTTCGTTCTGTGTTAACTCTGTGTTCGCTGTGTTCGCTCTGTGTTTGCTCTGTGTTCGCTCTGTGTTAACTCTTTGTTCGCTCTGTGTTCGCTGTGTTAACTCTGTGTTCGCTCTGTGTTCGCTCTGTGTTAACTGTGTTCGCTCTGTGTTAACTCTGTGTTCGCTCTGTGTCAACTCTGTGTTCGCTCTGTGTTAACTCTGTGTTAACTCTGTGTTCGCTCTGTGTTCGCTCTGTGTTAACTCTGTGTTCGCTCTGTGTTCGCTCTGTGTTAACTCTGTGTTCGCTCTGTGTTCGCTCTGTGTTAACTCTGTGTTAACTCTGTGTTCGCTCTGTGTTCGCTCTGTGTTAACTCTGTGTTCGCTCTGTGTTCGCTCTGTGTTAACTCTGTGTTCGCTCTGTGTTAACTGTGTTCGCTCTGTGTTAACTCTGTGTTCGTTCTGTGTTAACTCTGTGTTCGCTGTGTTCGCTCTGTGTTTGCTCTGTGTTCGCTCTGTGTTAACTCTTTGTTCGCTCTGTGTTCGCTGTGTTAACTCTGTGTTAACTCTGTGTTCGCTCTGTGTTAACTGTGTTCGCTCTGTGTTAACTCTGTGTTCGCTCTGTGTCAACTCTGTGTTCGCTCTGTGTTAACTCTGTGTTAACTCTGTGTTCGCTCTGTGTTCGCTCTGTGTTAACTCTGTGTTCGCTCTGTGTTCGCTCTGTGTTAACTCTGTGTTCGCTCTGTGTTCGCTCTGTGTTAACTCTGTGTTAACTCTGTGTTCGCTCTGTGTTCGCTCTGTGTTAACTCTGTGTTAACTCTGTGTTCACTCTGTCTGTTTCTGACATTTAAATAAAACACTTTACTTTAGCCTGTGGAATAGAAGCTACTTTTGTACCACTGATAAGTTTCAAGTCTTGACAGTAGATAATTAAAGGTCAGTGAAACACAGACTGTTTAAATGAATGTTCCCTCAGACACATGTGGAGGGTTTCTCTCTGCTGTCACCTTGGTATGATGGAGTTGAAGAGCCTTTGGTTTGTGGTAGACGTATGGCTGCATGCAGACCAGGCTGTGGATCATCCAGACTGACCAGAACTGATAGATTTTATTTACGTCCACATAGTACTGACACTGATCAGGATATCACAGAACAGTCAGTGATATGTCAGTGTTATTGATATCCCAACATTAAAAGATGACTCAGACTGATGTCACTGACCTGATCTTGTGTCCTTCAGAGTGACCTGTGGTCCTGTGGAATCACCGCCATAGAGATGGCTGAAGGAGCTCCTCGTAAGTAAACACAGTTTGTTTGTTTCTGAATGTTTGAAATGTTAAGTCAGTAAATAGTCATTTAAAATGTTTCTGATTAATGTTTGATGCCGTGCAGGAGACATCATGTCTTCAGTTTGCCTGTCTGTCCTCATATTTTACTTTACTTTTACTTTACTTTGTTTGTGTATTTGAAGAGGACAGTGCATATCAATGAACAATCGGTATGAATATTTGACGTCATGTAAATATGCCGGATTTAGCTAGAAGCTAATTTCTATCCGTATTCCTCACATTAAAAGACAGACAGACATACCATAAATAACAGTTAAATCAACAACATATGAAGTGCACAACAATATTAGCAGCAGTTATACAATAGATTCAACAAGGGGCTACAGTAGAGACTGTATGAGAGGGCTGATCAATGAGTCATTCATGGGTGCAGATTTGATAAGTTGTTTTTTAAAAGCAGTGAGAATGGGACTTTCTCCGATTGAGGTTGGGAGACCATTCCAACCTGCACTGCCCTTTACAGTTAGGAAATTTTGGCCTATAGAGGTTCGTCTGAACTGCACCTCGCAGTCCCTTCTGGATGCAGATCTGGTACTGAGTGTGTTGTCTGTTCATTTAAAAAAGTCCTCCAGCAGGGGAGGAGCCAGCCCGTTGAGGGTTTTATAGATGAGGCAGCTGTATTTAAAGGTTTTAAAATCTTCAAAACTCAATAAATTGTACCTTGCAAGAATTGGACAGTGATGTGAGGAATATGTTGTTGTGGCGAATACCTTGATGGCTTTTTTGTATAGTTGTTCAATTGGTTTCAGTGTGGAGACTCCAGCAAACAACCACATCACAAAACAGTACTCAATATGAGACAGAATCATGCAGTGGAGATAAGATTTAGCAGCATCAGACGAGATGAGGGGCCTGATTTGTTTGAAATTTTGCAGGCTGAATCTTATCGTGTTGACCACTTTTTTGATGTGTTTCTTAAATGTGAGATTCGTGTCTAATGTGATACCAAGGTACTTGAACTGGATTACCAATTCAAGTTCCTCTTCTCCGATGAATACCTTGGATCTGTTCTGCTCTACTGGTCGCTTTGTGAATGTCATACACACCGTTTTTTTTTGTGTTGAGCATAAGGCAGTTGTTATTAAGCCAGTCTTGTACCTTAGTTAGAGAGCCTGAGTTTGTTTGAGGTAATAACAGAGTTTGAACCGTGAGTGAAAATGACTGCGTCGTCCGCATACATCTGGACATTAAGGTGTGGGCACACATCTGGGAGGTCGTTTATGTACAGTGAAAATAACAACGGCGCAAGGATCGAACCCTGAGGGACACCAACTGTACTGCGAAAAGGCGATTTGACCCTGTCGACAGTTACACATTGAATTCTGCTTGACAAATATGATTGAACCATTGCATGGTGTTATCAGAGAAGTTAAAAAATGTAAGTTTGTTTAAGAGTACCTGGTGGTCGACGGTGTCAAATGCCTTCTTAAGGTCAAGAAATACAGCACCAACACATGGGGATTTATCCAACAGACACTTTATTTTTTCGGTGAAAGTACAATTGGCTGACTCAGTGGAATGGTGTGTCCTGAAGCCAAACTGCATAGGATGTAATGGAGTGAGACCTTCGTCCAGATGTTTGATCAGTTGATTCGCTACCCATTTCTCAGCTACCTTGGAAATAATTGGCAATATACTGATTGGTCTGTAGTTGGCCTCCTGTGTTTTGGAGCCGGATTTAAAAATGGGAGTCACCGTGGTCACCATCCAGGCTGGCGGGACTTCGTTTTGGTTAATTGATAAGTTACATTCAGAGGTCCTTTAACACAGACACTTGGCCACGCCCCTCAGTGTCTGATAGCAACACACAGGACAGCCTTTATCACATCTACATGTCATACGTCCTGAACACACTGTAACATGTGATTAATGTCATGAGACAGTCACAGTCAGCTGCTCGAAACTAAACTAAACAATTTAGTCTGTGATGTCATGTTACGTAAGTATGTCATGTGAGTGACGACTGTACGTAAATTTTATCACGCTATGTTAAAACAACTGTGACTTTAAGTTTTTAAACTGAGAGTAGGGACATGAGTTATGTAACATTACGTTAAAACAACGGTAACTTTTAGGACACACACAGCGCTCTGCTGGGTGAAAGTCCAGTTTTGTTTGACCTCCCTCCTGTGTGTCTCTGACCTCCCTCCTGTCTGTCTCTGACCTCCCTCCTGTCTCCTCTCTGACCTTCCTCCTGTCTCCTCTCTGACCTCCCTCCTGTCTGTCTCTGACCTCCCTCCTGTCTGTCTCTGACCTCCCTCCTTCTCCTCTCTGACCTCCCTCCTGTCTGTCTCTGACCTCCCTCCTGTCTGTCTCTGACCTCCCTCCTGTGTGTCTCTGACCTCCCTCCTTCTCCTCTCTGACCTCCCTCCTGTGTGTCTCTGACCTCCCTCCTGTCTCCTCTCTGACCTCCCTCCTTCTCCTCTCTGACCTCCCTCCTGTCTGTCTCTGACCTCCCTCCTGTCTGTCTCTGACCTCCCTCCTGTCCGTCTCTGACCTCCCTCCTTCTCCTCTCTGACCTCCCTCCTGTGTGTCTCTGACCTCCCTCCTGTCTCCTCTCTGACCTCCCTCCTGTGTGTCTCTGACCTCCCTCCTGTCTGTCTCTGACCTCCCTCCTTCTCCTCTCTGACCTCCCTCCTGTCTCCTCTCTGACCTCCCTCCTGTGTGTCTCTGACCTCCCTCCTGTCTATCTCTGACCTCCTGCAGCTCTGTGCGACATGCATCCAATGAGAGCCCTCTTCCTCATCCCCAGAAACCCTCCTCCTCGACTCAAGTCCAAAAAATGGTGAGTTTTATATTTTACTCCTCATCCTCCCGTCTGTGATGTCACTCAGCTCCAAACATCACGTTTAACTTTCACCCTCCAGGTCGAAGAAGTTCTTCAGCTTCATCGAGGGCTGCCTGGTGAAGAACTACACTCAGCGTCCTCCGACTGAGCAGCTGCTCAAACACCCCTTCATCCGGGACCAGCCCAACGAGAGGCAGGTCCGCATCCAGCTCAAAGACCACATCGACCGGACCAAGAAGAAGAGGGGAGAGAAGGGTAACTATACATATACATATATATATATATATATATATGTACAGTATGTCCATACAGATAGAGATTTATTGACTCTGTGAGAGGACATGTTCACACTATACTGACTCTGACTGAGCAGTTTTATTATGTGTCCTCAGATGAGACAGAGTATGAATACAGCGGTAGTGAAGAAGAGGAGGAGGAAGCATCTGAGCAGGAAGGAGAGCCCAGGTGAGAATATCTCATCACAGCACATGTGTAACAGAAGAGGGGAGGATGATATGTGGATTATACTCCATGCATCGCAGAAGTTAAATATTGATATATGATCAATAACATTTCTTTATTTAACTTTATTCCATCTTCAGTCTGTTTAAGGAGCTAACAAATTTCTCACTGCACTTCCTCTGTAGCTCCATCGTCAACGTGCCAGGCGAGTCGACTCTTCGCCGTGACTTTATCCGGCTGCAGCAGGAGAACAAGGAGCGCTCGGAGGCGCTGCGTCGTCAGCAGCTCCTCCAGGAGCAGCAGCTCCGCGAGCAGGAGGAGTACAAACGCCAACTGCTGGCTGAGAGGCAGAAACGTATCGAGCAGCAGAAGGAGCAGAGGAGGCGGCTGGAGGAGGTGAGCTGAACAGATCCAACATGAGAGTTAACAAGAGTCAAACAATAAGATCACATCACTGATATGATTTATAGAGGTGGATGTTTAGATGATCACCAACATGTTTAACTAACAGCTGTAAAGAATATTATTAATGAGACATGACAGCGTCCGTCTGTGTTCATCATCGTGACCTGAAGGATAAAAAACACTTGTTGGACATATTTTGAGCTGTTGGACAGATGAAACAAACAGTCAGAGACATGTCTCTGGGCCGTGGGACATTTATTTTATTACAAATTTTACAGACCAAATGATTAATTGATTAATTAAGACGTAGAATAATAATTAGTTGCAGCTCTCACAGTGTCACAGAGACAGAGACAGACAGAGACAGAGAGAATTCAGTGTGTCTCAGCGTGTGGACTCTGTGCAGCTCAGAGGACAGACAGACTAAGTGTGTGATTCATGACGGAGCTTGTAGGCGAACAGTCGGAGACATACCTCTGTACATGTACTTCCCTGTTGGACACATGACTCCGCCCCCTGTGGACACTGAGTGCACAGGGACGTCCTGCAGCTTGTCACCGCACATTCTCATGTCACACTGACGAACAGAAATTGCTGTAATGTCTTCATGTGTTCAGAGTGCTCAGTGTAACATCACTGCCCATCAGACTTAAAGTATTACTGTAATCACGTCCTCACACAGGACCGCCAACTTCCACGTCCTCAGCTCACTCAGCACCTGTATTTATTCAAACGTCCTCCTCTGGGACAGGTGGACAAATACCTGAGACCTGTAAAAACACCACATGTTTATAACGTGCAGAGAACATGTGTCACAATCTACGTCATGTAAAGAGTCGCTGAAACATGATGCTATAAATCCTCATTAATAAAGTCTCAAAGATCCTCGACAGCCTGAAGTGACATCATGAGTGTGACGACGACGGCCCCACGTACAGAGGCATTGCCTCGCTGCAGCAGTCGCAGGTTCAAGAACGGCCTGCGACCCTTCGCTGCGTGTCAGTCCCCATTCTCTCTCTGTCTCCCCATTTTACACACTGTCCTGTTTTTTTTCCCCGTTAAAGGGTTTTTTGGGGAGTTTTTCCTGATCAGCTGTGAGGGTCATAAGGACGGAGGGATGTCGTATGCTGTAAAGCCCTGTGAGGCAAATTGTGATTTGTGGTATTGGGCTTTATAAATAAAATTGATTGATTGATTGATTGAATTAAAGGCAAAAAATCCCAGAAAAATAATCTTTAAAAAAAACAACTCCTGAACATCTGAGCCAAACAGCTCTTCAGCAACATAACGTATTAAACACATCAAACAGCAGCGCCGAGCAGCGAGCTGCCCTGTAACATCTGTGGAAAACTGCGGCCGAATTTAAAGTTGGAGACAGTTTAACCTTTAGAGATGAATTTAGGATAGGGGACACCTGCAGGAGTCCGGTGGTCCCTCTGACATGGTGACCCATGTTGACCCACCTGAAACACATTAGGGTCAGGGGGTGAAGGGTTAGGGTTAGGGGGTCAGGGGTCATTTGTTGTCGTAGTTGTGTATTTTCAGCCTGACACATTATATCATGTGTCTTGTGAGTGGAGTGAACCTATAACATGTCAGGTAACATCACAAACACTGGATGGGTCGTCTCCCGTTTGACTTCCTGTTCGTACTGTGTGTGGTTACTCAGCTGAGCCGTGGTGACACCACAGTTTGAGGTGAAGGACGACAGATGGACCTGAGAGGAACAACACGCCACAGGTGTGTTCAGACACACGGCACATGTCAGTCACATGATTCAGGATGTGATTTCTAAACTAAAAACTCTGCAGCTTCAGAAATCAGGAGCTTTGAAATCAGGAAGTTTGAAATCAGGAGCTCTGCGTCTCATGTATTGAGACAAAAAGTCAGAATGAGGATGCCCTCAGTCGGAACATGAACCGATTAATCGTAAACTCACTTCCTGTTTCCTCCCGTAGCAACAACGGCGTGAGCGTGAGATGAGGAGGCAGCAGGAGCGCGAGCAGCGCCGACGTGAGCAGGAGGAGAAGAGACGCATCGAGGAGATGGAGCGACGCCGCAAAGAGGAGGAAGAGCGCAGGAGGGCCGAGGAGGAGAAGAGGAGGGCTGATCGAGAACAGGTATGAGTCCGAGTCATGGACATGGACACGAAGTTCATTTTTATGAAAGTGAATCAAAAGTAAAACTGATGAATTAAATTGAAACGTTTCTGTGAGCAGGACTGACACATAGAGACAAACAACCAGTCACACTCACGTTCATACCTACGTACAATTTAGAGTTATCAATTAACCTAGTCCCTAATCTGCATGTCTTTGGACAGTGCTAACCACCACACCACCGTGCCGCCCTCAATCATATAATATATACATATATACATATATATATATATATATATATATATATACACATACATATACATATATATACATCTATAAGCTCACACTCATTTTATTTTTTTTCCCCAGAACTGTTCAAAGATTTGAACCATTTTCTCATCAATTACCTCTGGAAATCATTACTAAAAATCTGAATGTGCTCAGCGAGACGCGGGCGCCATGTTTATTTGACTGTGGCTCAGTCGTCGTTTCTGAATTTGATCATTTCTGTGCGTCATGCTGCAGTGACAGTAAAATTCTCAGTTGGAACTTTTTCTCCCCAAAAACAAAAATTGTGTAATTTAAAGAATTAAAAAAAACAAATATTTTGTGATTTGGTGAAATCTGTGTTAATTCTTACAGTGAATTAACACAGATGGTAAAGAACGCTGCTTATTGCTGTAACGTGTGTGTTTGGGATGAAACAATGCTGATGATTAAATCAACGGCTTGTCCGACAGCTGATGTCGATGTCTGACGGATAAACTGGTGCATCTCCTTCATCAGATTAAGATGATGTGTGTGTAAATGATCCTGCAACACTGAGCTAATGATGGGGAGGCGGGCTTTGTTTGATTGACAGGAGTACATCCGGCGTCAGCTGGAGGAGGAGCAGAGGCACCTGGAGATCCTGCAGCAGCAGCTGCTCCATGAACAGGCCATGCTGCTGGTGAGTGTTTGAACCTGAGACATCGTGTTCACCTCCTGCTCAGAGAGAATCAGAATTCATCTCTCTGCCGTCCTTCAGACACTTTCTTCTTTTCTCCTCGTCTCTCTCTCGTTATGTTTCCTGATGAAGGAACTGTTTTTTTCTCCGTTACGCAAACTTTTCCTCCGAACTGAACTGAGTCCAGTTTTTGGGATCAACTTCTGACTGTTGTAGATCAGCAGGGAGCCGAATGTAATAAGTGTTCTGCGGATGTTTACAGCGCCCTCAGTGATGATGATATCATCACCAGGAAACAGAGGGTTTCCCCTGTTTCTATTCCAGATGTTGGCAGGTCTCATACGCAGGTTAGTTTTTGTTGAAAGGATTCACAGAGGATACTCACATAATGACCGGATGTGACCAAACACGTCCTCACACATCACTTTATCATCAGCTGCACGCCGCGGCTCAGTCACACTGATACACTGGGTTTCCTTTACATCATGATGACATCATCATCATCGTGGCTTTACACTTGGATCCTGTCACAGTTTAATATTTAAAACACTCAAACACAGATTAACAAGAATAAATCTTTGACATCTGATTTAATCACATCTGATATTTCTGAAGCAGACTCATTAGAACCATCACTGTTTGATAATGACGTGATGTAATGAGTGAACAGCTGTAGCAGATGTGCGGTTGCACACTCTGGACTCACATGAAGGCTGTTTAGTTTCAGAGGGTTTAAGAGGGCTGCCCCCCCCACAGTTAATATGTTTGGACCTGACCCTTCATTAAGACACACGTCGTCCTCTTCATCGTCACATCTTTTTGATCTGTGGTAAAAGGCAGGTTTTATTACTTTGATCTGATCTAAAGCCTAAAAAGGTTGAAACTATAAATCGGAGACAAAATAAATCAGCCTGACTTCAGGGGTTAGGGTTAGTGAAAAGAAAAGATAAACAGCCTTGTCATCCTCTGAGTCCTCGTCATCCTGTCACAGTTTTCAGTCACGCCCCACGCTTCAGCTCAGACTCGACATCTCACGATGACCCTTCCTGTTGTCTGTAGACCGAACCGAAACCCCAGAATAAATGTTGGCACTGAATGTTTTTGCAAACCTCAAATGTGTTACATCATGTGAACATTGTATGTAACAGAGATGATGAAACTAGCTTAAGGCACAAAAACAACTCGACTCTGTTTAAACAATGATCTTTTCTTTCTAAAATACCTGGTTTTGGTTCAACAGTCCCCCGGCTAGAGACGCAGCGACGGCTTGGTAAAAACAACCACTTATTTCAGCATGATCTACGCTGGAAATGCAGCCATGTCTCTTCACAAGATCAATCATTAAATAAATCAAATGCAGAGTCCTCGTGGAAACAAAGTGATGCGTTGCTGAAAAACAGCAACGACTCGGTAACCAACAACCAGTTTAGTTGTTTGTTGGTGTTGAACGTTGGTCTGCAGTTTGGCAGCCGTCACACCGTCACGCCGTTGCACCGTCCCCTCCACCTCCTGATGACAGAGTCAGCTCAGAAACGCTGATATGATATATATGAAAAGTACAAACCAATCAGTGGTTTGAGGAAACGTCAAGTGCCAACATTTCCCTGTGGAGACTGTGTGACCGTGAGAGGTGTGTAACATGTGGGACAGTGTTTCTCCTGATAGAAGAACATGCATGTTGTGTCTCTGTCCTAATGCATCTCTCTCCTGAAGCTCGGCTGGACATCAGACACACAGGTATCAATGTTTGGAGAGTCCGAGTGTCTGAGGAGTCATCAGCTCTAAAGAATAAGTAGTGTCACAGCCTTCTGTCAGAGGTTTTCCTTGAACGTGCTCCTTCCTGTACTCAGGAGTATAAATGGCGGGAGCTGGAGGAGCAGCGTCAGGCCCAGAAGCTCCAGAGACAGCTGCAGCAGGAGCAGGCCTATCTGCTGTCCCTCCAGCAGAACCAGAACCTGGATCTTAACAGAACAGCCCATCAACAGAGCCCCAAACCCCCACAGAGTCTAGACCAGGACAGGACGAAGCCCTCCCAGAGCCTGGACCAGGACAAGACGAAGTCCACCCAGAGCCTGGACCAGGACAGGATGAAGCCCCCTCAGATCTTGGACCAGGACAGAACGAAGCCCCCTCAGATCCTGGACCAGGCCAGGATGAAGCCCCCCCAGAGTCTGGACCAGGATAGGACGAAGCCCCCTCAGATCTTGGACCAGGGCAAGACGAAGCCCCCTCAGATCTTGGACCAGGCCAGGACGAAGCCCCCCCAGAGCCTGGAACAGGACAGTACAAAGCCCCCCCAGAGCCTGGACCAGGCCAGGACGAAGCCCCCTCAGATCTTGGACCAGGACAGGATGAAGCCCCCTCAGATCCTGGACCAGGCCTGGACGAAGCCCCCCCAGAGCTCTGAACCGGACCCAACTAAACTACCGCAGCATACAGACTCTGAAAAGATGAGTCAGAGTCACAGTCTGAAGAAAACTACACAACCCAGGCTTCCTGTCGCTGAGGTCGAAGGCCCCGCCCCTGACTCTGAGCTAATCAGAGAGGTGAACCTTGCAGCGACTGCTGTAGAATGCTTCCTTTGCTTGTGTGTACTCACTCCCACAGCTTCGGGTGTTCATGTGTTCATGGTGATGGCTCGCTGCTGGTGTGGGGTGTGTGGACGCTTCGTAGACTTTATTAACGTCTCTCTAGCTCTAATCATTTAACCGGTCCATGATGCAGATACAGACCAACAGGCATCAGACAGTTTTACCACACTGAAGTCAAAATGGAGCCAAAAATAATATGCAAAGACCTTTTTACAAGATGGTGTAAATAGGTTCATTTTGTCTACTCAAATTAGATTCAGTGTAGAAAGTTTATTTTTTTTCAGACAATGAGTTCTTAAGGAGATGTAGTTTACCTTGACATGTTTCGACTGTCGCTGCAGTCTTCTTCAGAAGCGTCATCTGACGTGCGTCATGGCGTGTCTTTATTAGGTGATAGTATCCCGGAGGCGTGACTAGCCTGGCAAATCGGATTGCCAGGCTAGTCACGCCCCCCGCCGCCCAGTGTTCTTTGGAGGAGAGAGTCCCAGGTGTGTGACAGCATGAAAGCCCCCTCATCCCGGTTGATGGTGTCCCTGGCCCGCCTCCTGATCTCTATGGCCTCCTTGATCCAACGATTGAACTTGTTGCTTTCCGATCCGATGATTTTAGCATTGTCCCAGTCCATGACAGCGAGCGCATACAGAGGCCAGTGAGAAAACACAAAATAAACACAATAGTAAAACCTCACACAAAGCTCCGCCAGCTTTGAGAATCCAATTTGGCAGGCTGGTCACGCCTCCTGGGATACTACCAGCTGATAAAGACACGTCATGACGCACGTCAGATGACGCTTCTGAAGAAGACTGAAGTGACAGTCGAAATGTGTCAAGGTAAACTACATCTCCTTAAAAACTCATTGTCTGGAAAAAAGACACTTTCCACACTGGATTTTTACAAGATGTTGATGAATCACTGTGGCTGTTTTCAGATTTGATTTGACATGTTTTGATGTGAGGCTGTGTGATGTATTTATCCACAGTCTGTGTTGCCTACAGGTGATGGTGATCAGCAGGCAGGAGCTCCACCATGAAAGCTAATCGATGTTCTTCTGCAGACGGGTTCAGCAGCCAAACATATTTTAACCACTCAAAAATATCAACATCAGTCTAAGTGTACACTATATTTAGAATAATTTCACTGCTTTATATTTCCATCTCTGATGCGTCCAATGTGGAGGCTGTTAACAGCTTTAGTTCCCATCTCTACTCCCGTCACAGTCACCAGACTCCATTCATAAAAACAGTGATTTACAGGAGCTGCTGGTCGACTGCTGCCTCCATCAGTAAGTCAGTTTGTGTCACTGTGTGACTTTGGTGAATCTGAATTAACCCTTTAAAACACCAAAGTCACACAATGACACAAACACACAGACTGATGGAGGCAGCAGTCGACCAGCAGCTTCTGAGTTCACTGATGTTAAATCACTGTTTATCCCAGTTGAGTCTGGTTTTAAAAGAGAGCGATGTAACAGCTTCAGTTCCCCATCTGACAATCTCTGTCTGACTTTGAGGTGAAGTGGTGAAAATATTCTACATATGGTGCACACTCAGACTGATGTTGATATTTTAAGTGGTTAAAACACATTTCGTCACTGCCCTTGTCCACAGCGGCACATCGATCAGCTCCTGTTTCTGAACTGTTGCTAGTTTAAACTGAAGGTGTGTCGACTGACATCTGCTGCTGGTAATAAACTGACGAAGGATATGTTGGTCATCAAACTAATCTTTAACAGATCCAAACTGTCTCTTTAAGTCGGGTACTTGAGTTTAAGAGCTGAAGTCAACAGGCACTTGAGGAAAAGCTCAGTAAACGTATTCAAACTGCTCCACGAGAGTTTAATTAGATTTCTGAGCAGCATATTAAGATTACTGAAATCACTGTGCTGTCACAGCTGAGCTCTGAATGTGACCTTTACTTCTCAATGGATTTATCTCTTTAATTCTCTTAATTGATTTAATCATATCAGTCAATTAGTAGAAATATCAGATGTGTTGGGAGTTATTGGCCGCTGCCTCAGATTCCTCTGATAATAGTCTGAGAAACAAAGACAGACTTTTAATAAAGGATTTAACAAATAAGTGATTGTTAAATGAATCTAAGGACAAATGTTTCCTGAGCTCTTATATTTTCAGTTAAAAGATGAATACGTACCGTAACCGTCATGACTGAATCTGTTTTAAGATCCTTGCGTGTTTTCAGAGTAGATAATTATGACGTGTTTTTATTCAGTAACTGTTGAAGTCTGAGTTTTTGACTTCATGTTCAGAGTCCTCGTTTTCTGTCCGTCTAAAATGGCTGCTCGTCCTTCCTGGGATTCTTTTAGAAAACGCTCTCTGACATCATCGCAGAGTTCGCTGTGACCTGAGCAGCTCCTCCTCCTCCTCCTCTCGAGCGAGGGCACGGCTGCTCCTCTAATTAACCTCCGTGTTGTCTTTGGCACCATATTAATGAACTTACTGTAATAATTAGCCACCTCATTAGTCCTCAGTGTGACTTCCTGTCTCTCGTTTTGGCATCCTACTGTTGCAGTTTACTGCCTGGTGGCGAATCAGAAGGAGAGACACAAACCACCTGAACGATGAAATGCTGCTGCTTTTTTTGTTGTTGTGCAGGAACGAGTCAGGTTTTTATTTCAATGAGCGACACAAGAACAGCTGGACGAACTTATCTTATCTGAACTCTTTCAGGTGATTCAGTCGACAGACTTCAGTAACAGTGAACAGCAGCTGTTCGTCACCTTCAGTAAGATCAGACACACTGAAACAATAATCCTGCGTTTTATTTTATTCATCATTCCTGTCAGTCAGAATATTTTAATTACTAACTTCACTGCTGAGATCTGATCCAGTTGGTACAATAACACTTGGAAAGTCTAGAAGAACACGACTAAATCATTTTATCCTGATTCAAATTAGCAGAGCGTCAAACAGGAAGTCGGGCGGCAGAAGTCTCAAGCGCACCTGCTCTGTGGGTTTATGATGCAGAGGCAGTGCCGATCACCTGGGTGATTTCATATGTGACATTAAAATTGAAATTCTTTATTAGGAATGCTAACAGAGACAGCGCCTAGCAGTAAGGTTAGCTCCACCCTCTACTCCAAATGTGGTCACGTCTGGCTCCAAAAATCAAAGATGTCGTCACAGTTCACACACTGACTCACTGGATCAAACTGAAGCTGACAAACTCAACGTAGCTGTGAAATGAGAGTTTTATTATAAACGTGAAGAGAATCATCCGAATGATGTCGTGCTGATGTCGCTGTGTTTCCAGATCTCAGCAGACATGATGATCTCATATAAACTGAACATACATGTGCAGCTGGTTAGGATGAACTCTTCTCAGCTGAACGATGACTTTAGAACAAAGGAAATCGATGTTGATGCTGAGAGTTTTGTATCTGTCTCTCAGTGGACGTCTCGTTAAGGAGCAGTCACTTTCAGATTAAGACTGTGTCAACATGTTTTACAGAACAAATGAGGTTGTGCTTCAGATTAACTTTGACATTTGAGAGTAAAAATCAACCCTCAGTTGTTTGTGTGAATCGGTGTCGTGGACCTTGCTGTGTGTCCTAACCTCTCTGTTATTCTCTCCACATGAAAAATGCATGACACTGTGTGCTGGTCGTGGTGTCGTTGTCCTACTAGCAGGGATGTGGGAATACTGTGGCAGCAACAACGCTGCTGCCCTTCAGGAAGTGCTGTGTTGTTCCTGCCTGTATCAGCTGATGACTTTCTGATATGCTTGTAGTACCAAATGTTTCTGCTCTGCAGCGGTAAACTAACGAACCGTAGCACCTAACGGCTTCTGTCCACTTCCTGTCATGTTTACATCCTCACACACTTCGACCTGGACTCTCAAACCGCTGCTAACGCTGCTGCCCTCCATTTGTGTGTGTGTGTGTCCATCCTCCTCAGGCTGATGAGCGATACCGGAAGAACATCCAAGGTTCTCCTCAGGCAGCTCAGACCAAACCACAGCAGCCTCCGGTGCCACCGCGCTCTGAGTCCTCCTATCCCAACGGGAACTCGGCGTCTGAAGCGCCCGTCATGCACCGGCCTGTGGAACCACAGGTAACCATGATGTCTTTAAGCTCCTCCCCCGTCACCTTTAGTTATTCCATCCTCCCTCTCACAGCTCTTTTCCACAGGCTGCATTTTGAGTCCGAGTCAGCTGGGTCGTTTGGCGCTAGTTACAGTCTGTCGCAAGATTTAGGTGAGGTGTCAAGAAACTGACGTGACTGAAACATATATGGAGTCATGTGACCTGCCTTTGTGTCACATGATTCCTGACTTGCTGTTCAGACTCTGGTCTGACAAACAGTGATCATGACTTTCTCTTCTCCCACAGTTTAAATTGCAGTGATTCGATTTTTGTTTTTATTTCAAACGTTTCTGTTTGTGGCTTCATATTAAAAGTTCTCTGCTGACAGGATGTCGTTAAGAAGTTACAGGAAGTGTTGACGCCATGCTGAGGGTAAAGGCTGAATGATGCGTTTGCAGTCAGTCTGGACTCTGATATTTTTTTATTGGATCAGTTTATGATGGTACCAGTTTGAAGACTGTAGGCAGATGATGCCGACAGAAGCGATGTGATGCCTCCCGTTCGTCTGAGGACGAGAAGCTTCAGGAGATAACGTCCAGTATTTCTGATAGAAGAGGATATCCTGGCCAACACTTCCTTCTCAGCCATTTCAGCTGATCTACAGAAACTAACATATATATATATATATATATATATATATATGTATGTATATCTTATATATTAGAGTTTCCCTCGGGCCTCATATTTCTGTCCTAATCAACCTGAGCTCAACACACTGTCTGAACTCGACCTGAGCCCGACGCAGTTAGTGTCAAGTCACTGATGTCACCGTATAGTTGTTACCATAGTAACAGCTTATCTATACCAGACCTGCCAACCTGTACACATTTTGCGTACCAGGCACGCATTTTGACATCAAAGTATGCTGGTACGATTTGATGCTCTAAAAGTACGCATATCACTCGATTGCGCATTTCGCCGGTTTCAGCGTGAATATAGGCACGTAGGTGGAACGAAAAGATTTCGGCCAATCAGATTGCTGGGAGAACCCCCCGAATCCCATTTGAAATCTTTCTTTTTGTCACAACAGGACATATTACTGTATTTTTTAAGCAGATGATCAATGCTACCATCAGATTGATGAAATTGACCTTGATCTGCGCCATAAAACAAATATTGGGCGTCTATGGACGTATGTGGGGCTTAGGCCTATAGATATGAATATGTAAACGTACGCTCGTTTCTTCTGTTTGCCACATGTGCATATTGACTTTTATGGTAAAAAAACAACCAAAAAAAAAAGTGCCGCCGTGACCACATATGTTCATGACCACGCACGAGTGTCTGGTAAGGTGGTACTCATAACCTTTCTTCAAGGTTGGCAGGTCTGCTATACTGTGATTACACACGTAATAATATGATATTTAAATTTAATTCTTGGTGAATATCAAGTCTTCAGTCCAACAGTCGTGGTTTATTTGGAGTTATCATGGAGGAAAGTGAGAGCATCCAGCACTGATTTCTTCAGCACTGATTTTTTTCAGCACTGATTTCTTCAGGGGCGGCACGGTGGTGTGGTGGTTACCACTCTCGCCTCACAGCAAGAGGGTTGCCGGTTCGATCCCGGGCGTGGGAGCCCTTCTGTGCGGAGTTTGCATGTTCTCCCCGTGTCAGCGTGGGTTCTCTCCGGGCACTCCAGCTTCCTCCCACAGATGTCCCAAAGACATGCAAATTGGGGACTAGGTTAATTGGTGATTCTAAATTGTCCGTAGGTGTGAATGTGACCATGAATGGTTGTCTGTCTCTATGTGTCAGCCCTGTGATAGTCTGGCGACCTGTCCAGGGTGTACCCTGCCTCTCGCCCGATGTCAGCTGGTATAGGCTCCAGCCCCCCCGCGACCCTCAAGAGGATGAAGCGGTTAGAAGATGAATGAATGAATTTCTTCAGCTCTGATTTCTGCAGCACCGTCCTCCGTCGTATGATCGTTCTTCCAGGAATGCTTAAGTTATGGTGGCTGCTGCTGTAAAGGCCTGAATGTCCCGAGCACATACATCAAGTTTCGGGTAGCGTCAGGTGATGACATACTGTGTGTGACATCCTCCATCATTAGCAAGCTAATGTTAACGTACATGAATTTTACCACCTGAAACATGTTGTGTTCATGTGTTGTCACATGAACAATAAACCCCAGCACAGACTGAACCTGACCTGCAGATATTTATCTGAGGGTTCTGTTGGGTCCTGCTGGGCTTGGGTCGGGTCTCCACTCTATTCTGAGATCGGCCAATGATTGTGCCTCTTTACACGGACTCATATCTGCTGCTCACACGTGATTGGTCAGTACTACTCCGACTACAAACTAGAACATGTCTGATACTAAAATCTTGTCTCGTTGCCGACAGAGTCTGCGTACACATGCAGAGATTATCTTTACTGTGCCAGCATCATGGGCTCTGAACAGGAAGTGATGTCAGTGAGGGTACATTCACATGATGATTTGGTGGTTATGAAACAGTGTAGTGTGATTGGTATATGGTAATATTGTTTTTTTTTCTGTCATAAATCAGCAGCTGAAATTTTGTTGACGGACACGAGGACAGTAAAGTGCTGTTGAAGCTGGAGGTCGGCAGGCTGGGACGTGCACGTGCATGTGCACGCTGTGTCAGTTTCCTGTTTGGTTGTAAACTTGACCTGATTTTTTCGGTGTGAAGGAGCCAGATTAAATTTGGTTTAGAGGGTGCTGTCGGCCTCATGCTGCTGGAGTGTGGAGGCTTATTTCCATTTTCAGGACAGTGGATGGATTTACGGTGCCGCCGTTCACTTGGCAGCTTTAACTGCGTGGTGTCAAGGGAACTGACAACCTTGTATCTCCGATATGCCAGTTTATGTGGGATGTTTGCTCGTTGCTTCACCTTCATGTGGCAGTAGCTCCTGTTTCCATGGACTCTGAATGCAGCCTGTGTATTTTATATCTTTTCCTGTCTCTCACACAAGTTGTCTCTTTCAGGTCCTTCAGTCTTTGCTCTCATTAGTATATATTTTTATTAATGTGAGATGTGTTCAGTAGTTGAGCTGCTTTTCTGTTTCCTCCTCCCTGGATTTTGTCTTTAGCTCCACTCCTTCTTCTGGATGACGGCTCCAACTCTCTGCTGTTGTTGAACTTCTTTAGACTCTTTTCAACCTCAGGGTTGTCATCAATTCTGTTTCAGTTTGCTCATTTTATTGTGTAGCTGCATTAAATCTTCAAACTAATGACAGAATTCAGACAGAAGAGCGTTTTATGACAACCCAAAGCCCAGTGGTTGTTTATGAAAGTTTATTTTTTTATCGTCCTAAAAGAAATCTCAACTTTTTGAGGATTGAAAAAGAAACGATAACAACCCTGATTACATATTCTCCTCCCATGATTAACTCTTTGATTGACAGGTCGTCCTCCCACTCCCACAGCAAACAAAAGCACTTTCACCAAATGTGTAATTATTTCAGAGTCACTTCTTTTCTGCAGTGTGTGTGTGTGTGTGTGTTTGTGAGAACATGGCAATGTTTGTTTGGTGGTATGTCTCCGCTGCACATACTGTACCTCCTCATTGTGTGCTGGTGATTAAAAACATCCATAATTCATGAGCACCCAGTTTTGCAGCAGGGTGACTCATTAGTCATCTTCCCAGTGAAGGATTCAACCCACTTAGCATGAATAATCACAGTTCATTCAAGTCACTCTGTTTTGAATATGTCACAATATGCTGTAACTTTGTAAAAGAGGCTGATAATGTAACTCTCTGCCGCCTTAATAAGCATTGGGATTAATCCGTTTTCTATAATTAGCTGCGAGTTATCAGACTCAGTTGTGGTTGTTCTGTTTGAACATGCACATTCTTCAGTGTGTGCTGGATCAAAGATGTGAAACCTTATCTCAAAGTGCTGGACCCAGTCTGCGGCCCATAAACTAAATTGCGTGTTGCAGGAGACATTTCAGTTGTGTTTAAATGAAGCAGATATGTTGGTAATCCTACAAGTTTTCATCTGATGTGACATGTCTGTGGGTAACGTCTGGTTACAGTTACACAACTAAAACTGTGGTTAAAGGTGGAGTCTGTATTAAACAGCATATCTATAGCAAAATACCATATGTCATTAAACAATTAACAAAGAAGTCATAGTACAGTATGTCAATAAAAATGTCATAAAAAGTATTAATTCATTGAAATATATTAAAATGAAAATATTCATTCATCATAGCAAAGTCTGTCAAAAACAGTAATGGTATCGTGTGTCACAAAAAAGGAAAGTCATACAAAATTCATTGTAAAATAACAAAAAACATCACAGTATAGTACTTTGAAAAGGGTTGTACTGAAGTCTGTAAAAAATTCATACCATAGTATATCGTCCAAAATCATGAAAAAAGTCATAGTATAGCATGTGGTCCAAAATCATGAAAAAAGTCATAGTATAGCATGTGGTCCAAAATCATGAAAAAAGTCATAGTATAGCATGTTGCCCAAAATCATGAAAAAAGTCATAGTATAGCATGTTGCCCAAAATCATGAAAAAAGTCATAGTATAGCATGTTGCCCAAAATCATGAAAAAAGTCATAGTATAGCATGTTGCCCAAAATCATGAAAAAAGTCATAGTATAGCATGTGGTCCAAAATCATGAAAAAAGTCATAGTATAGCATGTCGTCCAAAATCATGAAAAAAGTCATAGTATAGCATGTGGTCCAAAATCATGAAAAAAGTCATAGTATAGCATGTGGTCCAAAATCATGAAAAAAGGTCATAGTATAGCATGTGGTCCAAAATCATGAAAAACGTCATAGTATAGCATGTGGTCCAAAATCATGACAAAAGTCATAGTATAGCATGTTGCCCAAAATCATGAAAAAAGTCATAGTATAGCATGTTGCCCAAAATCATGAAAAAAGTCATAGTATAGCATGTGGTCCAAAATCATGAAAAAAGTCATAGTATAGCATGTTGCCCAAAATCATGAAAAAAGTCATAGTATAGCATGTTGCCCAAAATCATGAAAAAAGTTATAGTATAGCATGTCGTCCAAAATCATGAAAAAAGTCATAGTATAGCATGTGGTCCAAAATCATGAAAAAAGTCATAGTATAGCATGTTGCCCAAAATCATGAAAAAAGTTATAGTATAGCATGTCGTCCAAAATCATGAAAAAAGTCATAGTATAGCATGTGGTCCAAAATCATGAAAAAACGTCATAGTATAGCATGTGGTCCAAAATCATGAAAAACGTCATAGTATAGCATGTCATCCAAAATCATGACAAAAGTCATAGTATAGCATGTGGTCCAAAATCATGACAAAAAGTCATAATCTAGCATGTTGTCCAAAATCATGACAAAAAGTCATAGTATAGTATGTCGAAAAGAATCATCAAAGGAGTCGTCATATCGTATGACCAATACAAATCAATAAAAAAGTCGTCATGTATGTTATTTAAACCTTTCTAAAAATATATACTGTACATATATATATATATATATATATATATATATATATATATATATATATATTTTGTTATTGAAAAATCTTGTCAAAAGTCAGTCATAGTATTGTATGTCATTTATTGTACCTGTAGGTGAGGATGTCAGGTTACAGTCTGAAGTCCGAGCTTTAGGCTGATGATGGATGATGGAGTCTTAGTATTCAGACTCCATCTTGAACGTCAGAGGAACATCCTGGATGAGGTGACAGATGACAGGATGTGGATGGTTGTGTCAAGCGTCATAGTCACGGTCTTACTTGCCTGAGCTATGAATGTGTGCATGCTGTATAACCTGTACGTGCTTCCACCTTGACACACAGTGTGTCAGCCTGTGTTCATGCTTTAAACCAGATCATCTTCATGCTTGTTCCTGGTGAAGTTGAATCCCTCTGAGGCTGGAAACTGCTGAGACTCAACAGTCCAGCTTCACTTAGTGTTGACCCAATGAGCAGAAAATACCGGATCAAGGACTGAATTTAAAGCAGGAAATATACAGAGACCTCTCTTCCATGTTTTGATTTAAAAAATAACTCATTTGGAGGCCTTAGATTGTCCTGAGGTTACATGTTTCTGGTGAAATGAAACATGTCAACAGTCGAAATGATTTTGAAGGGATGAATCTTTTCTTCTCTAAGTGATACTGAAAAGATGTTAAAGTCTTAAATTTAAGTGGCTCCTAATTATCAGTGATTTATATTCTATACTCTGAACATGCAACAAGTTGAAAATGACAGACAGGAAACAGATAATTCTCCAAAGGAAATAAAGATGATTATTTTTGATCATATTATTTATTTAGCTCCAGCAAGTCACCAGTGACTGACAACATCAGTGACAACATGTGTGTACTTTGATTTTGAAAGGGTCTGTTCTCTCATCGTACTCTAAAAACATGAGATGTTTAGGGGCCTCGACTTGGAGCCATACACTGTGTGCCAACGGCCCCTCTGTGGCAGTATACCTCAAACTAATAATTCAGATGAACCTCGGTCCTTGTGTTCAGAGCCAGCTCCTCTCAGACGTGCGTGTCTTCTATCTGAATGACTTCTATCTGAACGGTAGCCTGACTGACCTGCAGCGTTGCCACCTTCGTCACCTTCAGCATGGAACAGGCCGTCAGATTAACATAAAGCCAGCAGCAGCAGCAGCAGCAGGAGGTTAAACATGCAGAGAGATTAAATGTATATCTTGTTCCTTCTGTAATAAATCTATCACTGAGCTATAATCTCTATGTTTTGCTCCGCACCACCTGCAGCGCTGATATTTATTAACGTCCAGAAAAAACACTTTAGATTCATGTCAGAAAACAGGAATCAGACCCAACGCCATGTCTTATCATGCCATGTTTGAGCGGATATTATAAAACAGGAAGCATAATTCACTCTCTAAATAAATAAATAAATAATCTGTGAGAACATAATTAATTAAGACTTAAATGACAAGTTTTAAACCCATCACTGATGCAGCAGTGAAAAGTTCCTCTCCTTTCCTCTCTCCTGTCTTTAATTTTTAGGCCTGTCACAATAATTACATCATCGTCTTATAATACGATGTTTGGACATGTTGTCTTACTGACACGTGTGTTTGTTTATGTGAGAATGTCACTGACATGAATCAGAATCAGAATCAGAAATACTTTATTGATCCCCAAGGGGAAATTGTTTATGTTACAGGTGCTCCTTGCAAGAGAGGAAAGATACGTGAAAATATAAGAAATTTAAACAATAGTTTTAACAAATATATAGTTAAATAAACAGGAATTATTAACAAACATAAACGTAAATATATATATATATACAGTACAGGCCAAAAGATTGGACACACCTTCTCATTCAATGCGTTTTCTTTATTTTCATGACTATTTACATTGTAGATTCTCACTGAAGGCATCAAAACTATGAATGAACACATGTGGAGTTATGTACTTAACAAAAAAAGGTGAAATAACTGAAAACATGTTTTATATTCTAGTTTCTTCAAAATAGCCACCCTTTGCTCTGATTACTGCTTTGCACACTCTTGGCATTCTCTCCATGAGCTTCAAGAGGTAGTCACCTGAAATGGTTTTCCAACAGTCTTGAAGGAGTTCCCAGAGGTGTTTAGCACTTGTTGGCCCCTTTGCCTTCACTCTGCGGTCCAGCTCACCCCAAACCATCTCCATTGGGTTCAGGTCCAGTGACTGTGGAGGCCAGGTCATCTGCCGCAGCACTCCATCACTCTCCTTCTTGGTCAAATAGCCCTTACACAGCCTGGAGGTGTGTTTGGGGTCATTGTCCTGTTGAAAAATAAATGATCGTCCAACTAAACACAAACTGGATGGGATGGCATGTCGCTGCAGGATGCTGTGGTAGCCATGCTGGTTCAGTGTGCCTTCAATTTTGAATAAATCCCCAACAGTGTCACCAGCAAAACACCCCCACACCATCACACCTCCTCCTCCTCCATGCTTCACAGTGGGAACCAGGCATGTGGAATCCATCCGTTCACCTTTTCTGCATCTGACAAAGACACGGCGGTTGGAACCAAAGATCTCAAATTTGGACTCATCAGACCAAAGCACAGATTTCCACTGGTCTAATGTCCATTCCTTGTGTTTCTTGGCCCAAACAAATCTCTTCTGCTTGTTGCCTCCCCTTAGCAGTGGTTTCCTAGCAGCTATTCGACCATGAAGGCCTGATTGGCGCAGTCTCCTCTTAACAGTTGTTATAGAGATGGGTCTGCTGCTAGAACTCTGTGTGGCATTCATCTGGTCTCTGATCTGAGCTGCTGTTAACTTGCGATTTCTGAGGCTGGTGACTCGGATGAACTTATCATCAGAAGCAGAGGTGACTCTTGGTCTTCCTTTCCTGGGTCGGTCCTCATGTGTGCCAGTTTCGTTGTAGCGCTTGATGGTTTTTGCGACTCCACTTGGGGACACATTTAAAGTTTTTGCAATTTTCCGGACTGACTGACCTTCATTTCTTAAAGTAATGATGGCCACTCGTTTTTCTTTAGTTAGCTGATTGGTTCTTGCCATAATATGAATTTTAACAGTTGTCCAATAAGGCTGTCGGCTGTGTATTAACCTGACTTCTGCACAACACAACTGATGGTCCCAACCCCATTGATAAAGCAAGAAATTCCACTAATTAACCCTGATAAGGCACACCTGTGAAGTGGAAACCATTTCAGGTGACTACCTCTTGAAGCTCATCGTGAGAATGCCAAGAGTGTGCAAAGCAGTAATCAGAGCAAAGGGTGGCTATTTTGAAGAAACTAGAATATAAAACATGTTTTCAGTTATTTCACCTTTTTTTGTTAAGTACATAACTCCACATGTGTTCATTCATAGTTTTGATGCCTTCAGTGAGAATCTACAATGTAAACAGTCATGAAAATAAAGAAAACGCATTGAATGAGAAGATGTGTCCAAACTTTTGGCCTGTACTGTATATATACATATATATATTGTAAACTGAACAAGATTATTTACACAAACAGAATATATACAGTCAGGGTGAATGGGGTTATTGCACAAGTTATATTGGATTATTGCAGTGTGTGAAAAAGTCTCAGGGCCACTCAGAGGGAGGAGTTGTACAGTTTGATGGCCACAGGCAGGAATGATTTCCTGTGGCGCTCAGTGGTTCATCTTGGTGGTATGAGTCTCCCACTGACAGTACTCTTGTGCCTGACCAGCACATGGTGGAGTGGGTGTGAGACATTGTCCAAGATAGTTTGTAGCTTAGACAGCATCCTCCTCTCTGACACCACCATCAGAGAGTCACACTCCGAACATGATGCCAGAATCAACAGCCAGACTGTTTTCAGACTTGGACACCAAAGTCGGAATATTCTTAAGAATTTAAAGTTCATTACTTCTTGAAAAGTGAACCTGTCTTAATATTCTGTTATCTTTATATCAGCCGGATAGAACAGTCTCAAAATGACAATCATGTCGTTCAGCGCAGTTATTTTAGAGACAAATTAACGTCCAACTAAAGTAGTTATGTTGACAGGCCAAATTACTTTCTACACACTGCTGGCTCCGCCCCCTTTTGTTTACCTGCTGCCAAATATCACACAAACATTTCTGTAACAGTCGTCGTGTCTGAATGAACAGACTTTTATCAGTGACACAAAGTCTTCACACGAACAGATGTACAAGATTAAAAATAGCTTTATTCGTCCTGAGCACAGTTTGTCTGCAACACCTCAAAGAAACAAACGTAAAGGTCATTAAATACATGAAACAACTCCCATCATGTCACACCTTCCTCCTCATGTCACACCCTCCTCCTCATGTCCTGAGTTCAGGAGATTCACTGACGGAGGCATGAAGGAGTTTTTATACCTGTCCAGGTGTCACCTCCTATATTTAACCCTGTAGCTTCTACCTGATGGAAACATTTGTATTCAGTAATTAAATGTTCTCCATGTCTGACGAGGGGCTGGTATCAAATCTTCCTGAAGACTTTCACAGAGGTGTTCCTCAGGGAGCAGTTGTCGGCTCCTGTATGGCTCCAGGTGGATGAACCCGTAAAGATTACTCAGTCTTTGTTAGAGTGCGCTGCATGCAGACTGACCCGTCCTCCCTGTCTATGTCTCTGTTGTCCATATTAAGGTCCGTTCCCACCTGGCTGCTTTAAAGAGCAGCGTCAGCGTGACCTCATCAAACTCCACCATTACCACGCCACCCACTGTGTCGCGGTCGCACTCCTTCAGTGAACCGCTCGCCCTTAACTTTGAAAACCTTCACCTTCGCCAGGAACCCCACCATCACCCTCCATCTTCTTCACCATCCTCCTCATCATCAACGCCTGCACGCACTGACCCACAACAACATTCTCAGCATAGGCCCTTGCCGCATGAAGCGTCTCCCTCAGAGGAGGCCCTGCCCAGGGTAAGGACAGGAGTGTAGTCTGCAGCAGCAGTTGACCTGAGATCAGACCATCATCATCCTCAGCTGCTCATTGATTCTTCATCCTGTCACTGATTCAGTGATTAGATTTTATTCCTGTTTGTAGGAGAATTAGAGGTGATTTAATTAAATCTACACACGACAGTTTTTAAAATGATCAGATCGACCTTTACCAAGAAGATCACACAGTATTTAGATCTGATACTCGGAATATCCAGTGAAAGAGGAAGTTAATGTCTCTGACTGATGTGAATCAGCAACAGCGTTCACACGCACAACATATTCACTTACTTTCATCTTATCTGAAAAAGACAATATTCCTTTAAAGCTGTTTACATGGCTGATGAAAATTAATATTCCAGTAATGATCCTGTTTACAGACTGATTAACTTGCCCCAACATGTCGTTCATCACCTCAAAATATGGAAAGTGGAACAGCTGTCGCTCGTGTTAGGATTTTTTTCTCGTGGTGGCAGACTCGTTCGACTGGGTGAACGCAGCCTGTTTCATTCTTTCGGCCTCCTTCCTGAAAAGATCGCCGTCGATATCCAAGTCTTTAATAACGATTCAGAGAAGGTGTGTTTCTCCTTCTTTTCTTTTGGGTGTGTATCTCGACTCCACAGCCCTGCGATCTGTCGGTGAGTTGGTTTATGTACAGTGTGTCCACGACAACAGGCCGTGTGTCACAAACTGCTGCACTCCGAATGTGTTGTTTACATGCACAAATAATACCAACATAGTTCACATGTCTGAAAATGCTTCATTCAGAACATCCAAAGAGAACATGCTGTCGACACAAGCCGTATCAAATTATTTTGTCCAAATGTAAACATGTAAACGCACCCAGTGTTTGCATCCTGCTGTTAATATGAACCCTGACAATCAGTCTGTGACCTGGTTACAAACCAGCCTGAGGTTCTGTGACGACGCTGAACATGAGGACAACTTGAGACAATCTGTCTCATGTTGCTGTTTCTCATTCAGTCTTTTACTGTCCGACCACAAAGAGACATTAAAATAACTCAGAACGAGAAAAAAAACTTCTGCATTAAGAATACAGATTTTCCCACCTGAATGTTTGGCGTGTTGGAGGAGAGGTCTAACTTTAGCAGAGACTGTGGTGAAACCCACAAACGTGGGCAGTCAGACTTAAGAAGAGTACGAAAGCTCTAAATTCAGAAGCTATCTGCCCACCAGAAAGAAACCGTCTGTTGCACAGCACACAGAGCTGCTGCCAAACCTCACCGCAACCCGGCAAGACGTTCTTTGACAGCTGGTCGACATGTTGAGCAGAAGCATGTTTCATTAACATCAGTCCATAACTTTTCAATCTGACTCCAAACTTAAACTGATGTCTGTGAATGTGAGTCTGATTCTAACACTGGCTGCTGTGACTCAGAGTTCTGCCGTTTCTTGTTCGTTGTTATCAGTGTACAAACACGTGACTCAGGACAGACAAAGGTATCATTTCTGTAGGTGTGACAGTGTTAAGGTGGAGCTGAGGGGAGTGGTAGGTGAAGAAGAGAGGTTACAATGGTGGAGGAGGCCTCGTACAGAACGTGTGTTATGGACATACTTCATTCTCTGCCTATCAGGACACAGCGTTCTCTCAAGATAAAGCTCAGCTGTATCAGACGTAGCCGTGTTTAAATCAACATACACAGTTCATGTCAGTGTTTCTGACGTGGATCATTTCAGCACTGACAAATCTCAGCTCTTAAAGGAACAGTTCGGATCTTTTGAAGTGGAGCTGTAGGAGGTACTGATCCATAGTCGGTGTGTCATATACAGTAGGTGGTGGTCGGGGCACCCACTGTTTAGAGAAGCAGACAGCTAAGTCCTGTGTGTCATATATATATATATATATATATATATATATTATATTAAGAATATTTTCAGCACTTTACCATCTGACAGGTGAAGTCACTTAACGGCTTCAGTTCCTCATCTGTGCTCAAAGACATCAGACTGCACTGAGACAAACGGTAACTTTACCTCACTGATCTCAGGAGCTGCTGGTCCACCGCCGCCTTCCTGAACGAACCCCGTAAAACACAAAAGTTACACTATCACAAACACACCAACTGATGGAGACATGGGTCGACCAGCAGCTCCTGACTTCACTGATGTTAAATCACTGTTTATCTTATTGGAGTCTGCGGAAAGCGACATAACAGCTTCAGTTCTCTGTTGGACATTGAGGTAAATACAGCGTGCCTGAAATATGTGTTGTCCACAGCAGGACATTTCTGAGCTTCATCTCCGCCTGCTTCTCTAAACTGGAGACGTGCTGACTGAGCTCTGCTCTCTGTAGATAAAACACTGACTCAGGATCAGTTCGTCATACAGCCCCGTTAATGATCCACCGTGTCCCTCTAAAATCACTGAACATGTGTCTTTGTTAAATATGGACAGTTTGTTAAATGAGCTGAAAGATGGAGCCACTGGTTGAGAGGTGTTGAGCTTGATGGCGTCAGTCAGGGTTTGTGACAGCGCTGCAGAGCATCACAGGAGGATTTAACAGGCTGCAGTTTGTTTTATGTTTTATGTATCCGTGTTTATGTGCGAGCCCGTCACTGTCTCTATCACAAAAGGTTCCTGTAAGGACTACGTCAAGGTCCCCAGTGTTGTCAAGGCGAGACTCGCCTCATCACCACGGCAACGCCTCCCACAGCAGCCATGCCGTGCACCGCACCGCCGCCAGGTAAACTTCACATTAACTCCTCTGATCTGTACGATTCTGTGAAGGTAGAACAGAGAGTTAGCAGGTGTTAGAAAGCCTGATGTTGGTAGAGACGAAGGATCTCCTCCAACAACACAAGACAACACAGTTAAAAACACAGTTAAACAGTTGGACTTGTTAGTGCTCAGACAGAACTACAGCACGTGTTTTCCTAAGTATAAAATTAGACACAGGAGTTTTTTTAGTAAAATAAAAACTGAAAGAGATTTTAAAAAAAAAAATCAGCATTTTTGTAATAGCTTACTAAATATGTTAAATTATTGTTACATCAACACACAGTCTGCGACAGAGTCTGCATCAGATTGCAGATTTAAAAAAAAGCTGATGGGCCCAGAATATCGCCCTGTGGTACTCCGCTGGTTTTACCTTTGGAGGACAACATGTAAGCAGCTGTTTGTTTACAGAGAACTTTCTGGAGCTGAGTCAGAAAAACGAGACGTTAAAGAAATAAACTCAACAAAGTCAGTGTCATCTGTGAAGCTGCTGTTTCAACTGTGCCATTGAAAATGCATGAAGAAGAACGACTTCCTCAAACACCGTGGAAAACACACACACATAATAATTAATGAGTTAAATAAATCACATTATATTTTGACAGAGAGGGAATTATGATGGTTTTAATTGAAACAAAGGTTTGAAGCAGTTATTTTCTTTTAAAAAGTTGTTGATGTGACAGAATATTAAAGTAAAGGTTGATGATAAATGTGTCTGATTGAGTCTGAGCTCATTTACAGACGTCGTAACGACGGACTCAATGACTTTAAAACTGCTCAGTTATTTTTATAAAAAGATCTTTTCTTTCCCTGAAACAAGACGAGGAACAAACAGCAAAAACAAAATAAACAACAACATAAAAACATCCATATCAGCTGTCGGCAGAATCGTTGCTTTAAACATCAGTATTGACCCAGAATGTAAAATCTGTGTCCCTGTTTGTTAGCATGTAAAAGCAGTGTAACATTCAGCAGCACAAAACTTCAGTCGTTTCACATCTTTATGTGTTTTCAGGTCTTTTTTAAATTTACAATTAAATATTGTAATTAAATATAAAGAGGTAAAGTTAGTTAAGATCCTGTTTACAAGCCTAAAACATCAGCTGGTATCATCTTCAATCTGAAAAAGGTTTAAACTGCGATCACAGAGTTGCTCCACCAGTTAACGTCTCCGTCCCTCTGACCTGCTTCACCTTTGACCTCCCTGACTCTGTCGCTCTGCAGTGCGGCAGAGCCTCGGCTGCTGTGGGAGCGAGTGGAAAAACTGGTTCCCAGACCGACCAGTAACACCGGCAGCGAAGGCTCCAGTTCCTCCAGCAGCTCCAGTAACTCCAGCTCTCAGCCCGGCTCTCACTGCGGCTCTGGAGAGAGGTTCAGGGCCCGCTGTGAGTCCACGCACACGCGCACACGAGTCCACACACATTCAATACATCAGTACTGTAACAACAGTTTTCATAGTTTATTTTTTATTTGGTTTTTGATTTTTGTTTTTTGTTCTTGTAGTTTTTATTGTTTCAGTTTTGGTTTATTTTACAATTCGGAGGCTGTTTGTCAGATTTAAGAAGGTCAGAGGTCACAGATACGTAGACGTCCCGGTCTCAGTGAACAGACGCACCAACACCTCCTGATGTTTGTTGTGTCAACACCGACAGAAACTGAACCTAAGGACACTTCCTGTTTATTAATATTTTATTTTAGTTTTGTAGGAACACAGACTCGTTTCAGTCAGTTTTATAAAGTCTAGCTTTTATTTTAATTTCAGTGAACTAAAATGTTTTCTTCAAATCTCGTTTTATTTTTTCTGTTTAGTTTCAGGAACAGGGAACATTAAACACAAACAAATAAACTTTCTGTGGGTCCATAAAATCACGCCCGCTCACGGAGCAGTGCCTGACTTCATGACATCACAACTGTCAGACTCACCTGTCTGGTTTCTGTCTTCACGTCTTCTGACTGAACTTTACTTTAAAATTACAGACTGATATATTTTAATATTAACAAGGTGACTGCTTTAAAATACAGCTGTGTTTAGAGGTGCAGAAACACATCTGGATCTTCCACTATTTCAGAATAAACTGATGTTTTCACCTCCTTCAGCCTCCAGCAAATCAGAGGGCTCACCCCTCCAACGTCCAGAGAACACTGGGAAAAAACCCGAGGAGAGAAAGGACGTGGTCAGGCCGAATAGACCAGCGGTGAGAGTTGACTCGGAGCGACTGGTTGGTCCTGTAACTGTAGCTGGACAGATGTAGACCTGTGTGTAGTCATGGTTAGGTGATTGTAGTCTGTCTGAACGCTGGTGTGATGACTTGGCGTGGCCTGAATGAACAGACTTGTGTGGACTGAGATGTGCTAACAGAGCAATGTGCTTACAGAGCGATGTGCTAACAGAGTTTGTAAAATGGTTGTTTTGATTCATTCACACACACTGCAATAATCCAATATAACTTGCAATAACCCCATTCACCCTAGCTGTATATATTCTGTTTGTGTAAATAATCTTGTTCAACTTACAAAATGTATATATATATATATATATATATATATTTACGCTTATGTTTGTTAATAATTCCTGTTTATTTAACTATATATTTGTAAATACTATTGTTTAAATTTCTTATATTTTCACGTATCTTTCCTCTCTTGCAAGGAGCACCTGTAACATAAATAATTTCCCCTCGGGGATCAATAAAGTATTTGTGATTCTGATTCTGATTCTTATCTTTGGCTGAAGGTTTTCTGCTCTGATCGCCTGCTTTGTCTTCGCCGGTCTTTCCGCCATCTGACCTCACGCCGTCTCTAACCTTGATAAACAATGAACTTTGTCTTCTTTACTGTTCTGAGTTTTCATCTTTGCAGCTCTAATGATCGTCTCATGTTCTGATTAACTCACCTACAGCAGCTTCATCTCTTGGCTTTGCCACTCTCACGTTGGCTTCTCATTGGCTGGCGTCCGTCTGTGATCACTCTTCCTCTCCTGCAGCTTCCTGTTTCTGCTTCACTCTCTTTCAAAGGAGCAGTCACTGAAAATCTTATTCCACTTGTATTTAAAATGCCTGAAAGAGAAATGGACAGAATCCCAGCAGAGGGAGTGAAACAGGAACCAGTGAGATGAAACTGATGTGTTTTAACCTTCTGACCTGTTTAACCTGTTCTGACCTTCAGGACCTGACGGCACTCGCCAAGGAGCTGCGAGCGGTGGACGACGTCCGTCCTCCAAACAAGGTGACGGATTATTCATCTTCCAGTGAAGACTCAGACACCACTGATGAAGACGACGATGAAGAGGTAGACCAGGAGGCAGGTGAAGAGTCAACCTCCGGCCCGGAGGACTCCAGAGCTGTGTACGTATACATGACACGTAGTGACATGTAGTGACAAGTAGTGATACGCTAACAATACATTACATCACTGAGAGTAAGGAAGGAGGTCGGACTCGTCTGTAACTGACCTGCACGTGGTTTTAATCTGGACCAGATTGTATTCTGTCGATAAAATGACGTCTCTTCTTCTGTCCCACAGGTCGTCCAGGCTGAGTAATGGAGAGACGGAGTCGGTGAAGACTATGATCGTTCATGATGAAGGCGAGAGTGACGCAGGCTCGACGCCTTGCAAAGACAGCACACTGATCGTCAGACAGGTACTGGCTGAATAAAACAACAACGACAAGCACACATACATTGTTCTGTTGTTTTTTGTTTACTCGACCCCGGGTGTGTTTTTCCATTTTGTGTCTGTTGTGTTGTTCATGTTTCTGTTCGGGTTCCATTTCTGTTCAGCTGCAGCTCAGTTACAGACGGCAGGTTTAAATGACGCTCACATGCAGACCAGCAGCTCATCAGGAGTCGAGCTGTGTCACATTGTTTAACATTAATTCAGATTTGCTATATTTTTAGTCCATTTAGGACCCTTTTCTTTTTTTAATGCTGGGTTGCACCACCAAGGATTAATTTTTAAACCTGATTAAATCAGAATTTTACTTTAAATCAGCTTTAAAACTCTGTTATTAACTTAAATCCACACTGAGCAGGATTTATCTAAAAAATTATGTCTCGACTTAAACAGAAGAAATGCTCTCAGTCATCACTCTCACTGTACGTGCACACTCACAGCTTCTTCTCTAGGTCCCGACAGCATGCCTATTTATTAATTTATTTATTTTTTAATTTGTGTCAGTCGGCCACTCCGTTTTGATGTAATGTTAATGTTAATGATTTAATAAATGTAGATGCATTTTTAAAAGTGCAAAGGAGCTCTGTTTCATGTAGAATCTGGACTGACTCATTAATCTTTGTTGGTGCCGCCCAGCCTCAGTGTGGATACATCAGCAGGTACAGTACCTGATCAGTTTAGTACCAATAAAAAAAAAATGACCACGTGTTCTTAAACTTGAAACTAACGACAGTCTTCTGTCCGCCTGTAGAGTAGCCACTGTAGTTTGCCCTTTGCTGTAGTGAACACCTTCCCATCCCCTGAACTGGTCAGGAGCTCATGTAGACCCACAGTCGTCTACCCCTCTTTCTACTTCCAGAGCGCAGGTGACAACAGAAAGCGTCAGAGCCCGGGCCCCGCCCAAGCTCAAACACCCGGCCCACTCGCGGGCTTCGCCCCGAGTCCCGGCTCTTTGCCGGGCCTCGTCCATCACACCCCCAGCCCCCACCATCATCATCACCACCACCACCATCACTCCACACAGCACTCGGACAGGAACGGCTTTGCAGGCCGCATCCACCACCTCCCAGACCTGATCCAGCAGAGCCACCATTCCTCTCCTTCCTCCTCTGCATCCAACTCCCCTTCCTCCTCCAGCCTCGCCAGCCCCTCCACCATGTCCCCCCAGAGTCCCCTGGACAAGTTCAGCATCCTCATAGAGGTACGTCCCCTCAGCCCCGACAGCGTTAACGTGTGATGTTAAACCAGGAGGAGCAGAGAGACGTAGAGATTATCATGGCCGACCGTCACAGGAAACTCAGCAGGAACTAGTTCAGATAACCCATGTGACTTCACCACAGGATGTGTAAAATAATGTTGCCGCCGTGATGTCACACATTGATTTGTGTCTTAAAACCTTTAAAATGAAATGTACTTACAGATAAACTGAACATTTGACTCCTTCGAGGGTCTTTTAGTAAAACATGAGGAAGGAAAAGTTACGACCACCTGAAAACACTGAAACAGCTCTGCCCATCAGTGTATGGAGGGTTAAGCTGTGATTACGTTACCTAATGAACGTTGTTGTCAGGAGTGTTTTTTGTGTCAGTACGGGACTGTGCAGGTGAAGCTGTGGCTCCTTTTGAAGGTTATAAAACGACGTTCATTCACTCACCAGTGAACTCTGATTTTACAGTGATGGATGTTTCATAGACTTTTTTCATCTTTAACAGTTTAACAGCCAATAATTTAATTCACTGATCAAAGGCTCCGCCCACAGCGACCTTCTTGTGTGTTATGTCTGAGCGGCCATGATGAACATGTTTTTAGCTGCAGATGTTTTTAATGTGTGAGATCAGGTACGGCGTCCTCTGCTGGTCGGCAGTGTTGATCCTTCTCTAACTCTGCGACCTCCGCATCATTTCTTCTTTTGTGTTTATTCTGCTGACTCAGCAGAGAGGCGGAGGGCTTATTGGAGGGCTGCAGTCAGGGATCATTTTGTAGTACGATTACAAGACAAAGCAGATTTTATTTTTTTAATTCTTCCCGCTTTGTAAACATCCTGTTAGATTTACTGTGAGTTTTGTATTTCTGATCTCAGACTGTGAGCTCTGGAGTGTTTCTGCTGAAGTGTCCTCTGAGGCTTGTTGTGGTCTCACAAGTAATCCCCCAAACATCTAAATCTCATTTTATTCCTTGGTGTCTGACTATTTTCAGCCAGCGAGTCATATTCTCACATTCCTCAGACAATAGATCATAGCCAGCAGGACAGTTAGGAGCTGAACGGCAAGTATGCTTCCCATGGAAATACTTTTTTACTACATTTTTGTTTGCCTCCTTTTTTTCTTTTTGTCAACATGTTTCACCCTCCACCGTCGGTTTGAACTGTTTCCTCAGTTTTATCATGTTTCCCTCCAGCTGAACAAACCTGTTATGTTTGCATGCAACACACAGAAATATGTCTCAGCCTGTCTGACTGCACTGCCTCGTTAGTTCTTTACATTCATATCTTTAATGTTGTATTTCATAAACGTCACGTCCACAGTCTGAATCTCTACTTTTACCTGACCGCAGAGCCAGTCCAGTAACAACATGCAGAAACACAAGTCTTCTTCCTCCTTCACTCCGTTCATCGACCCACGCCTCCTCCAAGTCTCTCCATCCACCGGCAGTGCCCTCAACAACGTCGGTAAGTCCCGCCCCCCAAGGGCTGCTGGGAAAAATTACATGCCGAAAGGTTCACAACCAAAAAGACTTATGCTGTGTTCCCACCAAACGCAATGAACGCGATTTAATTGCTCGAAACGCGAGTAACACGCCGCCCGTACCGCCCGAGTTTGGACGCCTGACCATTTTGTTAATTCGCATTATAGCATCATTCGTGCGGGAAGCCGGCTGTGCTAACTGGAGCTAAGCTAGTGCTAACGTTCATAGTACAACCATTCTGCAAACTAATTAAAGACGCATATTTACAGAACTTACCAAGTAGACCAGTCTCCTCGGCGTCTTTCACCCAAGCCTGCTCTTTTTTGTTGCGGTCTCTGCAGAGTAGACATGTAGTATCAAATAGCTCCGGGTAGCCACTGACGACCATGGCTGAGATAACCACCATCGCTGCTTTGTACCTGCTCTGGAAGTCCCAAATGCGTCGGAGGGCCAAATGCCGTCGTTTTTGGGTTCACTCTATCCTGCAGAACCGCATCCAGCTCGGCGAGTTTCACCACCTCCTCCAGGAACTCCGTCTGGATGATAGCCGCTTTCAGTGGTAATGTTACTTCAGGCTGACTGGGGCCCAGTTTGAGGACCTGTTGGCGAGGGTTGGCGCCAGGATCTCCCGGCAGGACACCAACTACAGGCGCTCCATTTCAGCTGCGGAGCGTCTGTCCATCTGTCTCCAGTGAGTAGCAGTTTATTACACTGTTTATTACACATGCCAGTGACGTTGGGAGAATCTCAATGCTGATTGGCTTTCGCGGCACAGTGTCACGCGAATTCGCCTCAAAAGTTCAATATTTTCAACTCGAGCGATGAGGCGTTGGACGCGAATTTCTCTAATTCCTCTATTGCGTTCATCGCGTCACGCTAGACGCATCCATCCATCCATTTCGCATCTTTGCATTGACTTTGTATGTAATCTTGACGTGTGAATTTGCGAATTTGCGTTTGGTGGGAACACAGCACAAGAGGTGCTTTCTATAACTTCTAATGCAGATGTTTGTCTGTCTTCACATTAAAGAGACAGAAAGCTGACGAGGTAAAAGGTTTGTTCGTGTGTTGAGACAATTTAAGTTTTAGAAAAACCAAAGATATGAAATAGGACAGAAAGGGTTAACAACAGTAACAGTATTTACCTTCTCGTCTCCACCACTGAGTCAGAACACACTGAAGTGACGTTCAGCTGCGTCTGTAGAACGGCCAATAGGAACATCACCTCTCTCTGAAAAGAGCTGTGATTGGACAAAGTCTCCAGGGACAGTTAGATCTGAATTCAGAGTGAAGAGGACGAGGAGGAGTCGAGTTTCCTCTCAGACCGTCTGAAGTACAATCAGCTCAAGGGTTAAAAAACACAAAATCACACCTCCTTCCTCAGCTTCAAGTCACTGTCACTTTAGAGCTGTGGTCACTGCAGCACTCCTGTTCCCATCATCCTTCAGAGAGCTGGTCATCATCTTAAGCCTTGAGGACTCTGGTGTGTTGATCCATCACCTGATGCAGCTGGTGACCAGACACCGACCTCACCACATTGTTCAGTCTGCTTTTAATCACTGGTCAGATTATTCCTGATGTTCCTGCAGATGTTTGAAGTCCAAATGGTAAAAACAGAGGAGAGTGATTCACTGTGTGACTGAGGTTTAAATAATCGAAGGCCATGACTGCATCTGAGGCCGCAGAGGGACTCTGAGGTCGCACAGGGAATGATATCCTGATATCCTTAGATATTGGTCACATGACATTTGTTTTCCACACTCTGCTCTCTTTATAACGATTAGTTCTGCTCTCATGATGAACAGGCTCAGAGGACGTAGATCCATCCATGTCTCTAATGTTGACCGTCTGACTGGCCCCACCCTGCCCGCTAAATTCTACATCCTACACTGTCCTACCTAAGCCCTTCCCTTTGACCTTTTAGGCTACGGGAACGACGCCCGGCTGGCAGAGGCGCTGAGGGCCGACCCATCTCGGAAGGGCTCCGTGGTCAATGTGAACCCGGTCAACACTCGCCCACAGAGCGACACACCGGAGATCCGCAAATACAAAAAGAGGTTTAACTCTGAGATCCTGTGTGCTGCGCTCTGGGGTAAGAACAGACATCAGTGTTTAGTATGACATCATAATTACATGACAACATGTCAACAAAGTGAGTGTGTGTGTGTGTGTGTGTGTGTGTGTGTGCTACTTTAATATACACACTCATATACGTTAATATGCACATCCATATACATTAATATACACATCCATATGTTATTATACACATCCATATACATTAATATACACATCCATATGTTATTATACACATCCATATACATTAATATACACATCCATATACGTTAATATACACACCCATATACATTAATATACACACCCATATACGTTAATATACACACCCATATACATTAATATACACATCCATATACGTTAATATACACATCCATATACATTAATATACACATCCATATACGTTAATATACACACCCATATACATTAATATACACACCCATATACGTTAATATACACACCCATATACATTAATATACACACCCATATACGTTAATATACACACCCATATACATTAATATACACACCCATATACGTTAATATACACACCCATATACATTAATATACACACCCATATACGTTAATATACACATCCATATACATTAATATACACATCCATATACGTTAATATACACATCCATATACCTTAATATACACACCCATATACATTAATATACACACCCATATACGTTAATATACACATCCATATACATTAATATACACACCCATATACATTAATATACACACTAATATACGTTAATATACACACCCATATACATTAATATACACATCCATATACGTTAATATACACACCCATATACGTTAATATACACATCCATATACATTAATATACACACTAATATACGTTAATATACACACCCATATACATTAATATACACATCCATATACGTTAATATACACATCCATATACGTTAATATACACATCCATATACATTAATATACACACCCATATACGTTAATATACACATCCATATACATTAATATACACACCCATATACGTTAATATACACATCCATATACATTAATATACACACTAATATACGTTAATATACACACTAATATACATTAATATACACACCCATATACATTAATATACACACTAATATACATTAATATACACACCCATATACGTTAATATACACACCCATATACGTTAATATACACACTAATATACATTAATATACACACCCATATACATTAATATACACATCCATATACGTTAATATACACATCCATATACATTAATATACACATCCATATACGTTAATATACACATCCATATACGTTAATATACACACCCATATACATTAATATACACACCCATATACATTAATATGCACATCCATATACATTAATATACACATCCATATACATTAATATGCACATCCATATACATTAATATACACACTAATATACATTAATATACACACCCATATACATTAATATACACATCCATATACATTAATATGCACATCCATATACATTAATATACACACTAATATACATTAATATACACATCCATATACATTAATATACACATCCATATATGTTAATATACACACCCATATACATTAATATACACACCCATATACGTTAATATACACACCCATATACATTAATATACACACCCATATACGTTAATATACACACCCATATACATTAATATACACATCCATATACGTTAATATACACATCCATATACATTAATATACACATCCATATACGTTAATATACACACCCATATACATTAATATACACACCCATATACGTTAATATACACACCCATATACATTAATATACACATCCATATACGTTAATATACACATCCATATACATTAATATACACATCCATATACGTTAATATACACACCCATATACATTAATATACACACCCATATACGTTAATATACACACCCATATACATTAATATACACACCCATATACGTTAATATACACACCCATATACATTAATATACACACCCATATACGTTAATATACACACCCATATACATTAATATACACACCCATATACGTTAATATACACATCCATATACATTAATATACACATCCATATACGTTAATATACACATCCATATACCTTAATATACACACCCATATACATTAATATACACACCCATATACGTTAATATACACATCCATATACATTAATATACACACCCATATACATTAATATACACACTAATATACGTTAATATACACACCCATATACATTAATATACACATCCATATACGTTAATATACACATCCATATACGTTAATATACACATCCATATACATTAATATACACACTAATATACGTTAATATACACACCCATATACATTAATATACACATCCATATACGTTAATATACACATCCATATACGTTAATATACACACTAATATACGTTAATATACACACCCATATACATTAATATACACATCCATATACATTAATATACACACTAATATACGTTAATATACACACCCATATACGTTAATATACACATCCATATACATTAATATACACACCCATATACGTTAATATACACATCCATATACATTAATATACACACTAATATACGTTAATATACACACTAATATACATTAATATACACACCCATATACATTAATATACACACTAATATACATTAATATACACACCCATATACAATTAACACCCATATACACACACTCATTAATATACACACCCATATACATTAATATACACATCCATATACATTAATATACACACTAATATACATTAATATACACACCCATATACATATAATATACACACACTAATATACATTAATATACACATATATACATTAATATACACACTAATATACGTTAATATACACATCCATATACATTAATATACACACTAATATACATTAATATACACACCCATATACGTTAATATACATATACAATATACACACTATATACACACACCCATATACATTAATATACATCCATACATTAATATACACACTAATATACATTAATATACACACCCATATACGTTAATATACACACCCATATACGTTAATATACACACTAATATACGTTAATATACACATCCATATACGTTAATATACACACCCATATACATTAATATACACACCCATATACATTAATATACACATCCATATACATAATATGCACATTAACATAATATACACATCCATATACATTAATATGCACATCCATATACATTAATATACACATCCATATATGTTAATATACACATCCATATACGTTAATATACACATCCATATACGTTAATATACACACCCATATACGTTAATATACACACCCATATACATTAATATGCACATCCATATACGTTAATATACACATCCATATACGTTAATATACACACCCATATACGTTAATATACACATCCATATACGTTAATATACACATATACCACACCCATATACATTAATATACACATCCATATACATTAATATGCACATCCATATACATTAATATACACACTAATATACATTAATATACACATCCATATACATTAATATACACATCCATATACGTTAATATACACATCCATATACGTTAATATACACATCCATATACGTTAATATACACACCCATATACATTAATATACACACCCATATACATTAATATGCACATCCATATACATTAATATGCACATCCATATACATTAATATACACATCCATATACGTTAATATACACATCCATATACGTTAATATACACACCCATATACGTTAATATACACATCCATATACGTTAATATACACATCCATATACATTAATATACACACCCATATACGTTAATATACACATCCATATACGTTAATATACACACCCATATACATTAATATACACATCCATATACATTAATGTGCACATCCATATACGTTAATATACACATCCATATACGTTAATATACACATCCATATACATTAATGTACACATCCATATACGTTAATATACACACCCATATACATTAATATACACACCCATATACATTAATGTACACATCCATATACATTAATATACACACCCATATACATTAATATACACATCCATATACATTAATATGCACATCCATATACATTAATATACACACCCATATACATTAATGTACACATCCATATACATTAATATACACATCCATATACATTAATATACACACCCATATACATTAATATACACACCCATATACATTAATGTGCACATCCATATACATTAATATACACACCCATATACATTAATGTACACATCCATATACATTAATATACACATCCATATACATTAATATGCACATCCATATACATTAATATGCACATCCATATACGTTAATGTACACACCCATATACATTAATATACACACCCATATACATTAATGTACACATCCATATACATTAATATACACATCCATATACATTAATATGCACATCCATATACGTTAATATACACACTAATATACGTTAATATACACACCCATATACATTAATATACACAGTCATATACATTAATATACACATCCATATACGTTAATATGCACATCCATATACGTTAATGTACACACCCATATACATTAATATACACACCCATATACATTAATGTACACATCCATATACGTTAATATACACACTAATATACGTTAATATACACACCCATATACATCAATATACACAGTCATATACATCAATATACACACCCATATACGTTAATGTACACATCCATATATGTTAATATATCAATCAATCAATTTTATTTATAAAGCCCAATATCACAAATCACAATTTGCCTCACAGGGTTTTACAGCATACGACATCCCTCTGTCTTTAAGACCCTCACAGCGGATAAGGAAAAACTCCCTCAAAAAAACCCCTTTATCGGGGAAAAAAAAACGGTAGAAACCTCAGGAAGAGCAACTGAGGAGGGATCCCTCTTCCAGGACGGACAGACGTGCAATAGATGTCGTACAGAACAGATCAGCATAATAAATTAACAGTAATCCACATGACACGATGAGACAGAGAGAGAGACAGAGAGAGAGAGAGAGAGAGAGAGAGAGAGAGAGAGATGCAGGTAATGACAGTAGCTTACAACAACATTAATGAAAGTAATAATATTATAGTTATAGTTCTGGCTATTGTGATACAATATGTTGAAAGTATGTATTAATATGTGACAGTATACATGTGTGACAATAGTCATATGTGTATAATAACAGTAGAAGTATGACTAATGACTAATGATGGCAGCAGCAGCAGCAGGAGGCATCTGGCAGGACCACGGCAGCAGCACAACCACACACGTCACGCTGTCCAGGCACCGCTGTGATATGAGTTAATCTGAGAGACAGTGGAGCACAAAGGCTCTGGAGAAGAAGCCGAGTTAGTGACATCCAGAATGGCCGAGTTAGCAAGATGCAGTAATAGAATACGAGAGAGAGAGAGAGAAGGAGAGAAGGAGAGAAGGTGCCCGGTGTATTATAGGGGGGTCCTCCGGCAGACTAGGCCTAAGTCAGCCTAACTAGGGGCTGGTAGAGGGCAAGCCTGAGCCAGCCCTAACTATAAGCTTTATCAAAGAGGAAAGTCTTAAGTCTAGTCTTAAATGTGGAGACGGTGTCTGCCTCCCGGACCGTAACAGGAAGATGATTCCACAGGAGAGGAGCCTGATAGCTGGGAATTAAAAGACAAATCTTGATCAAATGTTACTCCGAGGTTTCTTACGGTAGTGCTAGAGGCCAGAGCAATGCCATCTAGAGCCATCTTCTTCTGGCTTCATTGATAAATACAACTGAGTATCATCTGCATAACAATGGAAATTTATAGAGTGATTTCTAATGATGTTACCTAAAGGAAGCATATATAGAGTAAATAGGATTGGTCTGAGCACAGAACCTTGCGGAACCCCAAAACAAACTTTAGTACGTAAGGATGATTCATTATGAACGTCAACAAACTTAAAACGATCAGATAAATAAGATTTAAACCAGCTTAGTGCAGAACCTTTTAGGCCAATTAAGTGATCCAGTCTCTGCAGTAGAATTTGATTGTCAATTGTGTCAAACGCCGCACTAAGATCTAATAAAACAAGTCCAGAGACGAGTCCTTTGTCTGAAGCAATCAGAAGGTCATTTGTAATTTTAACTAGTGCTGTCTCAGTGCTATGATGCACTCTAAATCCTGACTGAAATTCCTCAAATAAATTATTATCGTGGAGAAAATCACACAGGTGGTCTGTGACTACTTTCTCAAGGATCTTTGACATAAAGGGAAGATTAGATATTGGTCTGTAGTTGGCTAACACCTCTGGATCCAGGGTGGGCTTTTTTAGTAGAGGTTTAATTAGAGCTACCTTAAAAGACTGTGGTACATAGCCTGTTAATAAGGATATATTGATCATATCTAATATATGAGTGTTAACTAAAGGAAAGACCTCCTTAAGTAGCCTAGTTGGGATGGGGTCTAAGAGACACGTTGATGATTTAGAAGCAGAAATCACTGCTGTCAATTCTTGAAGAGAAATTGGGGAGAAGCAATCTAAATATATATTAGGTTCTACAGCTGTGTTTGAGGTTAGATAGGTAGGTCTACCATCTGATGGCAGGAGGTCATGAATTTTGCCTCTAATAGTTAGAATCTTGTCATTAAAAAAGCTCATTTTTATTTTTATACACACCCATATACACATCCATATACGTTAATATACACACTCATATATGTTAATATATACACTCATATACATTAATATACACACCCATATACACATCCATATACGTTAATATACACACTCATATATGTTAATATACACTCATATACATTAATATACACACCCATATACCTTCATATGCACACTCTTATATGTTAATATACACACTCATATACATTAATATACACACTCATATATGTTAATATATACACTCATACATTAATATACACACTCATATACCTTAATATGCACACTCATATATGTTAATATACACACTCATATACATTAATATGCACACTCATATATGTTAATATATACACTCATACATTAATATACACACTCATATACCTTAATATGCACACTCATATATGTTAATATACACACTCATTTTCCTTTATATACACATTCATGTATGTCTCTGGTCAGCTGTGCTAAATAAAAAAGCATCACGGCTGCTCAACACACGGCCAGCATCAGCTCGTATTTCATATTTGCAGTAACCAGATACCTGCATCATGTACATCAGTAAAGCTTCAAGACAACTTCACTAACGTTCAAACTGATGCTCAAAGTGGATTCACGCTCACTGCTGTTTGGTGATGGGGTTAGTGGGTATAGTTCAGTAAATACATTCCTCCATGAAAATGCTGCCAACAAGGTCTGTGGATTATCTTGAGTAACCAAGTCATGATTTCTGTAAAGAGACATTGATGCTGAGTTGAGCTCCACAAGCTGAGTGTCATCTAGTTGTGTTATACTGGAGAGAAGTCAGACATCTCTACGGCCCATATCTCCAACATTCTGCAGCTCACACCTAAACTATCTACACTGATAAACAGCTCTACAGGGAAGAGGGGGTGAACTGTCCCTTTATAGCTTCAAAATCTTAGTTTAACACGTTTAATCTTCCTTAATAACCTTAATTACTACACTGTGTGTCAGTGCTGAAGTCATCTGTTACAATATGATAATATTATGTGTGATAACATTTATTCAGCGTCCATGAACATAATCTGTTCTCTTTACTAAATTTTGTAGTTACAAGTCTTCACCACCTGGTGGCAGCATAAAGCCACACACTACATCTGTTTGATAACGAGCTGTTTGTAGCTGTTTGGTGTCGCTGTTGATCTCTAAGTGTGTGTGTGTGTGTGTGTGTGTGTGTGTGTGCAGGTGTGAACCTGTTGGTGGGAACAGAGAGTGGTCTGATGTTGTTGGATCGCAGCGGTCAGGGTAAAGTTTATCCTCTCATCAACCGACGGCGCTTCCAGCAGATGGACGTCCTGGAGGGACTCAACGTCCTGGTCACTATATCAGGTACACACACACACACACACACACACACACACACACACACACAGAGTCATGCATGAGGGTGATTGAGTAAAGACCCAAGTGAACAAACACACAGAGATAAATCTGCTTCATTATGAGACTGAACAACAGTTTCACTTCTGTTCACCATGCTGTGTCAGCTCATAGCACCCTGTCACGCTGGAATATGTCCCGCCTGCACACACACACACACACACACACACACACACACACACACACACACACCTGCAGCTGTAGCTCTGTCCTACGTCTTCTCAGTCTGATGTGCGTGTCAGCTTCTGTTGTTGCATAAATATTTTTAAACACTCAGTCGAGTTCCAAGATTTCTCAGGTTGAAAGTTCGTCTACCTTCTTACTTCTCTTCTTTCTCAATTTCACACACACACACACACACACACACACACACACACACTGTCACAACAGATATTTTGAGCTAAGCGGATGTTGAGTAAATCTCGGCTGGGAGAGATCACGTCATGTGTGTTTTCGATATGTAACGCTGACACGCTCTTGAGCTTTCCATGATGGAAGGAAATGCCGCAGAGCAACGTGTCGATTTCCTTCCATGAAACTCTTTGCGGTGCTGACATGTGAAAACTTTCATGTGAAAGCGTCACGGAAAGTTCTAACACTGCACTGGGCACATCCTGACATCTTCGGTAATCAGATTACTCTGAGCCTCACACAGTAAACGCATCAGACGTCTTCTGGGGTGAGTAACCCACAGTTTGACACAGAGTGTCACCGACAGTCATCACATTTCTGTGTGTTAGTGTTTGTGTTGAGGACCAACAGTTGTACAAATTTTTGATAGGAAACAGGAAGCAGCAGCAGATTCACAGAGGTCCACAGTTACCTTCAGCAACACACACACATCAGTAAACAGGTTTCACACACACACACTGAAACACTGCGTTCCTTCACATGCTGTTTTGTCCCAACTCGACCTTCACAATCACTAACTTCCTGAAAAGTTGCACAACACTGCACACATGCAGGACGGAGGCAGAAAATCACACCACAGTGTTTCAGACGGATGTTTTAAGCTGTAACAAATCAAAATCTGTCATCACTGCAGACCTGGATTAAATCTCAGCAGCCAATAAGGACACTGTGAGTGTCTCAGGGTCACTGTCAAAGCTCCAAACTTCTGCTGCACTTGTTTTATGAAGAATCAGTGTTTCATTCAGAGACCAAAGTGTCTCATCTGCTTTTGACACCATGTAGCGTGTTGATTTTATGATTTTATGTGTATGTGCACATATATTTATTTTTTACTTTTATCCTATTGTGTAGTTCATCGTTTTATTGTGCTTCTATTATTGTGTTTTTATCTTGCTGTGCAGCACTTTGGAAGCCTTGTGTTTGTTAAAATTGTGCTATATAAATAGAGTGGATTGGATTGGATTGGATCAGGGTCTATTCACATGGATCATGTGACCATCAGATTTACAGATGCTGAAGTCACAGTGTTAAATATCAGAAACAGAATTTAGGAGAGAATTTAACTTTATGTTTTCATTTTAGAGAAAATCACCACAGTAATTATTTCTGCCTCTTCACTCATTATTAAAAAAATAAAAATAGATTTAAACCCAAAGTGACGTCTGGATCTCCGACAGGTAAGAAGAACAAGCTGCGAGTTTACTACCTGTCCTGGCTGAGGAACAAGATCCTGCACAATGATCCTGAGGTGGAGAAGAAACAGGGCTGGACCACCGTCGGAGACCTGGAGGGCTGCGTTCATTACAAAGTTGGTACGTCACTTCCTCTCACCTTGTTTCTAAACACAAATATAAAAGTAAGTTTTATTCTGAGCGTCTGCTGACAGGAGGAGCTGTAAGATGATCATGATAACATTTAATAAAGTACTTACTGTACGCTACAACAGTCGCTGCTGCACATCAGAGCAGGTGTAATATTTGACACCTCATGTTTCAATCAATACAATATAGTCGAGAAAAACAGATACAGCAGATTATCACAGTGATATCGTATTGATACACAAACACCAAGTATCCATTTTTTATCATATGAATTATTATTGTTAGCAATTCAAATTCAAATCTTAGAATAATGACATTAACTTAATCATCTTTCTGCAATAAAAATACGACTTTGTCCTATCAGATCAAACAGATCTAGTTTTCCTTTAATTTACATTGTAAAAGCTAATAAATCAGAATATGTTGATTCAATACTCAGCGAATTGCCACACATTTAAAATCACAGTAATATTGTGTCATGGCTGATGACATTCGGTGGCTGATGGATCGGTGTCTGATTTATAATCACTCAGCCGTGACTCTGGCTGCCTTTTAAATCTCTTTATCTTAGAAACAGTGGTGTGTGTGTGTGTGTGTGTGTGTGTGTCTTCAGCTGTTTGTCCCTGCTGTGTTACCACGACATGTTTCCCATCAGAAATAAACTCTGACACATCTGGATTCAGACAGGGACTCTCAGTTTACAAACTTCAGCGTCTCAGTTTGAGATCCAGAGTGAGTGTACGAGACACACACGCCACCGATAAGTGACGGGAGAAAAGCCCTCGATTAAGTAAGACTGCGGTGAGGACGTCCGAGTGGACATGTAACAACATGGACCTGTCTAAAACTCAGAATGTCCTTTGTGATGGTAGTGCCACTGAGCAAACATCAGCACTTCCTGTTGGAAACCCCTCAACGCTGATCAGAGCTGCCCGTCATGAAATCTATTTCCTGTCCAGAAGTTTTATTCAGACACGTCCAGCGACTCCTCGTCAGATTAAATATTTTGAATCGATACTTGTGGAAAGTCCAGGGTTCCCTGAGATGAAGATCAAATCAGTATTGTGAGGAAAACTCTTCTGTGACAGATGAATCTTATTTTAGTGCACGTTAGAAATTATGAATCTAAACACTGCACACCACGCACAAGCCGAGTTTAAGACAATTGCAAAATAAGATTATATTTCTATAGATGCAGTGGAAGCATTCTGTCAATTAATAATTTACTGAAGGACCAACATAGACTGAGTGTTGCAGTAGGACAGGAAATTGCATCATCATCATCTTCAACAGGTCACGAAATCTGAATGAACATTCGTTTGAACTGATTTTTAAAGGTGAAACTGGCACTGAATAAAAACATGACATCACAAAAATTATGTGATTACTGAGTGCAGCAGCAGTAATGTGATTACTGAGTGCAGTAATGTGATTACTGAGTGTAGCAACAGTAATGTGATTACTGAGTGCAGTAATGTGATTACTGAGTGTAGCAGCAGCAATGTGATTACTGAGTGCAGCAATGTGATTACTGAGTGTAGCAGCAGTAATGTGATTGCTGAGTGTACCAGCAGCAATGTGAGCAGCAGGGGTGGCGGGGGCGAGAGATTACTGATTACTGAGTGTAGCAGCAGCAATGTGATTACTGAGTGCAGTAATGTGATTACTGAGTGTAGCAACAGTAATGTGATTACTGAGTGCAGTAATGTGATTACTGAGTGTAGCAGCAGCAATGTGATTACTGAGTGCAGCAATGTGATTACTGAGTGTAGCAGCAGTAATGTGATTACTGAGTGTACCAGCAGCAATGTGAGCAGCAGGGGTGGCGGGGGCGAGAGACATCACTCCACCCAACCCCCCCCCCCTTGGCTGGTGGTGGCCATGATCTTTTGTGAGATCCTGATGTTTTAATGTGTTTTTTTTTTCGCAGTAAAATATGAGAGGATCAAATTCTTGGTTCTGGCTCTGAAGAACTCGGTGGAGGTCTACGCCTGGGCGCCAAAACCTTACCACAAGTTCATGGCCTTCAAGGTGAGTGTGAGGACTGATCAGCTGATGTCTGTGTGGATTTATTCCTGGTGTTGATGATGACAGGTGGACGAACAGTATGACCTCTGTAAAGGTGGATTTACACCGGACTGTCTCTGGACTGTACGGGGCTTTTTCCTGCTGTATTATGTAGAAGGTTTAAGAGGTCAAAGGTCATATTTTATAGAGTTGTATATTAACGACAGCTTCATGAAAACCTGCTGATCTGATGCTGAAGCTTCTGAGTGACGGCTGACACGAGGAACAAACTGTTTTTCTGACCTGTGTGTTTCAGTCTTTCGGTGACCTGGTTCACAAACCGCTGCTGGTCGACCTGACTGTGGAGGAAGGTCAGAGGTTAAAGGTCATCTACGGCTCGTGTTCAGGCTTCCATGCTGTGGACGTGGACTCTGGGGCTGTGTACGACATCTACCTGCCGACACATGTAAGAACACACAGATTAAATCTGACTTTGGATTACGAACAGACCACAGAGTCGTATTAATCATCAGTTGTATGAGACGGTGTTTCTCTGAGTGGTCAATCAGTGATGTCACAGGTACAGTTCAGTCATTTTCTTACACGTCTCAAAGAAAGTCGTCAGTACTGTCGTCACCGTGTTGATGTTGTGTGTCGCTGTAGATCCAGACCAGCATCCAGTCTCACGCCATCATCATCCTGCCCAACACCGATGGCATCGAGCTGCTGGTCTGCTACGAGGACGAGGGTGTTTACGTCAACACCTACGGACGCATCACCAAGGACGTGGTGCTGCAGTGGGGGGAGATGCCGACCTCCGTGGGTGAGTCACACATACACACAGGAAACACATTGTCTTTTTCTCACATGCAACTTCACGTGCAACTAGAGACGTCAACTGTCGATCATGTGATCATTTTAATTTAATGTTTGTTACTCTGTGAGTCGTTGGTTAAAATATTCCTGATGAATCAAACTGATCTTTGATTAACCATCAAGTAAAACATGCTCTCTCTCTCTCACACACACACACACACACACACACTTAAAGGCTTTGAAACAATCAGTACGTATTGATTAACTGAAAAACCTCTTTGCAGCCTACATCCGATCCAACCAGATCATGGGCTGGGGAGAGAAGGCCATCGAGATCCGCTCGGTGGAGACTGGCCATCTGGACGGCGTCTTCATGCACAAGAGAGCTCAGAGACTCAAGTTCCTCTGTGAGAGAAACGACAAGGTGAGATGCTCTCAGACATTCGACAACACTTCCTGATCCTCTGGTGTGAGTACATGTATGAACTTTATTAAGATGGGAGGTGTACACGAGGGAAGGTAACAGAAGCAAAAACACAGCAGGACTTTTGAGACGACACAGTGGAACTGTTCTTATATCATCCACCAATCAAAGGGAAGTATTGGTTTGAGCTGATGCTGCTGAAAAAATAATCTGACAGATAATCCAAATTAAATTTGATCATCAATCAGAAGAAGAAATCCTGTCGAGACTGAGTCCATAAACACTGTCTACATTCTGATTGGTCAATGGACTGAACTAGAGCTTACTGTATTGACTATTTCTCGCCTACAGTGTTTATAGAAACATGTTGTAGTGCCGTGTTTTGCTGTAATAGTGAGTTTGTTAACAGGAAGTGGGCGCCATACTGTTTCCCGATGGAGATGGAGATTGTTTTTTCAATGTGCATTCTGGTAGTTGTAGGTTTTCTCCCTCTTGAACAAAAATCCTCCTTTATCTCTGTTTTCTCTGGAAGCACCAAGTGTTTTTATACTGCAGAGATGTCCTGGTTGTATTACAAGGTCGTAATAAACCCAACCTGACGTCCCTGGTGATGAAATGCGTCAGTTGTTTGTCAGTTTTACTGAAGTTATGAATCATGTAGATAAATAATCAAAATGTGGGAACAAATCTTGGACTGAAATAACAACATGATGTTTTATCAGGATTGGTGACAGGAAACCTTCCTGAGATGAAAAACCCTCACTGGTGTTTTCATGTCTCCATCTGAAGACGACTGACTGTACGTCACATTAAAATGTCCGTCTGTCCGTCTGTGTCTCCTCTTCAGGTGTTCTTTGCCTCCGTTCGGTCTGGAGGCTCCAGCCAGGTCTACTTTATGACTCTGGGCCGAAGCAACCTGCTCAGCTGGTAGAGGTCCATGCCCTGCCCTCCTCCTTCTCCTTCTCCTCATCCTCCTCATTGTCCTCCACCCTCGCTAACACTGGATCTCAGAACCCACCGTCGATGTCTTGTCAACCCTTGGACAACCACAAGAGAACAAAATCAACAGCCAACCAGCAGCGAAGACTTCTTCACCTTCCTCTGGCTTTGCTTGCATCAGAGCTCCGAGGCCGCCTGCGACGCAGCGTCAAGCCATGAAGTCGTCACCCCCTGAAATGATGAAATCAATGATTAATTAATATATGAAAAGAAGTAGAAATAAATTCAATGTGAATTCAAGACAAGGGGGCAAACGACTTTGTGTTTCCCTCTCGGTTTTCTTGGTGCTCATCAGTTTGCGATGGGACAGATTTTTGTACCTCTGCATCATCTCTGTGCTCCTGGGCTAGTCTTGAGGTCTTCTAACTACTCGTACTGCTACCACTATTATTACTAGTACTGCTACTACCTTCTGCAGGTCTGCCTCTCATCAGAGAGTTCCCCCTCTGCCCTGTATTCCTGCCCTCCGCCCTTTCGTATGAGTGCATCGTGGGGCCGGAGGGGCAGAGTCTGTTGTATTAAAGCTACAGTAGTGTGTGTTAATGTACTTCTGTTTGGTCCAATTACTGCTGACGTGCTGGTTCAAGGTTGAGACTGTCAGCTGGGACAGACTGACTCGTCACGGAGCCGGTCAGGGTTAGGGACGGACTGACAAGCAGAGCAGAATATTTGAGGTTCTACTGTAAGTCTGATCGATGGGACTCGACAGGCGGGCGTGTATGTGTGTCGTTGAAGTATCATGATGTTTTTTGACAGGTGCTTTAAAAGGAGGAGGATGACAGAGAGAGACAGAGAGAGATGCTGAAGCAGACGGATTTCAAAATTGTATTTTTTGAATTATTATTATGATTATTATTATTATTCCTTGAAGATAAGTGTAACTATGTGGAGTGTCTTTAACCTTGTTTTTTAAGATTTATGCTCATCCACCCACAGTTTGCTTGCTTTGACTCTGAACCCCCAGACTGTGTGTTTGTCCGAGAGGAAGTGATGTGGGCGTGGTCCAAAAGATTAAATAAGATTAAAGGTGTCTATGTAAAATAAAAGTTAGTTGAATCTTCCAGATAGTGTCAGTGGTCCTGTTTCAACTGGTCCAATGTGACCATCATCTCGAGTGATCGGGAGGTCGGCCGATCTCAACTCGAGAACTGCTGTGAATAGTTGGATATAAAAAAGATTCGGATAGCGATACAGTTAAGGAGAAAGTTCAGTATGTTTGTGTGCGGTCAGAGAGTTGAGCGTCATCGATGAATCAGGTTTTTGTGGCAGAGGTAAACGCGTGGTCGGCAGGTTTGCTTCAGCAGTTTTTTTTCTATCTTCCATTTCAGATCATTTTCATTTGTATCATTTGTATGAATGCAATGCACTATGTGTCAAGAATGTAGAAAGACTTATTACTGTGTGGTGGTCCAAGGCATGAGATGATGTTTTTACTTTGTATCTTCTCAAGTGATCAATCCTAGATGTTCAATATAAGACGACTGAAAGCTGCAGCAGCGGAGCGTCTGTGTCAGGTGTAGATATTTTATTCTGTATTTGTAACAGCTGTGAGAATCTGTGCAGAAGCTCAGAGCACTTCAGAGCTGATGAGGGTTTCCTGCATCTTTCCCATCAATGAGGACGTAACCCTTCTCAACACAATGTCAGACTCTGGATTTCAGTGTTACTGTGATGAAAGGAACGAGCAACACGGAGCAGAACTTTTTCCTCACTCAGCTGTTTGTGAAGAAGACGGAAACCCACTTTTTGAGGAATGAATAGTTTTCTCTACGTCCTGCTCTGGCCGTTATTTAAGTTGTCTGTATATGTGAAAGACTGGGCAGCAGACTGCAGCATCGACCTCTTGCAGTGTTGATCTCCTGCAGCATCGACCTGCTGCAGTGTCGATCTCCTGCAGCATTGATCTATTGATCTCCTGCGGTGTCGATCTGCAGCGTCTATCTCCTGCAGCATCGATCAATCTCCCGCAGTGTTGATCTATTGATCTCCTGCAGCATCATTCTCCTCCAGCATCAATCTGCAGCATCAATCTCCCGCAGCATTGATCTCCTGCAGCATCAATTTCCTGCAGCATTGATCTCCTGCAGCATTGATCTGCAGCGTCAATATCCTGCAGCGTCAATCTCCTGCAGGGTTGATCTCCTGCAGCGTCAAGCTCTTGCAGCTGATTTTCCACAGCGACCCTCAAAGATTGCACACTGAAAAAAAAGGGGCAAAGGAGAGTTTTGCTCTCGCTTCATGTCCAAACACATCAGGTCACAAACACGTTTACCTTGAGTGTGTTTTTCCCCCTGACGGTAATGTGTTTTTGACATGTCGGAGGTTACTGTCAGTAACAGTTTGTGGCACAAACTTTCCTCCCCTCTTACAGAGAAGCCGTTTGGACATCCCAATGCTGTGTTGCCTGAGGTCTGTGTGTGCAGTAGTACCCAGTGTGTGTCTCTAAGTGCATCAAGGCCTTGATGAGTGGCTGTATTGACTTCATGAAAACATTGTGGTTATTATTGATATTCTTCATGGGCTAAGAAAGTAGGAGAAATACCTGATGAGAAAAAGCAGTCGCTTGCTGACTCACATTGGAAAAAGTGCCAAGAGGGCAGCATTTAAAAGGTGTTGTTATGAAACCACTACTCTGAAATCCTTTTTAAAAGATCACTTGAAGCATTGTGTATTCTTCAGTTTTAGAGCTAGTCGGAAAGCTTACCAATAGTTTCTGTTGTTTCTGTAAGTCTATGTACACGTAAATATGCGACTGCGGTGGTTTAATATTATTACGCTCACCTTAGGTGGAGAAAATGTTTACAGAGGCCATGTTTTGTTACACTAATGTGCATCACCATATTTATGTTTAATGCATCTGCGTCTTTTCAGTCTTTGTTTTTGAGCCTGTTTTTTGGGGGGGAATGTTTTCTTTTGCCCCCCCCCACACACACACACACGCACAGAATAACCCACTCAACAAAACAATAAAGAACACATGTGTTGTTCATTTCAGGTATTCACATAGCGCTGCTTCAAACGTGGAAATATTGCAGTAACGTTCCCTGCAGGCTTGGACGTGAGGCGAGGTGTTTCTCCTGCCATGCTTCTCTAACTTATGTCCTCTCTGTGTGTGACAGGAAGTCATGTATTTTCCTGAAGGTTTTTTTCTTTGAATAAACTTTAAAAGTAATTTTAAAAGAAGAGTTTGTCCTCTGCTGCTGTTTGTTCCCCAAACACACAAACACCATGTTGAAACACTTCTGACACATCAGTTGCACCTTTTGGTTTCAAAACATTTTTTTAAATAACTGCTTCTTCATGTTTCCATGGTGACATTTTAAAGTGTTTTCACATGAAGCCACAGTGTGCTCTCAGTTAACATTACTCAAACTACAAAACATGCAGTGATGTCGGATCGACCACACACAGAGTTACTTAAAAGGAAAAAGTATCGGTGTGTTGAAAGTTTTGACTTCTTGTTGAATCCATCCTGCGGTTCTTCATGTGTCTGATCTCGCTATGAGTGGGTGGCGGAAAAGAGAAGTAATGATCGTGTCATTTTCTGAGGATGTCTTATGTAAGGGGACATTTATTAAGCACTTTGTTCCTAGGAAGACACGATGGCGTGGACTTCAGTAAAAAATGGTCATCTATGAAAAATTAAACTGCTAAAAACCCACAGTAACTTATTTTTGTGTTTGTATTAGATGATGACAATATTTCAGCCATCATCTCTAATGTCAGCCCAGTCGCCAGGAGAAAATGTTTCTGCAAACCACAGATACGTTTGTATGTTATCAGCGTTTCTGAGGTGACTCTTATCATCGGGAGGTGGAGGGGATGGTGGATGGCAAGACACCCACCAAACTGCAGACGACTCTCTTCAAGAATTGGCCGCAGTGATTTCTTCATCTAAATCATCAACGTGTCTCTTAGACCCCATCCCAACTAGGCTACTTAAGGAGGTCTTTCCTTTAGTTAACACTCATATATTAGATATGATCAATATATCCTTATTAACAGGCTATGTACCACAGTCTTTTAAGGTAGCTCTAATTAAACCTCTACTAAAAAAGCCCACCCTGGATCCAGAGGTGTTAGCCAACTACAGACCAATATCTAATCTTCCCTTTATGTCAAAGATCCTTGAGAAAGTAGTCACAGACCACCTGTGTGATTTTCTCCACGATAATAATTTATTTGAGGAATTTCAGTCAGGATTTAGAGTGCATCATAGCACTGAGACAGCACTAGTTAAAATTACAAATGACCTTCTGATTGCTTCAGACAAAGGACTCGTCTCTGGACTTGTTTTATTAGATCTTAGTGCGGCGTTTGACACAATTGACAATCAAATTCTACTGCAGAGACTGGATCACTTAATTGGCCTAAAAGGTTCTGCACTAAGCTGGTTTAAATCTTATTTATCTGATCGTTTTAAGTTTGTTGACGTTCATAATGAATCATCCTTACGTACTAAAGTTTGTTTTGGGGTTCCGCAAGGTTCTGTGCTCAGACCAATCCTATTTACTCTATATATGCTTCCTTTAGGTAACATCATTAGAAATCACTCTATAAATTTCCATTGTTATGCGGATGATACTCAGTTGTATTTATCAATGAAGCCAGAAGAAGATGGCTCTAGATGGCATTGCTCTGGCCTCTAGCACTACCGTAAGAAACCTCGGAGTAACATTTGATCAAGATTTGTCTTTTAATTCCCAGCTATCAGGCTCCTCTCCTGTGGAATCATCTTCCTGTTACGGTCCGGGAGGCAGACACCGTCTCCACATTTAAGACTAGACTTAAGACTTTCCTCTTTGATAAAGCTTATAGTTAGGGCTGGCTCAGGCTTGCCCTCTACCAGCCCCTAGTTAGGCTGACTTAGGCCTAGTCTGCCGGAGGACCCCCCTATAATACACCGGGCACCTTCTCTCTCTCTCTCTCTCTCTCTCTCTCTCTCTCTCTCTCTCTCTCTCTCATGTTCTATTGCTGCATCTTGCTAACTCGGCCATTCTGGATGTCACTAACTCGGCTTGGATTACTGTTAATTTATTATGCTGATCTGTTCTGTACGACATCTATTGCACGTCTGTCCGTACTGGAAGAGGGATCCCTCCTCAGTTGCTCTTCCTGAGGTTTCTACCGTTTTTTCCGCGTTAAAGGGTTTTTTGGGGAGTTTTTCCTGATCAGCTGTGAGGGTCCTAAGAACAGAGGGATGTCGTATGCTGTAAAGCCCTGTGAGGCAAATTGTGATTTGTGATATTGGGCTTTATAAATAAAATTGATTGATTGATTGACTGACAGATCGAGACCAACAAACAACAAAACCAGTCATTTTCTAACGAGTCGTTGCCGTATTTCTTCTGACGTTAGCCTCCAAACTTTGGTGTTTTTAGCAACTGTCGCTGTGTTTCCATCGCCACAGCTCCATGAAGCAGTTCTTTATTTAAAATGAGACAACACTGCATTTCCAGTTGGGACTTTGCCACCAGATGCAGGGATTATGAACATGATCTTTTCTGAACTATAACCAGGTGGGTGTTTGTGCCTAAACCTAACCACATTAACCGTGCAACATATCCACTTCATGATAACGTATTTGTGGTTTGCAGAAACGCACATACCAACATTTCTCCTGCCATTTTGCTCTTGACCTTCAGTAAAAACCCTGAGTCTTTATCACACGTACAAAGGTTCCAGAACAGTTGAGATCAGTTGGTGAAAGTGAGGTTAATGTTACTTTAGTCGTTGTTTTTTCTGAGGTTTGACTTTAATGTTAAAAACTTGTCAGGTTGAAATCCAGGCCATCTGGAGTTTGTCACAGGTGGTGATGAAACAATGGCATTTATTGTCTTTGTAGTTTCCTGTTAGAGCAGACGTCTGGATGAGATTTTTTTTTTTAATTTTTTTAAAGGGGACAGTGTACAGCTCAAACATAAATGTCACCATTTGATGCACAGTACCAGATTATAGGTTCAAGCTAATTTGCGCCACAGTAAAAATACAGCACAATAACAAAACAGATAAAAACAGCATACAAGAATATACAAAGAATAACACAAAATAACCACCCGCCCACGCACACTCACACACACACACACACACACACACACACACAGTCCAAAAAACCTGAAGTCCTGAAGATCGAGTCAGTGATTACAGAGCTGAGCAGCTTTTAATAGATTTTTTCAGTTGGATTTGAAAGTGTTGACCGAGCTCACATCTTACTCATCTTTAAAAAATGGTAAAACTTTAAGATGTCAAACGGCGCCACAACTTAAGAAATCTGACCTTTTTCTTAGTTTAATTCTTGTTGCTGGTTTTTGGCTCTGTCACCAAGACAAACTGCTTTTTTTTAGAGAACGCACAAAATGTTCTTCTTTCCTGCTGATTCATGGTTGTTGAACAGAAATGTGTCTAGTTAGGTCAACAGTGTGATAAACTGATAAGACGAGTGGCTGGGAGGTGAATTCCTCAGCTGGTCTGTCAAAGGGTTTACTCATCTGTCCATCTGGGCGTCAGGATCTCACAGGTAATGAGCAGATCTGGAGAATTCCCAAAATACGAAACATCTTTTTGTTTCTCAATCAGTGTTCAGTTTAATGAATGGAACATTCTGTGTCGGTCACCTTTAAACCTTAAACTGTTCCTGGGTGTGAAAGGCCTGTTTTTCTCTCTAAGTGCTCACATCAGCAAAAAGACAATAACAAACACACTGACTCCAGTTAATGATAAAACTGCTCACACACCTGAGGTAAAACAAGGTTTATGTTGTTGATACTGTGAGTTTTTAAAATCTTAAGCTGCAGGATCACAGGACTTTTTTTGTGGTCCTTTTTAGCCGTTGTGTCAGAAGAGGTATTTTTTAGTAATTTTTTTACTCAAATTAATATTGTGACAGTATTTTTTTGTCTACTTTTTTTAAATCAAAAATAAAACAATAAAAAGGTTCAGAAATCACCGTGTGGATCCAAAATCAGAATATGAGTTTATTTTTTTTAATAGACATTCATATCTTGAGTTTTTAGCTGCCATGATTTTCAGGTCGTCTACAAACAAAAAACTTTTTAAAATACCTCATCATCACAAGAGACGTTAGAATTAACCCTAACCAAGCAATTAGATATTGAATATAATATTGCAGCACTGTGGGAGATGATAAGAGTCTGCTGCTGTCCAAACTGGCGACGTACGGTCCCACCAAGGCAAGGCCATGATGGTTCTGCTGGGAGAAACCTGAACCCATTACACAGAACGGTCGACTCAATGTCTGCAGGTTAACATTAGCTAGCTAACCTAGCAGCAGCGGCTAACGTCCCACACTGAGCTGTGAGACCAAGCGTGTCTAAAATCCAGTTGGAGGGCGAACTGTTGCCAGTGGTCGATATTAAATGGCCTACATCTTGTCTTTAAAAATATTCTATATGTGGCCCTCCACAGAACATGAGTTAATCAAGCACATTCAGTTTGTACCAAGTAGGAACATCACAGGTGAAACTTGTGTGTTTTTATAAACAGACGCTCAACAAGAAGTGACATTTTCTGCTGATCGCAGATGTGGACACAGCAAAGACGCATGAAGTTGGAAAGTTCAAATAATTTTCACTGAAACATGAAACAGTTCTGTTTGTCCCATTTGTATCTGATGTTTTTGTTTTTATGGTGACCCAGATGATGCTAAAGGCTTCTTATGAGATAATATGGGATATATATAAAAAATCAAATGAAACAAAAGCTTGAGTCTGAAGCCTCTGGGATGCATCAGCCTCTGGGATGCATCAGCCTCTGGGATGCATCATCTTCTGGGATGCATCAGCCTGGGGGCTGCATCAGCCTTTGGGATGCATGAACCTCGGGGCTGCATCATCCTCTGGGATGCATCAGCCTGGGGGATGCATCAGCCTCAGGGATGCATCAAACTCAGGGCTGCATCATCCTCAGGGATGCATCATTCTCTGGGATGCATCAGCCTGGAGGCTGCATCAGCCTTTGGGATGCATGAACCTCGGGGCTGCATCATCCTCTGGGATGTATCAGCCTGGGGGATGCATCAGCCTCAGAGATGCATCAACCTCGGGGCTGCATCATCCTCAGGGATGCATCATTCTCTGGGATGCATCAGCCTGGAGGCTGCATCAGCCTTTGGGATGCATGAACCTCGGGGCTGCATCATCCTCTGGGATGCATCAGCCTCAGGGATGCATCAACCTCGGGGCTGCATCATCCTCTGGGATGCATCAGCCTGGGGGATGCATCAGCCTCAGGGATGCATCATCCTCGGGGCTGCATCATCCTCGGGGATGCATCAACCTCGGGGCTGCATCATCCTCAAGGATGCATCATTCTCTGGGATGCATCAGCCTGGAGGCTACATCATCCTTGGGGCTGCATCAGCCTGGAGGATGCATCAGGCTCAGGGCTGCACCAGCTGTTACTAGCATATCACACCTGAATTCCAGCAAACTGTTGGTGGTGGAGATACATGGTGACAGTCTGACACTGTTGTTGGTGCTAAATCTGTGGACTACTCCTTTGAGTCAAGTATCAGGGAAAACATCACCCACAAAATGACCTCAGGAACATCGACCACTCTCCCCGTGTTATTGCCGTGAACAAAGAATCCAAACTGTGTTTTCTCTGTGATTTTATTCAGTCAGGTGAATGATGTAATTTATACTTTAGAACAACGAGACCCGAGTAAACACGTCCATCACCGTCTGAGAATCTGCCGGCAGGTTGAACTAAGTCCAGGAGGTTCAGATGGAGGCGAAGGATCATCTGCATTAAACTGGTGCTTGTATTCAGCTCTGTCCTCACAGTGTCATTCGGACGTACAGTCAGTCCAGATCAAAGCCCACAAGGCTGGATCTCTGAAGTATTTGTTAAAACACACCCATGATCAGATCACTGTGCGGCTGCACCCTGACAGCCATCCACCAAAAGTCCGTCCATTAATGGAGGTCAGAGTGAGTAATGTAGTTCCTGTTTAAATGTTCTGCTGCCAAGTCACCATCTTTATGTCAGCCACAGTGAGTAACTCATAAGGATGCATGGCGGGGGGACACCGTGGTTTCTACGCAGGGAGATGACAGAGCCGTGAGTCACTCGACTATTGCACAGCTGTTTTCTCACATCTGTTTACACAGGGAAGTTTTTCTTCTTCAGATGTTGTTCGATTCAACTGCATGAAGAGATTGTAAGAATTTTACTGCTAAGTATCAACAGTCGTCTTCACACTGTCACAACACCAGCGAGGTTCACCAGAGCAGCACGTGTTCCTTTGGAGCATTACTACACCTCAGTGATGCTTCCTATCTGCATCACTGTTGTCATGACGGCGAAGCTCAATGTGTCGTTGGATGGTTTTCAACAAAAAAAAAGAGATACTCATAATGTGGCACAGTTTGTTTGTTTCCAAAGAAGAGCACGGGGTCTAATACCTGGAAAACAATCAGGCAAATCAGCAGACTCCTACAGAATGAAACCAAGGTTGCTCCTCCTGTCAGTAGGACCAGCGACAGAGGCCATTCCTCGTCGCTGACTCATCCAGCGTCCTCCAGCTGATGCTTCAGAGATGTTGTGATTCCTTCTGAATAAATACCACACATATCAGGAGTCACCAGACGCCCCACGATACCACATCATCACTACTTCTCACTGCGACACTACTGTGCTGAAGTCATGATACAGTAATGCTGTCATTTTAAATGTTTTGCTGACAACTGAAATAACGTATCTCCTGATTTATTATCTTTGTGTAACTGCAGATTATGTGACCAAAGGAAAACTTTGTCAACTTCAGTTTCAGGTCTGTTCGTCTCACTTCATTTTTACTGCAGAAAAATGGACTGATAAAATTATTGATCTTTATTATTTTGGTAGACAACTTAAATTTAAATTTATATTTACAACAAGGTTTTTCCACACATTCATTTATTTGTGCCACAATTTAAAGGTCTGCTGCTCTGGAGTGGGACGTTCATCGGGTGCTGCTGTTTCATGGATGGCCAGCAGTGGAGTATCAGGTGCAGTGAAAGTGAAACTTAACTGTCAGCACGCTGGTGTAAAGTTTACTGACGCACACAAACACCTGCTCCTCTCATCTATTGATCTGATCAGCTGTGATCTGACTAACTGATCAGACTGACGCCTGTCGTCTCTAGAAAATCATATTTATTGATTGTTGTTGAAGTTTTACAGAAACTGTTGTGAAAAAAAAAACAGAAGACGTTTCCAAGAGAAAAAGAAGAGACGCCACCGGAGAAGCTTCACAGTATGTTTTATTTCCATTTATGTAGCCTATGTTCATTTACTTAGCCTACTAATTTATGTATTATTTATTTAGCAGTTTATTGATTATTTTACTGGGTGACATATGTAACATAGGTTACCAAATGTGAAAGTTGAATAAAAAAAAATGCTTTAAGTTAATGAATAAATAAATAATTTAAAGGCTTTCTAAGTCTTCCTAAGCTTGAAAAGCTTTTGTCACATACAGCAAACATCTCCTCACGATCTGCTAGCTACATGTCCTCTGAGTATGCTGTGAAAAAGTCCGGTCTCTGTAGGCAGCCCAGGCTCCGCACATGGCAACAACAACATTTGGGTCCAGGCTGCAACAACCAGCCAGTGCCAGACCAGCGAAAGCAAGCACACATGTGAGTACGGTGCCCAGAGAGGCAGTAGGAGCTACAGGCTACAATGAGGCTAAAAACCCTGTAAACAAAACTCAGTTGTTTATTTAGCCTAACAATAAGATAAACTGGAAAAAAAGCCCCAGGCCTGCAGGAGCTGATGGACAGCTTTCAGTCAACTGAGTAATATCACTTTATGATCCTCCGTGTCGTCTCGTTGTTTGCTTTTACTAGTGACCTAGCGTACCTGTCCCAGAGCCAGCTGCAGCTGTTGCTCACTGGTGTATCCCTCCGCGCAGGGCGTAAACACACTACAGTTCCGTGTATCAAACTTCTCCTAAAACGACTAAAAAGGACTCATTTTTCGAATTAATGTTTAAACATGTTTATTTTAAATGTACGTGCAGAAATACCAGCTTCAGGGTTTCTGTAACGTTCATTTGTTCACTTTTATGAGTAGGCTACTAACCCCTATAGACTTCAATTGTATTCGCTAAGCTAAGCTGGAATGCTAACCACTGAGACACAGCCACTGGACGTACAGACACAAAAAAGATATCCATCATCTTGTCTTAATATGAAAATGATAGAGAAAGGGCATAACTCCTAAATCGTTGGAGTATTCCTTTAAGTTCATGTTTAATGTGATGTTAAAAATGTTTACATGGTTAAAAATAGTTGTACTGCTCCTTTATCAACGTAACTGCAACAGCCGGTAAGCTTGAGCTCTGTGTGATGGATAGTCAGAGAGAAACGAGCACAGCGACTGCGTGTTCAGCAAGGAGCAAAGGAAGGCAACAGAGGGAGAAAACTGAAACAACAACCTTGTGGATGCTGTAACTTAACCATCACTCTTTAAGGTTCATTCTCACTGCCGCAATGTGGAAATGTGGGACGGATTTGCGGAATATTCGCGCAGCGCCTTTCCGGGCTCAAACCATAGACACAGGCGTGGTACGGACGCGGCTCGGAATTTCGCGTTGTTGTGTTCAAAGTCTGCGCTGCGTGAACGGGTGCGGATGAACATGGACAAGAGCAGTAGCAGCTGCAGCAGCAGCAGCGAGCTAGCAAGCTAACGTTTAACAAGCGTCAACATCACCTTTCTTTAGCGCTTACCACTCTCACCGCAGCCACCAAGCTGGACAATGGACTGCCAGACGTTGTCCTTTAATTCATTGTTCATAAAATCATCCCGTCTTTTATGAAAAAGGACAGGTTGCTGTGAAATTATCAACCTTTCTCCTATACTGTCCTGCCTGACTGGATTTCGGACTCTCCCGGGCTGTGCGACTTTAAACAATTTCATTGGCCCGGCTGTGTAACGTTAGTTCCGCCAGAGATATTGGATGAAGGGAGATACCCCACCGTAGGCTTATCCAATGTTAAGAAAATGGTTACTCTTCCTGTCTCCTAAGTGGGCGTGGTTAGCTCTCCCTCCAATCAGAGCCTGTCTGTTCTCTTCCTGTTCTTAACTTTCTCTTGATCTGTGCGGATGAAAAATGCAGCTTTATTGTCAGAATATTGGGAAAATGTGTGGCTTGTGGAAAATGAACCCAATATTTACTTTAGTGACTACAGGGTGAAAGAATTGACTATAAATTGTGATCACGTTCATTTTCCTCATTGACGACAATAGATTCACAGCTGCCGCAAGTCTCCTACGGGGGCGTGGCGCTGACATCACTGAATCAGGAAGTGAGCTGAGTGGGGTATCTCGCTTCATCCAATATCTCTGGTTCCGCCGGCAAATTCCGCGGGGGGTCAAAGTCTGGGCGGAAACTTTTTTCACCGCACGAAAGTTTCGCCCTGGTGTGCACACTTCCATAAGAACCCATGAAATCAACTTTTATATTTTTCCACGAGAAAAATCCGCGCAGATATTCGCCCTCAGTGAGAATGGACTTTTAGAAGAAAAGACGAAGAAGAACCATCACTCCTTTTCTTTACTCTTTCACGGTTTCTATACTGAGGGTTTTATGTGGTTGGGTTGAACGTAATCTCTCAAGACAGGAAGAAAAAACTTCCTGTTTTTTTTTTTTTTTACCGATAGATTTCCAGATTGGCCAATCAGGGACTGGAGCTGGTCCTTATGAGGAGTTGGGCATGAGATAGTTGAGTCACGAGCACAATGGCAGACGGACAAAGTTTGGAGACAAGTGAAAAACGGCCTAGCTGTTACATGCCAGACAAGGAAGCCAGGACCCAGTTGCAGAGTTAAGTTCAAAAAAGACTTTATTTACAAAGTACAACAAAAAATCAGTTCTCAGAAAAATATGAGCAAACAAAGTATCAACCAAAACTCTTTCTGAGGGTAAAGTTACAACAAAAAAGGCTAAACTGAAAATCACCATTAACATGGGAAAAAGAGCAAGAACAAAAGTGCAACAAAAAGAGTGACAAGGCACAAAAACTCACTAAACCCGGAGACCAAACACTGGAGCATAAACACGTTGGGGGGGGGGGGGGGGGGGGGGGGGGGGGGGGGGGGGGGGGGGGGGCAGGAGATCACTGAGAGCACGAGCGTAATTCTAGAGCAAAGAGAATAATCCAGCACTGGAGACACAGAGAGTGTGGCTTAAGAAGCCGGCTAATTAGGCAGAACGAGTTGCAGGTGTGCCGGGAGTCCAGTGCGCCCGGAGATCGCCCTGCACCTCTGCACTCACTCTGCAGGGAGAGGGAGAGAAGGATCAGATAGCAGCAAACACAATTTGCACAGAAAATCAGGACCACAATACTAGCAAAAGCAAAGGAGCTCCTCTGTGTGAGGAGGCAAAGAAGAGCAAAAAGGAGAGTGATAAAAGAAGAGGAAAAACAAGAGTAAACCTCAGTCAGGCGTTCAAGAGATGGAGGGAGCTCTGTGACCAAAGAGGCTTCAAAACCCATGTCCAGCTAGCTTTCTTTCTAATGGATCAGTAAGTAACACGGCTAAATGTTAGCTAGACCAGAGAGGACTGGACTGTACTGGCTGCTAGTTCATTCCTAGCTGGCCAGCATCGCAAATCGCCACAACCAGGGAGCGGGTAGCGAGTGTTGGTCGGCTGACATCCTGGTTGCCATTCTACGGCAGCCCTCGGACAGTGATACCCCCCTCCCTTCCTTCTGTTCTCTTCTCACGGAGGCAGCTATCCACGGACATCGCCCAGCTAAGTTACGCCCAGCTAAGTGAACACTGGACTTTGTTTTCCATTCAGTTTGAGCTCCAACCGGCCGCATGGTTTCCATACGGTAGTGTTTATTCTAGAATGGGGATTGTTTACATGTGCATATTGGTATAATTCCACTTTATGGCACTCTTAAATACTTGATTCTGATTGGTCAATCAACAAAATTCTGCAGTGTTTATTTCTTGAGGTATCACCACTGCTCTGCTCCATAGCAATGGCCTCAGACTGAGGAGCATCAAAATCAGTTAACGTTAGTCCACACAGCTCTCCCAAGCTGGCCTGGAGAGCAGGCGGATCATGTCGGTCACTGGCCATAAATGTGAGGGCAGCCTTTGCAGCTACTGCAGATGGGGCCAGTGAAAATCTTAGGGTGGCACACCAAAATGGTCCTTCTTGTGGCAACTCAGATTCAGCTCCAGTCTGTGGCTGTGTATTGCATTCCCCTTGACTCTTTTTCATTAAAAAGACAATATGCATCCAACACATTTACCTCAAGTTTGAGAAACACACAAACATTTCAGAAAAACACAAAAAATGTTTCAAATAATTTTCAATACAGCTTTATTTTGCTGTCACAAAACATACATCAGAAAAAATGAACAGGATGTATCCTTCTTTGTTCTCCTTGAAGAGTCCTGGGGAAAACCTTCAGGTGTGGCTGTTTCGGCCCCTCTGCTCTGGTCTGAGATAGATCTAGGATACAAGAGGAAAAAACAATTAATCTGATTTTAAAATACTGGCTTATAAACTTTTCTATTCAGACCAGAGTCCTGCACTGGGTCGGGTACCCGCAAAAACAGCTGATTTGCGGGTGGTTTTTTAAGAAGCATTTTTTCCCGGGTTCGGATCTGGGTGGAAAAAATAACATGCGGGTTTTAGATAAACACATCAGTCATTAGTTCGGTAACCTACAGGTAACTATCTTGGTCATTATTTACTCTCTGAGGATCGCCTCCGCTATTTCGCAACGGTCATTGGTTCAGCTGTTTACATGCGTTTCACCATCTAATAACACAATTTGTGATTGGACGACAGAATCAACATGGCTGCCACCGTCTAACAAGCGCCGCTTCCAAAACAGTAAATAATTATTTGAGAAATAAGTGGATAAAACGTACAACTATCACTTTATAATGTTTCTGAAGTGTTTCCCTGATGGATTACTTCTCTCCCTGATGGATTCTAAAAACACGTGACGACTCGTAACTGCTGAACGTCGCTCTGGACAGAAAGTAAGTCTATTATTACACATGTAAAGTTCCTTTACATAGATTAAAAGTTTAAAAGCATTAAATATAACAAACGAGTGCTTTTACACTCGTATGGGAGAAGAACACAGAGGGTTGATGATGGAGCTGAAGTCAGGTTTTTATTGTGAGAGCTGCTTCATTCAGGTCATTGTTTACTCACTGGCACCTTAACTGTGGTGATATGCTGTTCAATATTCAGCCAATATGACCCAAAATGATTACTTTAAATTCGGGTTACGGGTTGGGCTGCGGGTTGTGTTTCAACGGGTTGGACCGGGTTGCAGTACTAATTGGCCTGATGCACGGGTTTGTACGTCACCAGGTCGGGTCGGGGCGGATCTTGAAAACTGGACCCGTGCAGGAGTCTGATTCAGACTATTCTTAGCCTCAAATACTGATAGAGGTGAATCATAAAGGTTTTATATAATTACCATAAAATATCCTCACTCACTGTAAACATACTATAACCATAGATTTATTAAAATGATTTTGCCCCATAGCCATCCATTTCATTATCATGGGCACACACAGATAAATTCACCTGTTGGTCCAGGGACAGGTTGAGTGACTGCACTGCTCTCTGTGGCTGAACTTGCTCCCTGTTCAACACTTGGCAAATTATCTGTCTCTGTGTCTCCTTCATGCTGACTTGCTGCCCCTGCCTCGCTTACACGGTCCTCCACCTCCTCACTACTGGTAGGAAACTGCGTCTGCAGTTCCTCCACTGTCAACTGATTGCTTTCATTGCTTACTTTTTTGTTGGAAAAATCACATGAAATTGGTGTTGTGGCAGACTTTCTCTTCATAGTCTGCAAATTAACATGGAAGCAATGCACATCACAGTCAGCAGCACACACACACACACACTGACTAACATTGCTCATAGACTAGGACCAACGTCCGCTAACATAACTCTCAGCTGTATGAAAATCATCATAGAATTTCTATGATGATTTTCATACAGCTTTCTATGATAGAAAGCCGTGATAACACAAAGGCTCTGGCTGATACTGCTTACAACATTAATGTACTGACAAGTGAATTTCCCCAATGTGGTATGAATAAAAGTCTGAAGTCTTTTCTAAATTATTTAAATCTAAAATTAAACAAAGAGGAGTTGTGCATAACAACCTCATAAAAATTAAAACCTCTTCTGTGACAGAAAGACAAAACAGGAGAATTAAATGCGGACTGTTAAATATCAGGTCTCTGTCGTCTAAAGCAGTGTTAGTAAACGAATTAATATCAGATAATCATATTGATTTACTCAGTCTCACTGAAACCTGGCTGTGTCAAGATGAATATGTCAGTCTAAATGAGTCCACTCCTCCCAGTCATAATAATACCCACATTCCTCGAGGCAGCGGCCGAGGAGGGGGAGTTGCAGCCATTTTTAACTCTAGTCTGTTAATCAGCCCTAAACCTAAACTAGATTATAATTCATTTGAAAGCCTCATTCTTAGTCTTTTACACCCGACCTGGAAAACCTCGCAGCCACTTTTATTTGTTATAGTGTACCGTGCTCCTGGCCCGTATTCTGAATTTGTATCTGAATTCTCAGTGTTTTTATCCAGTTTAGTTCTTAAATCAGCTAAAGTTATTATTGTAGGCGATTTTAACATTCATGTCGACGTTGATAATGACTCCCTGGCTACCACGTTTATCTCATTAATAGACTCCATTGGCTTCAGTCAGGGTGTACATGAACCCACTCACTGTTTTAACCATACCCTCGATCTAGTTCTGACGTATGGAATTGAAATTGATAACCTAAAAGTCTTTCCACAGAATCCCTCGCTATCGGATCATTATCTGATTACTTTTGATTTCTTTTTACTCAATTACACGCCACTCAGCAACAGTTACTATACTAGATGTTTATCAGATAGTGCTGTCGCAAAATTTAAGGAAAAGATTACTTCATCGTTAAATTCAATACCAATACCTTCAGTAACAGAGGTTTCCCGTGCCGACTTTAACCTCTCCCAAATTGATAATTTTGTCGATAGCGCCGTAGGCTCGCTGCGAACAACACTCGACTCTGTAGCTCCTCTTAAAAAGAAGTTAAAAAAGCAAAGAAAGTTTGCTCCTTGGTATAACTCTCAAACCCGTAGGTTAAAACAAATATCGCGAAAATTTGAAAGGAATTGGCGATTAACCAAACAGGAAGAATCTCGTTTAATCTGGACAGACAGTCTCAAAACCTATAAGAGGGGCCTCCGCAATGCCAGAGCAAACTATTACTCAGCATTAATAGAAGAAAACAAGAACAACCCCAGGTTTCTTTTCAGCACTGTAGCCAGGCTGACTGAGAGTCAAAGCTCTATTGAGCCTTGTATTCCTTTAGCCCTTAGCAGTAATGACTTTATGAGCTTTTTTAATGACAAAATTCTAACTATTAGAGGCAAAATTCATGACCTCCTGCCATCAGATGGTAGGCCTACCTATCTAACCTCAAACACAGCTGTAGAACCTAATATATATTTAGATTGCTTCTCCCCAATTTCTCTTCAAGAATTGACAGCAGTGATTTCTGCTTCTAAATCATCAACGTGTCTCTTAGACCCCATCCCAACTAGGCTACTTAAGGAGGTCTTTCCTTTAGTTAACACTCATATATTAGATATGATCAATATATCCTTATTAACAGGCTATGTACCACAGTCTTTTAAGGTAGCTGTAATTAAACCTCTACTAAAAAAGCCCACCCTGGATCCAGAGGTGTTAGCCAACTATAGACCAATATCTAATCTTCCCTTTATGTCAAAGATCCTTGAGAAAGTAGTCGCAGACCAGCTGTGTGATTTTCTCCATGATAATAATTTATTTGAGGAATTTCAGTCAGGATTTAGAGTGCATCATAGCACTGAGACAGCACTAGTTAAAATTACAAATGACCTTCTGATTGCTTCAGACAAGGGACTTGTCTCTGTACTTGTTTTATTAGATCTTAGTGCGGCGTTTGACACAATTGACCATCAAATTCTACTGCAGAGACTGGATCACTTAATTGGCCTAAAAGGTTCTGCACTGAGCTGGTTTAAATCTTATTTATCTGATCGTTTTCAATTTGTTGATGTTCGTAATGAATCATCCTTACGTACCAAAGTTTGTTTTGGAGTTCCGCAAGGTTCTGTGCTCGGACCAATCCTATTTACTCTATATATGCTTCCTTTAGGTAACATCATTAGAAATCACTCTATAAATTTCCATTGTTATGCGGATGATACACAGTTGTATTTATCGATGAAGCCAGAAGAAAGTAATCAATTAACTAAACTCCATAACTGCCTTAAAGACATAAAAACCTGGATGAGCACCAATTTCCTGATGTTAAATTCAGACAAAACTGAAGTTATTGTTCTTGGCCCCAAACAACTCAGAGACTCTTTATCTGATGACATAGTTTCTCTTGATGGCATTGCTCTGGCCTCTAGCACTACCGTAAGAAACCTCGGAGTAATATTTGATCAAGATTTGTCTTTTAATTCTCATTTAAAACAAACCTCACGGACTGCATTTTTTCATCTGCGTAATATTGCGAAAATTAGGCCTATCCTGACCCGAAAAGATGCAGAAAAATTGGTCCACGCTTTTGTTACCTCAAGGCTGGATTACTGTAACTCTCTACTATCAGGTAGCTCCAGTAAGTCCCTAAAAACTCTCCAGCTAATTCAGAATGCAGCAGCACGTGTACTAACAGGAACTAAGAAACGAGATCATATTTCTCCTGTTTTAGCTTCTCTGCACTGGCTCCCTGTAAAATCCAGAATTGAATTTAAAATCCTACTGTTAACTTATAAAGCTCTAAATGGTCAAGCTCCATCATATCTTAGAGAGCTCATAGTGCCATATTATCCCACCAGAACACTGCGCTCTGAGAACGCAGGGTTACTCGTGGTCCCTAAAGTCTCCAAAAGTAGATCAGGAGCCAGAGCCTTCAGCTATCAGGCTCCTCTCCTGTGGAATCATCTTCCTGTTACGGTCCGGGAGGCAGACACCGTCTCCACATTTAAGACTAGACTTAAGACTTTCCTCTTTGATAAAGCTTATAGTTAGGGCTGGCTCAGGCTTGCCCTGTACCAGCCCCTAGTTAGGCTGACTTAGGCCTAGTCTGCCGGAGGACCCCCCTATAATACACCGGGCACCCTCTCTCCTTCTCTCCTTCTCTCTCTCTCTCTCTCTCTCGTATTCTATTACTGCATCTTGCTAACTCGGCCATTCTGGATGTCACTAACTTGGCTTCTTCTCCGGAGCCTTTGTGCTCCACTGTCTCTCAGATTAACTCATATCACAGCGGTGCCTGGACAGCGTGACGTGTGTGGTTGTGCTGCTGCCGTGGTCCTGCCAGATGCCTCCTGCTGCTGCTGCCATCATTAGTCATTAGTCATACTTCTACTGTTATTTTACACATATGACTATTGTCACACATGTATACTGTCACATATTAATACATACTTTCAACATATTGTATCACAATAGCCAGAACTATAACTATAATATTATTACTTTCATTAACGTTGTTGTAAGCTACTGTCATTACCTGCATATCTCTCTCTCTCTCTCTCTCTCTCTCTCTCTCTCTCTCTCTCTCTCTCTCATTGTGTCATATAGATTACTGTTAATTTATTATGCTGATCTGTTCTGTACGACATCTATTGCACGTCTGTCCGTCCTGGAAGAGGGATCCCTCCTCAGTTGCTCTTCCTGAGGTTTCTACCGTTTTTTTTTCCCCGATAAAGGGGTTTTTTTTGGGGAGTTTTTCCTTATCCGCTGTGAGGGTCTTAAGGACAGAGGGATGTCGTATGCTGTAAAGCCCTGTGAGGCAAATTGTGATTTGTGATATTGGGCTTTATAAATAAAATTGATTGATTGATTGATTACCGGTTACTACCTAGCAGCAGCAAGCTGCTAGGTAGCTGCCAGCTTTAGCTTGCTGTCCATGGATTGTGGTAGAGAGAAGATTCTGGCAATGAGAAGAAGAAGGAGAAGCCAGAGGGGAAATTAGAGTCAACATTGTGTGAGACGACTGAGTATTGACTAGAGTTTACAAATGTGGCTTCTTTTCAACTGAATTTAACTTATGGTGAGGGATGCTGTGGCGCTCAAAATACACTGTTCGGTGGCACTCTTCTTATGCTTCTTCCGCTGACTTTCAGTCACCTTTCAGCACATTAGTGCCCTCACAGGTGGAGATTTAAATTACAGTTCCTCATGGAGCCAGCGCCTCAGTCAGTCAGGGAAATTGGTGGGACCACTGGGGGGGCCAATGGGGTGGCAAGCAATTTTCCAGGGGTGGCCACGGTCCCCCCTGGCCCCCCCGTGGGGGCGCCGTTGTATCCCTCACATATTGGTATAATTCCACTGTGTCTACTGTTGTTTGTACTGATACTGTACATATTGGTATCATTTACTGTGAGCTGTTTGTACTGGTACTGTCCATTCTGCTATAATTATTTGCATTACTATTTGTTTTTTCTTCAGATAAATCTGATAGTTTTTGCTCGGTCTCTTTACTCACTTATTTAGTAGAGTGTCCACACACCTTCTCATTCTACATATACATAGAGGTATACTGGTGCCTTTACAGCCTACATTTTATTCAGTACGTTTACATGACACTTGAAAAAAACAAATTATTGCCTTAATCCGACTATAACTGGAAAACTGAAGTGCATGTAAACGCGTTACTCCGACTAATATCGGAGTTCTCCAACTCCGATAAAGACACCCAGATAATGCGATTGGTATTCGATTTTGTCCGGCATGTATACACCTTAATCGGAGTTAAACTAGACAATGCATGTGCACATGCTCCACACCCCCCACGCTGGCGTATGACCCCAGAATAGACAAGACATGCTATTGTTGTAGCCCTCCAACAGCATACGGCATTCTTATCTGCCTCTCGAAATCACCGTGACCACGAGGGATAGCGTGCACCTTATCTGCACAATCAGTAACTGCTCCGATGAACCTAGTCTCTGGTCCTATAGAGCTGTTTAGCCTTACAGGTGCTACACATACGTCCCAAAGTTTGCTGTTATATTTAAACCCAACACTTAATGACGGAGCTGCGTTCAGCTGTGAAGGTGACGACAAACGGAGTTTAACTCCACGACGGAGCGAAGAGGTCAGTTTGGAAAAGACCCTGAGGGAACGGAAAAAGTATTTAAAGTATTTCAAAAATACAAAATGACTCTAAAGTGTCTCGTTTTAAATTATATTTTAATTTTTACTGGTTACAAAAGTAACTGAAGTACAAATTTCAAATAAAAGTGACAGAATTATCCTGACGTCTCTCATCTCTGATCACTATTACACATGAAGGCTCCGTACAGGAAGTCGAGGTGATGTCACTGTGGACCTAAAAAACTGAAAAAAAAAAAAAAAAAATTCTGTTCCACATTTACATATTTGTTCAGTGAAGTATTACTTTTACAATAATTTTTTTTTACAGGGGGCAGAGTCAGATCGGCTGGTTAACCATTCCTCTATCATCATTGTATCAGCCTTTTTAAATCCACCATCAGTCAACCTTAACTTTTAATAAAACATAGACACATAAAATTGTCTTGTTACCTCTGCTGTAAAAAATTATGTTTACATGGACAGATTTAACTACGACCTCCACCAACGTCTTGTGTGTCACAGCTCCTCGGCACAGCTGATGTGATCCAAACATTTCCAGTAAGGAATAACTCCGCAGCGTCATGAAGTCCCAAACTCAAAATGTATTTTTAAAGTTCAGGACATGTTTTTATAAAATATTGTTCTTTAGTCCAGATTTTTCGGCTGTTCAAAACCAACATTCTCTCTACAACTGATGGACCTGAGCTACAAAAAAATAGCCCGTCAGTCACTCAGTCAGGTTGACGCAACTCACTGTCTACGCACCGCCCCTGTGTGTTGTCCCACAATGCACTGTGTATCTACCATCCTTATAACGACATGGACGGATGCAGACACCTGACGCAGGTTAACAGAGGAACTTTTAATAAACTACAACCAACGCAGCTCAGAGCTTCTCTTCACAAGATGGTGGGCGTCACCAAAACCTTCGCTACGGCGTGATTGCCCCTCCTCCGGTTTCAGATGTCACTGATCCTGATGAACGTGCACACGCTCAGGTACTTGTTTACAGGAAAGAACAGGGAGTGTCTCACATTTCATTCATTCACTAATCATGAAGTGTGAAAGGCTGAAGAAACAGTGCGGACGCTGTCACCACAGTCTCAGAGTGGAGCCACGCCTCCACGTTAACACTCGTGGCCGAGTAACTAGTTAACTAGGGTCCGGGTCAGGGTCAGAGTGATGGTCGGGTCAGGGTCCAGGTGGGGGTCAGGTTGGGCGGTGGTGGTGCTCATAATAAGCACGGTGCAAAACCCATCTGTGTATGGCGGCAGCAGAGCGAAGGTCGCTGCTAACATCTCACTAAGAAAAACAGAACTCCTCCTCCTCCCTTTCGTCTGACGATGGTTTTTATTTCGCCAGCTGGAGTTTATAAACGTTAAAATGGCGTCTGTATCCTTGAGCAAGATACCGAACCCCTAATTGCTCCTGATGGCTGTTCCATCGGTGTGTGAGTGTGTTAAAACTGAGTAGCAGGTGGCACCTTGTATGGTAGCCTTGGCCAGTGTGTGTGAATGGGTGAATGTGACCCGTAGTCTAGAAAGGCGCTATACAAGTGCAGGTCCATTTACCATCTTGTTCTGAAGAGTGAAACATGTCAATCAATTCAATCAATCAATTTTATTTATAAAGCCCATTATGACAAATCACAATTTGCCTCACAGGGCTTTACAACATACGACATCCCTCTGTCCTTCGGACCCTCACAGCTGATCAGGAAAAACTCCCCCCCCCCAAAAAAAAAAAAAATATCGAGGGTGATACCCAGGATGAAAACCAGGGTGATACCCAGGTACTGTGGGCCTACGATGAACACGATTCAAAACCAAAAGAAGGTCGCAAGCACTTGTCCGAGGCACGGGATTTCTGATTGCTTTAGGTAGTTAAGTATGCAATGTAGCAGCAGGGCCCAAAAAACCCCTTTAACGGGGAAAAAACAGTGGAAACCTCAGGAAGAGCAACTGAGGAGGGATCCCTCTTCCAGGACGGACAGATGTGCAATAGATGTCGTACAGAACAGATCAACATAATAAATTAACAGTAATCCGTATGACACAATGAGAGAGAGAGAGAGAGAGAGAGAGAGAGACAGAGAGAGAGAGAGAGAGAGAGAGAGAGATGCAGGACAGACGGTAATGATGGGGTCTAAGAGACACGTTGATGATTTAGATGAAGAAATCACTGCGGCCAATTCTTGAAAAGAAATCGGGGAGAAGCAATCTAAATATATATTAGGTTTTACAGCTGTGTTTGAGGTTAGATAGGTACTATCTGAGGACAGGAGGTCATGAATTTTGCCTTTAATAGTTAGAATTTTGTCATTAAAAAAGCTCATAAAATCATAACTGCTGAGGGCTAAAGGAATACAAGGCTCAATAGAGCTTTGACTCTCAGTCAGCCTGGCTACAGTGCTGAAAAGAAACCTGGGGTTGTTCTTGTTTTCTTCTATTAATGCTGAGTAATAGTTTGCTCTGGCATTGCGGAGGCCCCTCTTGTAAGTTTTGAGACTGTCTGCCCAGATTAAATAAGATTCTTCCATTTTGGTTAATCGCCAGTTCCTTTCAAACTTTTGTGATATTTGTTTTAATTTACGGGTTTGACATTTATACCAAGGAGCGAACTTTCTTTGCTTTGTTAACTTCTTTTTAAGAGGACCTACAGAGTTGAGTGTTGTTCGCAGCGAGCCTACGGCGCTACGGCATAAGAAAATAAAACTGTTCTTCATCTTTATCAAAAGTCTGTAAAATACAGTTTTATTTCATCACAACATGAGAACATGACAAATACTGATAACAACAAATCAAACACACAGATACTCAGTGTATCAGGAACTGGGTTTCCATCCAAATGTATCGCAGATTTTAAGCGAATTTATGTAAAACGTTTTCAAATTTATAAACGTTATGTTACCTTCTGAATTATCTTCTGGCATGTCCAAGTTGTCAAGCTCGTGTCCCTCCATGCTCGATTCACCATTAACGTTACCTAATGAAATGAAGGTAATGTACATTATTAGCTACACGTTACCACTGAGGTCAGGAGATTTAAAACTAGCTAGCTACCAGTCAGATGTAGCTAATATTTTACACAATATACTACTGTTACCTTACCTTAGCTGATTATCGATGGGCTGAAAGCCGTAACCAGCGGTCTTTGTCCAAGAATATCGTCCATTTGATGAAAATATCTGAAGTTGGTTTTAGCTTTCCTTCCCGCTCGGCTGGTAGACATACGATGCCTCTTACTCATGTAGCGTTGTTTTAAACTCTTCCACTTGCTTCAAAGTATTTGCCATGGTTTGTCAAAGCCTTTATTCATCCTTTGTTTCTGTGGGTCTTGATACACGGTCGTGTTCCTTTGCTGTTTTCCATCTATCGTCTATGTGTGGAGACCTCTGCTGGTTGGAGGGTGGTTTCATAATGTAGGAGGAGGAAACCCTCCCCAGCTCATCATCTGTGTTCTGTGTATGTGTGTGTGTGTGTGTGTGTGTGTGTGTGTGTGTGTGTATGCGTGTGTGTGTGTTGTGCTAAAACAAACATGGAGATGTCCTCCGCTGACGTCAGAGACAGATTATGTCAGACAAACGTCCACAACAGTCGTAAACACTCCAACTTTTTTTTTTTTTTTTTATCAGAATGAAATACCGGCAGCTCCGCCCACAACGTACAGTGTGTGTGTGTGTGTGTGTGTGTGTGTGTGTGTGTGTGTGTGTGTGTGAGTAGTCAGCAGCTGTGTGTGGTGAGTTGTACAGTTTGTTGTGTTACATTGAGAAACCTGAGAAATTTCCATCTCAGAGGAAACTTTAAAAAGAGAGCGAAGGTTCCCTCTGCGCTGTCAGGACACCAACCACATGAAGCTGTGCTTGCCACCGTCACCACGTCTGTCTGACAGTCACCACGTCTGTCTGACCATCACACTGCCGGGGTTGCCACGCTCACCTGGACAAAGTGAGTACTCTCTCCTGCTGTGTGTGTGTGTGTGTGTGTGTGTGTGTGTGTACAGTTTTTTTTCCAGGAGGAAAAACTAAAAAAATGAAGATCTAAATTATTATTTAATATAAATATAAAGACGACAGTGTCAGAGATCAGATGCTGTATCCATTCTAGGGAAAATGATTATTAAAACATTTCAAATATTCAGAATAAATAAATAATCAATCATATTAAATCAACATTTCTGACAGCACAAGTATTGATTCATTGTTGATGTTTACTCCTTTCTATTGTCGGTGTTGTTAGTTTTATCTTGAAAAAACAAATCTTAAATTATATTGAGCTCAAAGTCAATTATCTCCTCCTGATGTAAATTAAATATCAATATTTTCCAAGATATTTCATTAAAATTAAAAATGATTTAAAGTCGAAATATAACGAAACTATTTTGTATATTTTTAAACACTTTTAATGTTATTTTTTTTTTACCATTTCTACTTTTTAATACAACTGATTATATTTTCTACTTAAAGCACAGTTCATGATTTTTTTTTATGAGACCATTTATGGTGAAGCTCTGCCACCATAAATCAGAACACAGATCAAAAATGAACTCTTCTAATCTTTAAAATTATCCATTAATTCTGTTAAAGGTTTATATTTTAATCATAAATTAAAAACATATATAAATAAAAACGTGTGTTTTCCCATCATCACTGTGAGTGATCAGATTTGCTGACCTTTAATATCAGTGGCCTTAAAGTGACTCATGGTAAAGCCCCGTGGTTATATTTGGCCGCTGAGCATGGGGGCGGGCTGAACGGGAGTGTTTCGGTGACACCTCATGTGATGTCACAAGTTTTACAATCTACAGAAGAGTTTAAATTAAAGCCAGCTGTCATTTAAACTCTGAGCTGGTGGAGGAAACATCAGATGTCGGTTCGCCTCCTGCAGTCTGAAGGAGTTTAATTACTGTGTCGTCCTCACTGTGAGTGAATTTACTGCCGTTTGTTCTTCTTTTAAATTTTGAATATTAAACCTGAAACTTGAAACCACCTGAACACCTGCAGCTATCTGTGTCGGCTCATTGGTTCGACACCATTATGTCAGCTGATGGTTGATCTCTCTCTGTGTCCCTGCAGACTTCGTCATGGTGCGTTTGGCATTTATATTTGTGGTCATCGTCCAACATGTTTATGGAAATCCTCCTCTGATTCCTCTGTCAGTCAAAGGTGAGCGTGCTCTGCATGATGTCAATGCACATTATAAAAACATCACTGAGTTAAACTTCGATAGTTTCAGACTCTTCTGTATTTAAAGAGTGAACAGATTTTGGCTGGACAGGTAAACGACGTGTTTCTGTAACCTTAATGATAAAGTTTTTATTTGAATGATTTCGTCTCCAGATGGCTGCTCGCTGGTGTCTACAGAGCTGAACATTTCGAGAGTGGAGGGCGAGGCCATAATCCTCTTCTTCCCCATGTTTGAGACCGTGCTCCGAGAACACAACATTGCCCTCCCAACAGCGAAGTACCTCATCACCAAGGACAACGGGCCAGAGGGCATTGCCTATCACAGGGAGGGGCGCGTTCAGCAGCATAACAAACAACTGTGGTTCCTCCCAGCTCAGGCTTCAGACTCAGGGGAATATGTCTGTTCTTACAGGTAACATTAAAACTCACCTGTTCTTACAGCTAACACAGAAATTGTGTTCTTTATTCCAAGTGCAGCGCTGATAAATCTAGGACGACATCATTTCCTTTAAAGGCACAAACACATTGACAGGAATAACTAACACGCCTTATTTAAAGCTCAGCTGGAGCTCTGATGAAGTACTGTGGGTGTCACCATAGGACTGGCGGTCGGTCGCTGAAATATGTGGGCGGGGTCAAGATCGTATTATTTACAGACACCATCTTTATTTTTTGTACTTTTCCATCAGAGCAGAAAGATAAGGTGACATCAGGCAGGAGGGAGAGAAACACTGAGAAGCAGCGGTCACTTCGTCCTGTATTTAAAGTCACATACAGTATAGCTCATCAAAACTCTGCAGATGTCAGACATCCTCCTTGATAGACAACAGGTGGTCGGTCTGTTTATGTTCATTAGTTTCAGTATCTGATGTGATGAAATGTGATGAAATGTGATGGATCTGGATCTGATGGATCGGGAGTTGTTTTCGTTCAGCACTGCAGAATTACAACCAAACTGTTCATAAAGGTTTAGGCTAAGCTAACAGCGCTAACCTCAGCTCATCCACCGCGGTGTCTCTCCATCTCTTTGCTCACTACAGTGCTCTAAAATCAAATCAAAGTCAGAATAGTAGCGTCCAAACAGTCTGACTCGCCTCAGAGTGTTTTTAGTTCGTGTTTAAAACAACCGATGTACTTCAACACGTGTGTGTCAGTGAACTGGGCCTTCAGCTTGTTCTCCAAAAAATCCACCACACCATGTGACAACTGAATAAATAAATATTCTGATGATATATATATTCAAAGGTAGTTTTTTTTCAGTAAGTTAAGTATTTCACATTTTTCTATACGTCTTCTTCTGACTGCTTGTGGTGACGATCACATGGTGGGAAATTCATTTGATGATCAGATTTATATCACATCTTTTCTAAGTCATTAATGTACAGACAGCAGATTTCTCAGCACCATCATCAGGATTCAAACTTTTTGGTTGAAGAATGATTTTTTTTCAGGTCCTACACCTTCTTGTTTCCTGCAACTGAAGAATTTTGTCCTCATTTTGTCTCCAGAAATGAAACCTACTGTGTAACTGGGAGTATCAGGCTGCAGGTGTACGAGTCAAACGCCGTTGACATGGAGAAAGTGTCGTATCCAGTCCGAGCCATGGTCGGAGAGAATCTGAGACTCTCATGTCCATCTCTGAGTCACTTCAACAAGACGGGAAGATGGATCGAGTGGCACAAGGTCAGAGAGCGTAAAGACATCCTCAGCCCAACAGTGTTGAAAGTAAAATCTATTTATCATTGTCAGATACTGTGATGTCAGCGGGTATGAGCTCTACAGGGCAGACTGGTTATCTATCATTTCACTTCCTGCTGGTGGAGGTCTGATGTCAGACCTCACACTGTAACACACTAATCATCCTCCTGTTTTATGAATACCTCAGACTTTAAACTCACACAGCACCAGATCTGCGACTCTTTGGACCTCAGATGGCCTCGGATAGAGTCGAACGCTCTCAGTGTTTCCTGTAAGTGATGCAGTGTGTTGTTTCCTGACAGGACTCCAGTCCCACCTCGCCTCGGCCTGGCAGAGGGAGCTCCTTCAGCCAGAACAGAGGTAAACTCATAATCTCCACTGTGAGGCGGTCCCATGCAGGTGTCTACACCTGTCAGCTCAGAGTGCTAATCAACGACCAGACGTACAAAGTCAGCAGAACCATCGTGCTCCGTGTGGAAGGTGGGTGACGTCATGACACACACATCACTCTTTGATTTATGAGTGTAGAGTAAAGGACAACCGGAACCATAACTATAACCATGACCATACCAACGTCCTGTGAACACTGACAGCCGAGCGCACAGTTTATGCTTCCTGTTGTTTATCACACTGCTCTGAACACCATCCTAATGATGTCATTTTCCACAGCGCTCATCGTTACTGTTGTCGTGTGGACGATTTTTTAAACAGTATATTTATAATGATCATTCTTGGTGTGGACAGCCCTTATCTATATCTATATCTCCATCTGTATCACCTGTAAGGTGTTAACTTGTTTTCTGGATGAATGTAAATATCTTTTCATGTTTCTTTATTGTTTCACAGGTTCATGATAAAAATACATTTTTTTATATAAAAAAGAAAAAAAAATCACAAATTTAGACAAAACAACTATCATACATAAATTGTAGTTACAGGATCGTAGTAATAATCAGAAAACATTAGTCAATAAGAGACGTCATTAGTTGGCCTGTGTCGCCCTCTGCTGGTGGGACAGGTGTAACACACAAACCAGACGACAGTCTCACACAAAACATTGTGGCCTGCCGTCAATCAGTACCATCATAGTCTTATTGTTATTTCTGAAGTTGTTGTTATTATAAATAAGTTTTTTTTTGTTTGTTTTAACATAAATAAAGATTGGGAGCCTGAAATCACTGAACCTGACCTGTCGTCGACCTCTGACCCTGGACCTATCAGCAGCAGCACTGCCAACAGTGAGTTTATTTATTTATTTATTTATTTTTATTTTTATATGTCAGGATGATAAAACTGAAGTTAGAACTTTAACGTGTCTCCTTGTGTCTTAGCACCGATGATTCGACCTCCTGTGATCATGTCCCCGCTGAACGGTTCCATCTTTGAGACTTCACATGGTGAGTGATAGAACGGTTCGTTAAACACGTGTTAACGAACAGACAGGATGTTTATATTAACTCTATATTAACTCTTCTAAAGGTTCAGCACTGGAGCTGTCGTGTACGGCGCTCACTGAGTGTCAAACAGCTGACTCCACTGTGGTCACATGGCTGGTCAACTACCAATCAGTGGAGTCATCATACCTCTATGGGCGGGCTCTGCAGGGAGGAAGGAGGTAACTGTTGATATGCTCTGTCGTTATAAAGAAAGCAGGTCACAAAAAGTGACTGAACAACTTCATTTAACCTTAAACTCAACACATATAAAGCTTCACGTCACCACGAACAAAAAAAAAACAAAGCTACGAGTAGGAATTAACTTCGTACTCTGGGATCCTGATGCGGCAGAAAAAGGTTAATCCTCAACTTAAGATGAATTTTAGTACAATCACACTTTATAATGTAAATTTAAAAAAACAACTTTTCAAATACATACTGAACAGGGCTCATCCTGGGTATCACCCTGGTTATCAATCAATCAATCAATCAATCAATCAATCAATTTTATTAATAAAGCCCAATATGACAAATCACAATTTGCCTCACAGGGCTTTGCAGCATACGACATCCCTCTGTCCTTATGACCCTCACAGCTGATCAGGAAAAACTCCCCAAAAAAACCCTTTAACGGGGAAAAAACGGTAGAAACCTCAGGAAGAGCAACTGAGGAGGGATCCCTCTTCCAGGACGGACAGACATACAATAGACGTCGTACAGAACAGATCAGCATAATAAATTAACAGTAATCCGTATGACACAATGAGACAGAAACACAGAGAGAGAGAGAGAGAAAGACAGACAATAATGTTAATAGCTTACAACAACATTAATGAAAGTAATAATATTATAATTATGATTCTGGCTATTGTGGCAAAATATGTTTAAAGGAAATATTAACATCTGATGAGATGTTAATATATATCACTCTGGGTATCATCCTGGGTATCACCCTCTGTATCACGCTGGGTATCACCCTCTGTATCACCGTGGGTATCACCCTCTGTATCACCCGTGGTATCACCCTGGGTATCATCCTGGTTATCACCCTGGGTATCAGCCTGGTTATCATCCTGGTTATCACCCTGGTTATCACCCTCAGTATCATTCTGGTTATCACCCTCTGTATCACCCTGGGTATCATCCTGGTTATCACCCTGGGTATCACCCTGGTTATCATCCTGGTTATCACCCTGGTTATCACCCAGGGTATCATCCTGGTTATCACCCTGGTTATCACCCTGGGTATCATCCTGGTTATCACCCTGGTGATCAACCTCAGTATCATTCTGCTTATCACCCTGGGTATCACCCTGGGTATCATCCTGATTATCATCTTGGTTATCATCCTGGTTATCACCCTCAGTATCATTCTGCTTATCACCCTGGGTATCATCCTGGTTATCACCCTCAGTATCATTCTGCTTATCACCCTGGGTATCATCCTGGTTATCACCCTGGGTATCACCCTGGTTATCATCCTGGTTATCATCCTGGTTATCACCCTGGTTATCACCCAGGGTATCATCCTGGTTATCACCCTGGTTATCACCCTGGGTGTCATCCTGGTTATCACCCTGGTGATCAAACTCAGTATCATTCTGCTTATCACCCTGGGTATCACCCTGGGTATCATCCTGGTTATCACCCTGGTTATCACCCTCAGTATCATTCTGGTTATCACCCTGGGTATCACCCTGGGTATCATCCTGGTTATCACCCTCAGTATCAATCTGTTTATCACTCTGGGTATCATCCTGCTCACCCTGGTTATCATCCTGGGTATCACCCTCTGTATCATCCTGGGTATCATCCTGGGTATCACCCTGGTTATCACCCTGGGTATCACCCTGGGTATCACCCTGGTTTTCATCCTGGTTATCACCCTGGGTATCACCCTGGTTATCATCCTGGTTATCACCCTCAGTATCACCCTGGTTATCATCCTGGGTATCACCCTGGGTATCATCCTGGTTATCACCCTGGGTATCATCCTGGGTATCACCCTGGTTATAACCCTGGTTATCACCCTCTGTATCACCCTGGTTATCATCCTGGGTATCACCCTGGTTATCACCCTGGGTATCACCCTCTGTATCACCCTGGTTATCATCCTGGGTGTCACCTTGGTTATCACCTTGGATATCACTCTGGTTATCATCCTGGTTATCACCCTGTGTATCACCCTGTGTATCACCCTGGGTATTATCCTGGGTATCACCCTGGTTATCACCCTGGTTATCACCCTGTGTATAACCCTGATTATCACCCTCTGTATCACCCTGGGTATCATCCTGGTTATCATCCTGGTTATCACCCCGGTTATCACCCTGGGTATCACCTTGGGTATCATCCTGGTTATCATCCTGGTTATCATCCTGGTTATCATCCTGGTTATCACCCTGATTATCACTCTGGGTATCACCCTGGGTATCATCCTGGGTATCACCCTGGTTATCATCCTGGTTATCACCCTCAGTATCACCCTGGTTATCATCCTGGGTATCACCCTGGGTATCATCCTGGTTATCACCCTGGGTATCATCCTGGGTATCACCCTGGTTATCATCCTGGTTATCACCCTCTGTATCACCCTGGTTATCATCCTGGGTATCACCCTGGGTATCATCCTGGTTATCACCCTGGTTATCACCCTGGGTATCACCCTGGTTATCATCCTCGTTATCACCCTGGGTATCATCCTTGGTATCACCCTGGGTATCATCCTGCTCACCCTGGTTATCATCCTGGGTATCATCCTGGGTATCACCCTCTGTATCATCCTGGGTATCATCCTGGGTATCACCCTGGTTATCACCCTGGGTATCACCCTGGGTATCACCCTGGTTTTCATCCTGGTTATCACCCTGGGTATCACCCTGGTTATCATCCTGGTTATCACCCTCAGTATCACCCTGGTTATCATCCTGGGTATCATCCTGATTATCATCCTGGTTATCACCCTCAGTATCATTCTGCTTATCACCCTGGGTATCATCCTGGTTATCACCCTCAGTATCATTCTGCTTATCACCCTGGGTATCATCCTGGTTATCACCCTGGGTATCACCCTGGTTATCATCCTGGTTATCATCCTGGTTATCACCCTGGTTATCACCCAGGGTATCATCCTGGTTATCACCCTGGTTATCACCCTGGGTGTCATCCTGGTTATCACCCTGGTGATCAAACTCAGTATCATTCTGCTTATCACCCTGGGTATCACCCTGGGTATCATCCTGGTTATCACCCTGGTTATCACCCTCAGTATCATTCTGGTTATCACCCTGGGTATCACCCTGGGTATCATCCTGGTTATCACCCTCAGTATCAATCTGTTTATCACTCTGGGTATCATCCTGCTCACCCTGGTTATCATCCTGGGTATCATCCTGGGTATCACCCTCTGTATCATCCTGGGTATCATCCTGGGTATCACCCTGGTTATCACCCTGGGTATCACCCTGGGTATCACCCTGGTTTTCATCCTGGTTATCACCCTGGGTATCACCCTGGTTATCACCCTCAGTATCACCCTGGTTATCATCCTGGGTATCACCCTGGGTATCATCCTGGTTATCACCCTGGGTATCATCCTGGGTATCACCCTGGTTATAACCCTGGTTATCACCCTCTGTATCACCCTGGTTATCATCCTGGGTATCACCCTGGTTATCACCCTGGGTATCACCCTCTGTATCACCCTGGTTATCATCCTGGGTGTCACCCTGGTTATCACCCTGGATATCACTCTGATTATCATCCTGGTTATCACCCTGTGTATCACCCTGTGTATCACCCTGGGTATTATCCTGGGTATCACCCTGGTTATCATCCTGGTTATCATCCTGGTTATCACCCTGTGTATAACCCTGATTATCACCCTCTGTATCACCCTGGGTATCATCCTGGTTATCATCCTGGTTATCACCCCGGTTATCACCCTGGGTATCACCTTGGGTATCATCCTGGTTATCATCCTGGTTATCATCCTGGTTATCACCCTGATTATCACTCTGGGTATCACCCTGGGTATCATCCTGGGTATCACCCTGGTTATCATCCTGGTTATCACCCTCAGTATCACCCTGGTTATCATCCTGGGTATCACCCTGGTTATCACCCTGGGTATCACCCTCTGTATCACCCTGGTTATCATCCTGGGTGTCACCCTGGTTATCACCCTGGATATCACTCTGATTATCATCCTGGTTATCACCCTGTGTATCACCCTGTGTATCACCCTGGGTATTATCCTGGGTATCACCCTGGTTATCATCCTGGTTATCACCCTGTGTATAACCCTGATTATCACCCTCTGTATCACCCTGGGTATCATCCTGGTTATCATCCTGGTTATCACCCCGGTTATCACCCTGGGTATCACCTTGGGTATCATCCTGGTTATCATCCTGGTTATCATCCTGGTTATCACCCTGATTATCACTCTGGGTATCACCCTGGGTATCATCCTGGGTATCACCCTGGGTATCATCCTGGTTATCACCCTGGGTATCATCCTGGGTATCACCCTGGTTATCATCCTGGTTATCACCCTCTGTATCACCCTGGTTATCATCCTGGGTATCACCCTGGGTATCATCCTGGTTATCACCCTGGTTATCACCCTGGGTATCACCCTGGTTATCATCCTCGTTATCACCCTGGGTATCATCCTTGGTATCACCCTGGGTATCACCCTGGTTATCACCGTGGGTATCACCCTGGGTATCACCCTGGTTTTCATCCTGGTTATCACCCTGGGTATCACCCTGGTTATCATCCTGGTTATCACCCTCAGTATCACCCTGGTTATCATCCTGGGTATCACCCTGGGTATCATCCTGGTTATCACCCTGGGTATCATCCTGGGTATCACCCTGGTTATAACCCTGGTTATCACCCTCTGTATCACCCTGGTTATCATCCTGGGTATCACCCTGGTTATCATCCTGGGTATCACCCTGGTTATCATCCTGGGTATCACCCTCTGTATCACCCTGGTTATCATGCTGGGTGTCACCCTGGTTATCACCCTGGATATCACTCTGGTTATCACCCTGGTTATTACCCTGTGTATCACCCTGTGTATCACCCTGGTTATCATCCTGGTTATCATCCTGGTTATCACCCTGTGTATAACCCTGATTATCACCCTCTGTATCACCCTGGGTATCATCCTGGTTATCACCCTGGGTATCACCCTGGGTATCATCCTGGGTATCACCCTGGGTATCACCCTGGTTATCATCCTCGTTTTCACTCTGGGTATCATCCTGGGTATCACCCTGGTTATAATCCTGGGTATCACCCTGGGTATCATCCTGGTTATCACCCTGGTTATCACCCTGGGTATCACCCTGGTTATCATCCTCGTTATCACTCTGGGTATCATCCTGGGTATCACCCTGGTTATCATCCTGGTTATCACCCTCTGTATCACCCTGGTTATCATCCTGGGTGTCACCCTGGTTATCACCCTGGATATCACTCTGGTTATCATCCTGGTTATCACCCCGATTATCACTCTGGGTATCACCCTGGGTATCACCCTGGGTATCATCCTGGGTATCACCCTGGGTATCATCCTGGTTATCACCCTGGGTATCACCCTGGTTATCATCCTCGTTTTCACTCTGGGTATCATCCTGGGTATCACCCTGGTTATCATCCTGGGTATCACCCTGGGTATCATCCTGGTTATCACCCTGGTTATCACCCTGGGTATCACCCTGGTTATCATCCTCGTTATCACTCTGGGTATCATCCTGGGTATCACCCTGGTAATCATCCTGGTTATCACCCTCTGTATCACCCTGGTTATCATCCTGGGTGTCACCCTGGTTATCATCCTGGGTATCACCCTCTGTATCACCCTGGTTATCATCCTGGGTGTCACCCTGGTTATCACCCTGGATATCACTCTGGTTATCATCCTGGTTATCACCCTGGTTATTACCCTGTGTATAATCCTGATTATCACCCTGGGTATCACCCTGGTTATCATCCTGGTTATCACCCTCTGTATCACCCTGGTTATCATCCTGGGTGTCACCCTGGTTATCATCCTGGGTATCACCCTCTGTATCACCCTGGGTATCATCCTGGGTGTCACCCTGGTTATCATCCTGGGTATCACCCTCTGTATCACCCTGGTTATCATCCTGGGTGTCACCCTGGTTATCACCCTGGATATCACTCTGGTTATCATCCTGGTTATCACCCTGGTTATTACCCTGTTTATAATCCTGATTATCACCCTGGGTATCATCCTGGGTATCACCCTGGTTATCATCCTGGTTATCACCCTCTGTATCACCCTGGTTATCATCCTGGGTGTCACCCTGGTTATCATCCTGGTTATCACCCTCTGTATCACCCTGGGTATCATCCTGGGTGTCACCCTGGGTATCATCCTGGGTATCACCCTGGTTATCATCCTGGTTATCACCCTGTGTATAACCCTGATTATCACCCTCTGTATCACCCTGGGTATCATCCTGGTTATCACCCCGGTTATCACCCTGGGTATCACCTTGGGTATCATCCTGATTATCACCCTGGTTATCATCCTGGGTATCATCCTGGGTATCACCCTCTGTATCATCCTGGGTATCATCCTGGGTATCACCCTGCTTATCACCCTGGGTATCACCCTGGTTTTCATCCTGGTTATCACCCTGGGTATCACCCTGGTTATCATCCTTGTTATCACCCTCAGTATCACCCTGGTTATCATCCTGGGTATCACCCTGGGTATCATCCTGGTTATCACCCTGGGTATCATCCTGGGTATCACCCTGGTTATAACCCTGGTTATCACCCTCTGTATCACCCTGGTTATCACCCTGGGTATCACCCTCTGTATCACCCTGGTTATCATCCTGGGTGTCACCCTGGTTATCACCCTGGATATCACTCTGGTTATCATCCTGGTTATCACCCTGGTTATTACCCTGTGTATCACCCTGTGTATCACCCTGGGTATTATCCTGGGTATCACCCTGGTTATCATCCTGGTTATCATCCTGGTTATCACCCTGTGTATAACCCTGATTATCACCCTCTGTATCACCCTGGGTATCATCCTGGTTATCATCCTGGTTATCACCCCGGTTATCACCCTGGGTATCACCTTGGGTATCATCCTGGTTATCATCCTGGTTATCACCCTGTGTATAACCCTGATTATCACCCTCTGTATCACCCTGGGTATCATCCTGGTTATCATCCTGGTTATCACCCCGGTTATCACCCTGGGTATCACCTTGGGTATCATCCTGGTTATCATCCTGGTTATCATCCTGGTTATCACCCTGGTTATCATCCTGGTTATCACCCCGATTATCACTCTGGGTATCACCCTGGGTATCACCCTGGGTATCACCCTGGGTATCATCCTGGGTATCACCCTGGTTATCATCCTGGTTATCACCCTCAGTATTACTCTGGTTATCATCCTGGGTATCACCCTGGGTATCATCCTGGTTATCACCCTGGGTATCATCCTGGGTATCACCCTGGTTATCATCCTGGTTATCACCCTCTGTATCACCCTGGTTATCATCCTGGGTATCACCCTGGGTATCATCCTGGTTATAACCCTGGTTATCACCCTGGGTATCACCCTGGTTATCATCCTGGGTGTCACCCTGGTTATCATCCTGGGTATCACCCTCTGTATCACCCTGGTTATCATCCTGGGTGTCACCCTGGTTATCACCCTGGATATCACTCTGGTTATCATCCTGGTTATCACCCTGGTTATTACCCTGTGTATCACCCTGGGTATCATCCTGGGTATCACCCTGGTTATCATCCTGGTTATCATCCTGGTTATCACCCTGTGTATAACCCTGATTATCACCCTCTGTATCACCCTGGGTATCATCCTGGTTATCATCCTGGTTATCACCCCGGTTATCACCCCGGTTATCACCCTGGGTATCACCTTGGGTATCATCCTGGTTATCATCCTGGTTATCATCCTGGTTTTCATCCTGGTTATTATCCTGGTTATCACCCCGATTATCACTCTGGGTATCACCCTGGGTATCATCCTGGGTATCACCCTGGTTATCGTCCTGGTTATCACCCTCTGTATCACCCTGGTTATCATCCTTGGTGTCACCCTGGGTATCACCCTGGGTATCACCCTGGTTATCATCCTCGTTATCACCCTTTGTATCACCCTGGTTATCACCCCGATTATCACTCTGGGTATCACCCTGGGTATCATCCTGGGTATCACCCTGGTTATCGTCCTGGTTATCACCCTCTGTATCACCCTGGTTATCATCCTGGTTATCACCCTGGTTATCACCCTGGGTATCACCCTGGTTATCATCCTCGTTATCACCCTGGGTATCATCCTGGGTATCACCCTGGTTATCATCCTGGTTATCACCCTCTGTATCACCCTGGTTATCATCCTGGGTGTCACCCTGGTTATCATCCTGGGTATCACCCTGGTTATCATCTTGGTTATCATCCTGGGTATCACCCTGGTTATCATCCTGGTTATCACCCTCTGTATCACCCTGGTTATCATCCTGGGTATCACCCTGGTTATCATCTTGGTTATCATCCTGGGTATCACCCTGGTTATCATCCTGGTTATCATCCTGGGTATCACCCTGGTTATCATCCTGGTTATCATCCTGGTCACCCTCTGTATCATCCTGGGTATCATCCTGGTCACCCTCTGTATTATCCTGGGTATCACCCTGGTTATCACCCTGGGTATCATCCTGGGTATCACCCTGGTCACCCTCTGTATCATCCTTGGTATCATCCTGGGTATCACCCTCTGTATCATTCTGGGTATCACCCTCTGTATCATCCTGGGCCCGTATTCACAAAGATTCTCAGAGTCCTCTCAGAGAGCTCCTAACTTAGCCTAAAAATTCCTAGCAAGGAATCGTAGCTTGCTAGTGAGGAGGTGTGGTTGACCCTTTTGCTAGGTATGACGCAGTCTTCTAAAAGCTGTGATTGGTTGTTACAAAAAGGAGAAAAAAACAAACAAAAAAACAAATGCTCTCCTAGTAATGAATGGACAGTGAAATAAACCGATCATAGAACTTAGACTGTATTAAGAAATGTGTAATCATAAAAATAATTTTATGTCATGATGATGAAACTCAGCAAAATGAAATTAATTGTTACACAGCTTCAAAATGTTTGAACGTACCTCATCAACATGCCGATTATTATATTGATTTGCTTATTGTTATGTTTACTCGCTGTGCTGGTAATTTTACTACTTAATCTATTTGATATTAATGGTGGACGCAGACTCAGCTGTCAGCAGTTACTGTGATTGCTGGCCTCCTTGTAAAAAGTGGTTTGATTTGGCAGAATGACCAAAACAACGAATGAAATGGAGAAAAAAAGAACGGGAAAGCCGAACTGGACAGAAGAGCAGTGCCTGCTGTTGACGCAGATCGTGGTGGAGAACAAAGGAGTTTTAAGAGGGAAATTAGGTGCCAGGATCACGGCACAAGGGAAGAGGCAGACTCAGATCAATCAATGCGTCGTTCCCTCTCCTTTTACGCACAAGTGATGAGTGTGAGAAGCGCTGGTATGTGCTGCAATCCAAAGTGGGCATTATTGCGTTACTATGCTGGGTGGGAAAAGTAAGCTCATCCCTGATGAGGTTAACCACAAGCATTATCCCTGCACGATCAAGCCGGTAGCGTCTTATTAAATCACTGTCGTTAAATAATGTTGTAAGCTACTGTCATTACCTGCATATCTCTCTCTCTCTCTCTATCTCTCTCTCTCTCTCTGTCTCATTGTGTCATGCGGATTACTGTTAATTTATTATGCTGATCTGTTCTGTACGACATCTGTTGCACGTCTGTCCGTCCTGGAAGAGGGATCCCTCCTCAGTTGCTCTTCCTGAGGTTTCTACCATTTTTTCCCCGTTAAAGGGTTTTTTTGGGGGGAGTTTTTCCTGATCCGCTGTGAGGGTCCAAAGGACAGAGGGATGTCGTATGCTGTAAAGCCCTGTGAGGCCAATTGTGATTTGTCATATTGGGCTTCATAAATAAAATTGATTGATTGATTGATTGATTGGTTCAATATACAGAGAATATCTCTCCTTCCTGTCTGTCTTTCCTCCATCTTCTCTGTTTAAGACACTCTTAAGCAGTATTCGGACGGAATTAGTTTTACATGGGCATGTGGGGTAATGTCACTTTACCACAGGACGTCAGTAATATGAATGGCCAATTTGCACGGGATAAGAAATATCAGTAAAACTACCACAAGTGGGAGGGGTAAATCCATTCACGTACTGACGTCTCCTCCTGTCGTCGTGTGTATGACGTTGCTTCCTGTGCGTACCACACTCCTTGTATGTATAAATCAATATAGCCTACAACATTGAATTATTATGAACTGATTAGCCTATTGGTTGATTTTATTGTCATTTATTCATTAGCCACATAGCCCTGCTACATTGCATACTTAACTACCTAAAGCAATCAGAAGTCCCGTGCCTCGGACAAGTGCTTGCGACCTTCTTTTGGTTTGGAATCGTGTTCGTCGTAGGCCCACAGTACCTGGGTATCACCCTCGTTATCATCCTGGGTATCACCCTCGATATTTTTTTTATTTATTTTTTTTTTGGGGGGGGGAGTTTTTCCTTATCCGCTGTGAGGGTCCAAAGGACAGAGGGATGTCGTATGCTGTAAAGCCCTGTGAGGCAAATTGTGATTTGTGATATTGGGCTTTATAAATAAAATTGATTGATTGATTGATTGATATCATCCTGGGTATCACCCTGGGTATCACCCTCGATATCACCCTGGGTATCACCCTCAGTACCACCCTCGATATCATGTTGGGTATCACCCTTGATATCATCCTGGTATCACCCTGGGTGTCACCCTTGATATCATCCTGGTATCACCCTGGGTGTCACCCTTGATATCATCCTGGGTATCGATTTCCTAAATCCATTCAATGCTGATTCACAAGCTCCTGATTCATCTGATATCGATATCACTCGATGGTAGATGTCAGTATATTAGAATCTTGCAGAGGCTCAGAGAAATAAAACTTTAAACTTTACAAGGAATTATTTTATAAAGGAGATAAAATTCAGAGAAGCAATAAAACTGAATAAATTATCACTAAATGTTGATTGTATGATAAAGACAGCAAAACGGAGAAAAGGAAGTGAACAGTTATGTCACAGCATCTGAAGAACGAAGACTTAATAATTTAAAGACCGCTGAGATTAACACGGTTAAAGCTTCACATCTGTGGAAATGAGCCTGCGTTAAAACATCAATCTCAGATTTTATAAATCGACATCCGGTCATTATTATCTTTATTATCAAATATTATTAGATCAATTTGATTTGAAATGATTTGAATCTGATGAATTGAATATTTTAACTTTTAACAGAAAACCTATTCGGTGTGATGTCAGCTGATGACAGAATATTATTTTATATACATCTCCTCACCCACCGCAGTCATACCATGACTGTCTCACGATCCATGGTAACCACAGTGTCTGTCTCACGTTTCCATGTTAGCCACAGTGTCTGTCTCACGATCCATGGTAACCACAGTGTCTGTCTCACGTTTCCATGTTAGCCACAGTGTCTGTCTCATGTTTCCATGGTAACCACAGTGTCTGTCTCTTGTTTCCAGGGTAACCAGGGTGTCTGATGGCTGCCACATTGAGATGAGGCTTGTTGTGGTCGAGATGACAGAACAAGACGTGAAAACAGAGCTGAAGTGTGTCGCTCAGAATCGAGGAGGGAGACAGGAAGTGGTCGCACAGTTTCAACTAGAAGGTGTGTGTGCGTGCATGTGTATGGCCACTGAAGCACTTTGACTATCAATGGATTTCAGGACGCAGTGGATTAGATCGAATCACAACACAAATTAAACATTAGCAGAACAAGGTTGTTGTCGTACTGCTGCTTAAAGAATATAAGCAAAAGAAGCCCAAAAAAAGCACTAAGCACAGCGTCATCAAGCATCTTGTTATCCGGAGCGAGGACTACAGTGTTTTCTTCCGGTAAACGTAAACACGTAACATCCGCCCCACCCGCTATTTAATCAGAAACCTTCCCTGACCCAAACCTTGCGCGGGCCCGAATAAAGGTGATTAAACTGATCTCCGTGTAAACCCTCATTCGGAATGAATATTTCTCATGTAAACTACCTGGAAAGACTTTAATTCCAAATGATTTCATTCAGATTTATTTAATTCCAAATGAGAAGCCATCATGTAACCGCACCCAGTGAAACAACATGTTAATTGAAGTTACGAGACTCAAAACAGACATCTGTGTCCTGATGGAAGTGAACGGGAAAAATCTTTTCAACAGCCTCACATCAATCAATCAATCAGTCAATCAATTTTATTAATAAAGCCCAATATGACAAATCACAATTTGCCTCACAGGGCTTTACAGCATACGACATCCCTCTGTCCTTATGACCCTCACAGCTGATCAGGAAAAACTCCCCAAAAAACCCTTCAACAGGGAAAAAAAACGGTAGAAACCTCAGGAAGAGCAACTGAGGAGGGATCCCTCTTCCAGGAAGTCAAACGCTTAAGCCGCTGTGTTAGATTGGCTTCAAAGTCTGGTGCACTAGCCCCAACGTTAGCGAGCAGAGTTAGCCTCCAATTAGAACCTGACAAGGGTCATTAGTAAGCTGGACTGTTAAGATGGACTGTCAAGGTGGACGGTTAGGGTGGACTGTTAAGGTGGACCAACTGTGATAACAAAGTTCACTCTTTCTATCTGTGGCTGTTGTTCTGGAGACAGATTATTGTTTTTGTTTATCAGGTTTTATTCATTATGTAAATTTTCTGATGGTGTTTTGTAGGGCTGTAGTCAACCAAAGAAAATCTTGGTCAACTAACACACATAATCTTCAACTAATCGATTAGTTGATTAGTTCTGCGGTGGTGTGTCTGTGTCACTCTGCAGTTACACCTCCAAAACACTAGTTGGCAGTGGAGGACTGTGTTAAGAGCTGTAAAGTTAAGTTCAAATCAAACTTTATTTATACAGTTGATTCAAAACACACATTAAACACACATTAAACATGGCTTAATAGAGACAGTTTCAAACACAAGTACGCAAACTGGCTTCACTACAAATCGCAGCATTCACAGACAAACATTTGTCTTTATCTGGACACATTTTCCCCACAAATACAACATGCCAACATTATTAGCACAAGCCTATGGCGTTTTACACTGTATAAATTAGCCTAGCGTCTAACGATCTTTCCCTCATGTTATATAAAACCAGGGACAACAGCAACATGTAACAAAGGTAACGGCACATAATTTGACTCCATTACAACTCATAACATTCACCGACAAAACAACTGTCTTATACTAAACATGTTTTCCAAACAAATACAACATGCTAATGTTATTAGCGCCAGCCTATGGCGTTTTACATTGTATACATTAGCCTAGCAACGAACGGAGATTTCCTCTGCTCATATCCACCTATTTTTAACGGAAACACGGAGGCAAAACAGAACGCAGCCAGCTTCCGTTTTTTTGTGCGACACCTCCGGTCCAGCACTCTTACCATTATGTAAATGGGAATCGCCTTGTTGTTTACCTTGCCGAGTTTAGCTATATATATGTATATATCACATTTTTCACATCACTATATCACCATTCAGACTAATCTGATGTTTGTAAAGTCTATAAACACAATGACTGAACAAACATTAGTATTTTCTCTGTGTGTAATTAATAACATGGTTATCGTAGATTAGCTGGGTTAGGGGTTATGGGGCATGAGGGAAAGTGGCTGACCGGAAGTCACGCACAAAAAAACGGAAGTTGATCACTATTTACTTCCGTGTTTGAAAATAAGGTGTATGAAGCCAGGATAAATCCCTGAAGGATAAATCACACGCAAGACTTAAAATGCTATTTTAGTGGAGGCTTTACTGTCTTCACAATTTATTGTTTCTTATCTGTGAAATACAAGTAAATACAAGCTTAGTCACCACTGAGGGAAATGGTGTCAGCTTACAGTCACCACGACACTGAGCGTGAGGGTGGGGGAGTCTAACTTTCTGACAACAACGGGAGTGTTTTGAAAACACCCCCATTTTCACAGGTAACTTAGCCTGTCCCCCGCCGCAGGAAATAATGGATTAATCCTGGAAAGCTGTTGATGTAGCTCTTTTCTCCTGATGAAAGTAACATGGCGATTATTCGACAAATGAGAATTTGGTCGGACGAGAGCATAGCGACCAAATAATCGACTAGTCATCCAGGAGACTACAGCCCTAGTGTTTTATATAAATTCATATTTATATGTTTAAGTGTATTTTACACAGTTAACAGTATAATGTTTAATTTTTTTCTTCGCATTAAAGCAGCTGTTCTTTCATATTGTTGAACGTCGTTTTGTGCCTGTTTTTATTTTAAGTAGAAGTTAAGACAGCGTTTATGGAACAGTGCCGCTTTAAAAGAATCATTTTAGCACCAGTGTAAAAACCCCAAAGTTGTCCAACCGTACAGACCATTATGTTCTATCTTGACTTTGTTGTCTTGTTTACAGTCTCAATGTCCGACTGTTAGTGTTTTTGACCATGTCTGATTCTGTTTTAACAACGGAGACAAATAGATCTCAGTAAATAACCAGTGAACACAAAGACTAACGTCTCCTGACACTGACATGATCCTTAGTGATGATCGAGATGACCCTAACCCTCTGAATCACTCGCCTCCTCTTCTCTCTGCAGACTCCACATTTACATGGCTGGTGGTAGCTGTGGTGGGCATGTCCTGCTTCCTGTCTGTGGTCTCTGTCTTCCTGTACGTCCTCTTCAAACCTAAAAGGAAAAAGAAGATGGATTACATCCTGGCTCGACAGAACAGCACCTTCTAACACGGACCTCCTTTAATGTGTTTCAGTAGCCTGTCATGCACTGTGTGCATGTGGAGTCGTGCAGTGACATCACCAGGATGCGTTCAGGGTCCAACACTCCTTTTACAGAGACTTAATATTTGTAAATCAGTGGCTATATTCAGCTCCAGTAACGTGCTGTTAGTCAGTGTCCGTCATGTCTTTATTCTCCACTAAGCGTTACTCAACAACGTGATATCGCTTCAATAATGAGGCATCTGTTTTATTTAAGTATTATTTGTAACTTTTCTTTCATGGATCCATGTCGAATCTGAGGCAGAAATATCCTGCTGGCATCTAACCCAAAACTATATGTGGTCAAATTCAGTTCAGTCTTCTGTAACATCTGCGTCCACGTGTCCAACACACAGTTCAATGTGAGGTCATTCAAACACTCCATTAGATGATGTGTTCAGTGACCACGTCAGTCCAACACTGTCAGAGACATTTATAAAGTCACAAACACAAAGGAGGAAGATTATTATAGAAACACCTCTCACTGACTCGTTCACAGCAGCAATTAATCAGTCAATTTCCAACTATTAAATTAATTAACTCATTTGATAATTATTTAATTTCTCAGACTGAATATTTCCTGGTTTCTTTCCTCTGTGACAGTAAACTGAACATCTGTGAGGATGTCATTAAGAGAAACATTTTATAGATGAAACATTTACTGATTAATCAAAACAATCGACAGATTAATCAACTATGGAAATAATCGTGTGTTGCATCCCTCTTACAAACACAGAGGCAATATTCACACTGGTGGTGATACCATCCTGTTGATAGTCTGATACCATCCTGTGGATGGTCGGATACCACCCTGTTGATAGTCTGATACCATCCTTTTGATAGTCAGATACCATCCTGTTGATAGTCAGATACCATCCTGTTGATAGTCAGATACCATCCTGTCAATATTCAGATACCATCCTGTTGATAGTCAGATACCATCCTGTTGATGGTCAGATACCATTATGTTGATAGTCAGATACCATCCTGTCGATGGTCAGATACCATCCTGTTGATATTCAGATACCATCCTGTTGATGGTCAGATACCATCCTGTTGATGGTCAGATACCATCATGTCGATAGTCAGATACCATCCTGTCAATATTCAGATACCATCCTGTCGATAGTCAGATACCATCCTGTTGATAGTCAGATACCATCCTGTCAATATTCAGATACCATCCTGTTGATAGTCAGATACCATCCTGTTGATGGTCAGATACCATTATGTTGATAGTCAGATACCATCCTGTCGATGGTCAGATACCATCCTGTTGATATTCAGATACCATCCTGTTGATGGTCAGATACCATCCTGTTGATGGTCAGATACCATCATGTCGATAGTCAGATACCATCCTGTCAATATTCAGATACCATCCTGTCGATAGTCAGATACCATCCTGTTGATAGTCAGATACCATCCTGTCGATGGTCAGATACCATCCTGTTGATAGTCAGATACCATCCTGTTGATAGTCAGATACCATCCTGTCGATGGTCAGATACCATCCTGTTGATGGTCAGATACCATCATGTCGATAGTCAGATACCATCCTGTCAATATTCAGATACCATCCTGTCGATAGTCAGATACCATCCTGTTGATGGTCAGATACCATCCTGTTGATATTCAGATACCATCCTGTTGATAGTCAGATACCATCCTGTTGATAGTCAGGCTCGCAAGCTGCTGTATTGGACTGCATTAGATTTTACAGTATATATTTACAGTTTATTTTTTAAAATGCAGTAAAGCTCTCAGGGAAACATCTTGTACGGTAAAAGTAGAAAGTTAAGTCTGTTTTTAAATGTCTGACCATTTATATATCAAATCTGAATAAAGGAGTGATGTGTGAAAAAGCTCTGTATCGACATCTATGTTTGATTAAATGAAGTATTTTATAGTTATAGTAGTTATAATCTTAAATTAAACATTAGATTATTATATTTAAAGTATTTGATGGTTTAACTGTTGTGATGACTGCTCTTACATCGCTACAACTTGACAACGCTGAGTGTGGAAATATCACATCTGATTTTACATGATGCAAATTTATTTACTTAATTAGGTTTCTGTGGGCCCTTGAATGCAGCACAGGCAGAAAATACAATATACCTCCTCAGGCGTTGGTGCTCCGTCTGTGTCTAGATTACGATCTGCGCCCTCAGATTGTGGTGCTCCGTTGGTGTCCAGATTACGATCTGTGCCCTCAGATTGTGGTGCTCCATCTGTGTCCTGTAATTGTAATTTTATTTTCTTTGTGTATTCTTTGTGTTTTCAAATACTTCAGAATGTCTAGACCTCTTAACCTCACACCTAGATACAAAATCCTGCAGGATACGCCACGTGTGAAACACACCCTAGGGGGTCGGAGTCAATAGCTGCGGCAGACGAAAGAGTTTGAAAACAATGGGTAGGGGCGCTGCTCTCTGCCGCAGACAGAAGGGTGTGAAACACATCGTAAGAGGCGTTCCTCAGGTATAAATGTTTAGGCTTTCCTATGTTCGGGGTCTTTAGTCATTCTGACCGCTCGTGTGATGACTGACCTTTTCTTTGCACAGAAAATAAAAACCTTGTCGGCCGGCAGAAGTCTCTATTTCATTATTCACCAGCAGCAGAGAATTTCCACAGTCCAGATTACGATCTGGGCCCTCAGATTGTGGTGCTCCATCTGTGTCCAGATTACAATCTGCGCCCTCAGAATGTGGTGCTCCGTCTGTGTCCATATTACGATCTGCGCCCTCATCATGTGGTGCTCCGTCGGTGTCCAGATTATGATCTGCGCCCTCAGATTGTGGTGCTCCATCTGTGTCCATATTACAATACGCGCCCTCAAAATGTGGTGTCTGGTTGTGTCTAGATTATGATCTGCGCCCTCAGATTGTGGTGCTCCGTCTGTGTCCAGATTAAGATCTGCGCCCTCAGAATGTGATGCTCTGTCTGTGTCCAGATTATGATATGCGTTCTCAGAATGTGGTGCTCCGTCTGTGTCCAGATTAAGATCTGCGCCCTCATCATGTGGTGCTCCGTCGGTGTCCAGATTATGATCTGCGCCCTCAGATTGTGGTGCTCCATCTGTGTCCATATTACAATACGCGCCCTCAAAATGTGGTGTCTGGTTGTGTCTAGATTATGATCTGCGCCCTCAGATTGTGGTGCTCCGTCTGTGTCCAGATTAAGATCTGCGCCCTCAGAATGTGATGCTCTGTCTGTGTCCAGATTATGATATGCGTTCTCAGAATGTGGTGCTCCGTCTGTGTCCAGATTACGATCTCCACCCTCAGAATGTGGTGTCTGTCTGTTTCCAGATTATGATCTGCGCCCTCAGATTGTGGGGCTCCGTCTGTGTCCAGATTAAGATCTGCGCCCTCAGAATGTGATGCTCTGTCTGTGTCCAGATTATGATATGTGCTCTCAGTATGTGGTGCTCCGTCTGTGTCCAGATTACGATCTGTGCCCTCAGAATGTGGTGCTCCGTCTGTGTCCAGATTATGATACGCGCCCTCAAAATGTGGTGTCTGTCTGTGTCCAGATTATGATCTGCGTCCTCAGATTTTGGGGCTCCATCTGTGTCCAGATTACGATATGCGCCCTCACATTGTGGTGTCTGTCTGTGTCCAGATTACGATCTGTGTCCTCAGATTGTGGTGCTCCGTCTGTGTCCAGATTAAGATATGCGCTCTCAGAATGTGTTGCTCCGTCTGTGTCCAGATTACGATCTGCGCCCTCAGAATGTGGTGCTCCGTCTGTGTCCATATTACGATCTGCACCCTCATCATGTGGTGCTCCGTTGGTGTCCAGATTACGATCTGTGCCCTCAGATTGTGGTGCTCCGTCTGTGTCCAGATTAAGATCTGCGCCCTCAGAATGGGGTGCTCTGTCTGTGTCCAGATTACGATATGCGCTCTCAGATTGTGGTGCTCCGTCTGTGTCCAGATTAAGATCTGCGCCCTCAGAATGTGGTGTCTGTCTGTGTCCAGATTACGATATGCGCTCTCAGATTGTGGTGCTCCGTCTGTGTCCAGATTATGATCTGCGTCCTCAGATTGTGGTGCTCTGAATAACAGAACTGAATATAAATTTTACACAACACTCTTTATGTCCAGTTCCAAAAAAAGAAGATCAGTAAATTCCACAGATAATGGACTGAGTGACACTGCTAATTTTTTTTATCAGAGTTTTTATGGCTCACTGAGGTCAGAGGCAGAACACTGATACCGTGGAGCCACAGCAACATGTAATTCAAGTGTTTCTACTTTCTCTTAGCTGTTGGCTGAGTGTGGGAGGAAACTGTCGTAGACACGGACAAAACATGTAAACTCTACACAGAAAGGCCTCCACCTGCCCTCCAGGCCACCGTACCTGCACAGAAACGGAAACACACATAACTATTACTCATAAAGATGTGTTCTCGTTAACTCCTCAGCTGAGACACCACAGTCAGTAGATAGAGTCAGACACAGTTAAATAGACAAAATAAAACTTTTATTTATGTACATGTATATATATGTATATGTATATATATAGTACAGGCCAAAAGTTTGGACACACCTTCTCATTCAATGCGTTTTCTTTATTTTCATGACTATTTACATTGTAGATTCTCACTGAAGGCATCAAAGCTATGAATGAACACATGTGGAGTTATGTACTTAACAAAAAAAGGTGAAATAACTGAAAACATGTTTTATATTCTAGTTTCTTCAAAATAGCCACCCTTTGCTCTGATTACTGCTTTGCACACTCTTGGCATTCTCTCCATGAGCTTCAAGAGGTAGTCACCTGAAATGGTTTCCACTTCACAGGTGTGCCTTATCAGGGTTAATTAGTGGAATTTCTTGCTTTATCAATGGGGTTGGGACCATCAGTTGTGTTGTGCAGAAGTCAGCTTAATACACAGCCGACAGCCCTATTGGACAACTGTTAAAATTCATATTATGGCAAGAACCAATCAGCTAACTAAAGAAAAACGATTGGCCATCATTACTTTAAGAAATGAAGGTCAGTCAGTCCGGAAAATTGCAAAAACTTTAAATGTGTCCCCAAGTGGAGTCGCAAAAACCATCAAGCGCTACAACGAAACTGGCACACATGAGGACCGACCCAGGAAAGGAAGACCAAGAGTCACCTCTGCTTCTGAGGATAATTAATCCGAGTCACCAGCCTCAGAAATCGCAAGTTAACAGCAGCTCAGATCAGAGACCAGATGAATGCCACACAGAGTTCTAGCAGCAGACCCATCTCTAGAACAACTGTTAAGAGGAGACTGCGCCAATCAGGCCTTCATGGTCAAATAGCTGCTAGGAAACCACTGCTAAGGAGAGGCAACAAGCAGAAGAGATTTGTTTGGGCCAAGAAACACAAGGAATGGACATTAGACCAGTGGAAATCTGTGCTTTGGTCTGATGAGTCCAAGTTTGAGATCTTTGGTTCCAACCACCGTGTCTTTGTGAGACGCAGAAAAGATGAACGGATGGATTCCACATGCCTGGTTCCCACTGTGAAGCATGGAGGAGGAGGAGGTGTGATGGTGTGGGGGTGTTTTGCTGGTGACACTGTTGGGGATTTATTCAAAATTGAGGGCACACTGAACCAGCATGGCTACCACAGCATCCTGCAGCGACATGCCATCCCATCCGGTTTGCGTTTAGTTGGACGATCATTTCTTTTTCAACAGGACAATGAGCCCAAACACACCTCCAGGCTGTATAAGGGCTATTTGACCAAGAAGGAGAGTGATGGAGTGCTGCGGCAGATGACCTGGCCTCCACAGTCACCGGACCTGAACCCAGTTGAGATGGTTTGGGGTGAGCTGGACCGCAGAGTGAAGGCAAAGGGGCCAACAAGTGCTAAACACCTCTGGGAACTCCTTCAAGACTGTTGGAAAACCATTTCAGGTGACTACCTCTTGAAGCTCATGGAGAGAATGCCAAGAGTGTGCAAAGCAGTAATCAGAGCAAAGGGTGGCTATTTTGAAGAAACTAGAATATAAAACATGTTTTCAGTTATTTCACCTTTTTTTGTTAAGTACATAACTCCACATGTTCATTCATAGTTTTGATGCCTTCAGTGAGAATCTACAATGTAAATAGTCATGAAAATAAAGAAAACGCATTTAATGAGAAGGTGTGTCCAAACTTTTGGCCTGTACTGTGTATATATATATATATATATATATATATATATATATGTATATGTATAAACGACGAATCCTGCCGGTTGTGGGTTGAAGGGGGGTCACAGACACAGATAGGAATACGTATTCCTGTCAAAAGTGTGCTCCGCGGTGCAAGATAATGGCTTAACGGCAACGGAGAAGCCTGGCTCCAGGTCCAATAATGTCCTCTTCTTGGCGTCATGAGTACCTGAACAGCCGAGCTGTGGCGTGTCAGAGGAGAAACAAGCTGTTCACATTTCTCTCTTTGTGGCAGATAAAGCTCCACAAACCTCACCGCACTTTAGGGACTGTTCTTTACTTATGAAGGGACTGTTCTTTACTTGTCAGGGGAGGAGGGTGGCTGGTTGATTTTTATTTCATTTATTTATTGTATTTTGATCCCCCCTATGTTAATCACTTATCAATGCTGTTTTTGATGTATGAATAAGTCAATAAGTAATTTATTCCATTGAAATATCATTGATGTATTATAGAAAAGGGATTTATCTTTTTATAAAGGACAAAAGGCACATCTGCCTCATTTTTTGCTGTGGTATCGTGATACTACTCAGAACTGTGATACTGTCACTGGTATCTTACTATGGGTCCTAATTTTGGTACCGTGACAACACTATCTCTCTCTCTCTCTCTCTCTCTCTCTCTCTCTCTCTCTCTCTCTCTCTCTTCTAATATGAGATAAAAGAACAACTGAACCTCATTTACCTTAGTGAAAAGGTATTCATTTGAATGGAACCATAAGCCATTTAAAGAGTCAAAACTGTTTTGGTTTTGTTCATAGTATTGATGTCATGATCTTAGGTATGTATATATAGTATATATATATATATATATACTGTATATACATACTGTATATATGTGTGTGTTATCGGTTATCAGTTATCGGTATCGGTCTTTAGGAGGTGAAAGTTATCGGTATCGGTTTAAAAGAAAAGTTATTGTGCATCCCTAATATATATATATATATATATATATATATATATATATATATGTATGTATGTATGAATATATGTGTGTGTACACACACACACACACACACACACACACACACATATATATATATATATATATATATATGTATATGTATGTGTGTACATATATATATATATGTGTGTGTGTGTATTTGGGGCGTAATGGTACACAAAAATCTCGGTTCGGTACGTACCTCACAAGTCATGGTTCGTTTTTTTTCGGTACAGTAATGAAAAAAAATAGACAACTATTAAATATCTTTTACTTATTGGTAACCTTATTAAAACATACCACCACAGCAGTTAACTCTTTTTACACAATTTTTGAATGAAACAAATATATATATGTAAAATCCTGATTTTTCACATTGTTTGAATGAAAATAGAAATATAAAAGTGAAAAAAAAAAAAAAAATCCTGCTGGTTTTTTAACACATTTTTTGAATGAAAAATATAAATATGCATCTGCTCTAACAGTTTCACTCAATTAAAATAAAAAGTATAGTGCAGCTGGTCAGCTTTAAAGCCTGCTCAGATTCAGTTTTACTAGGAACTTACTTAGCTTTCCCACTTTGTTAAAGTGCAGTAAACAAAACATGCGTATATCTAAAGTGCAGCTTAAACAATTTTACTCAACTCCAGTGGATGCTGATTATTTCTTTAGCACGATGGTCAGGGAAACGCTCTTTCTTTTTAAACGACGACGATATCGTAGTTTGCACCAGATTGCTTTTTCTAGTCATGCCGGTTAACGTTCAAACTCGGATGGTGTCGCTTTAGATGCGTTAGCATGTTAGACGTGTTTCCAAGTACATACCTGACCGCTGTTCTGCAGTGTCGGCACACTGCTTTTGTCTCACTTGTTTATTTCCATCTTCGTATTTTACCCTGAAACCAAAGTGTTCCCAAACGGAGGACTTAAGGTTTGTGGGTGGGTCTTCAGGTTCGTCAGGCTCACTTGCCATGTTGTCAAAATGTGAGAATGCGCTGCACAATGTGAAAGCGGAGATTTGCGGTCGGACTCGGTCCGTCACTCAATTATGTCCGTCGGGGAACTAAATATTTTAAATGGTTTGACTTGCAATAACGGAATTAAAATAAAACAAAATAAAATAAAATAATATCCTGCGCCCAATAATTCGGTACAGGGTCGTGCCAAACTGAAAGTCACGTACCGCACGGTTCGACACAAATACATGTACCGTTACGGCCCTAGTGTATATACATATATATATATATATATATATATATATGTGTGTGTGTATATGTATATATATGTGTATATGTATATATGTTTAAACCTGTGGTTAAATGTAAATATAAAGTCAGAATTATTTACAGAAAACAAAAATAGTTTCATGTTTAAAACAGTGATGACATATATTAGTAGTGATTGACAAGTCCAAGTTATCTGTGTTTTTTTGTTTAGAGGACAATTTGATCAGTTTGTCTGCAGTATTTTAATCTCACATTTCCCTGAGCGCCCACCAGAGAGCTCCACATGACAAGAGTGTTACATGGAGCCTTCAGAGACAGAAACATAAACCATGAACTCCAGACGGCTGCTCTCATCAACCTGACATGAATGAGTGTCATTAAGGATTAATGAGTGTAATTAAGGATTACTGTGACAGAACAGAGTGGGACAAACACCAATCTGTGTCTTTATATGAATTAACTTGTGTCCTCTCAGATTAAAACAGTAGCAGGGTGTGCATCATCTGAGCAGCAGGATCCAGCCTGTTCTCCTCCCTCTTATTGCTTCACACATTAGGACACTCGCTGGCTTTCAACAGATCCTGAAAAGGAAGTTGCAACATGTGCTGAAGTCTCCACAGAAGAGGAAGTCACAGCTGGAACAGACCTGAACTCACATTTCAGTGTTTTTCTTTTTTTAAAAGATGTTTTTACAGGACTGTCATGTGACCTGAGGAGACTGCTGCCTTTACAGGACGACTCGAGTCAGACGGGTGAGTTCTCTGAACACTGTAACATGAGAGTTGGGATGATTATAGTACTCTGTACAACCACATCTGTCCTCGCCGTTGACCGACTGCAGGACAACCTACTACACATCTGTCCTCGCCGTTGACCGACTGTAGGACGACCTGCTACACATCTGTCCTCGCCGTTGACTGACTGTAGGACGACCTGCAACACATCTGTTTCTTCTCTTTCATAAACCTGAACTCGACTGAAGACACAAAATGATTTTTTTTACAGGTGGAAGAAACAGAAGTTTACAGTGGGGCAGAACAACAGCTCAGTCATTTTGCTCTGCTGTCACTCTGAATGAGTCATGTTTAAATCTGTCAGCAGGAAGTGAGCGCTGACTCACACACATGTGCATGTTCACCACTGCTGCAGTTTACAAATCATCAATTACTCAAAAAAAGAAGTTGTCCTTTTTTCTCATTAAAAAGGTCTCAAAAGATCCAACACTCAGAAGACATCACCATCATCACCATCATTGTAGGAAATATTGATTGTTACCTAATGTATAATGTATGATGTATAATTTATTCTGTGGCAGCATTTATTAAATAAATGCTTGCCGACATTCTCCACCATTTTGTATGAAAAGTTTGATTGATATGATTCATTTAGGGTTTGCATTCTCCACCACTGCATATGTAAGACTTGTTTGATTATAAACAGTTTATTTGGGTGCCTACGTTTTTCCACCATGAATACTGTAGGGTTTGATTAGCTCAGTATTAGGAAAAAGTGACGTTAATAAGAATTATTAAACATAACCACTTTAATTATTCATCCAGCAATATAATTTCATAGTCAGACTAATAAAACCACACCTCTTGTTGATCAGGCAAGAATGTTTAACGCACTTTGGGGAAATTATTAATTATCACTTGTCAATTCAAATAGAGCTCAAATAGCCAGAATCTTTGCAACTGTAAAGTGACCGAATGTAATCTTACAGAAAAACCAAGACAGCGACTTTATAGACAAACATTTATTCTAAACTACTGACACAGAAGACCAAGATGCAATACAACTAACAACAGACAAGGCAATGAGTAAATGCAGCTATGAGTGGAATGAAATGAATACAGCGATGCTAATGAATGAATGACCAAAGTGAACCAGATGAAGCAGTGAGCAATGATGAGATAATTATCAGAGGAAACTTTAACATGGACCTGTGAAAAGCATCATTCAACAGCTGAGAGGCATTGGAAGCCAACAAAAAGGGAAACATCTGAAAACTTAGGGGAAATCTTAGTTTTATCTAATGCTCCCTACCATACTTATTAAACTATGCATCAAACCCCAGCACAGGAAAATTATGTTGTTTCACCTGAGTTGTAGCAGACCAGAAAGAAGATGCTCTGGAGGGGGAAGAGGAGAAAGCAGCGCTGCTCTTTGGTGTGAACCGCTCCTGGTGCTGTCCCACAGGGCAGCCTGCTCAGCTGGTCCTCCTTGGTTGAACTTCTTTGAGTCCTTGGGCACTTTTGGGCGTTCTTGAGCCCACATGGCAAGTTTGGCTTGGTTGAGCTTGGCCCTCCATGTCATCTTTACACACCCAGTGCGGGCATGCAGGAGTCTGCCTTTCTTCAGTCCTGACCTTGTTGGTCCAGGACACAGGGGTTAGGCAGACCTTGTGGCATGAAGTTCTTTCTGTTGGGTTTCAGCATGTTCAGTTCTGCTCAGGATGCAATCAAATTGCCCAGCGGGGCCACACTGGATGGGGCCCAGCATGGCCCGCCAGCTTCTCAAAAGTTCTTCTTCAAGTTCTTCTTTTTCTTTAACTTCTTAAAGAAAATTTACTTAACAAGACAAAAAGTCTCTTCTCATCTTATAGTTGATAAAAGGGGTTGAGACTGGCAGGCAGGCAGGCTCCACCATCTGTGCTGTGATTGGCCTTGCCAGCTGTCTGCCTCCGGCTGATGTCCAGTAGGAGCAGTTCACTTTCACTGGCGGGACATTTCACTCCTCCCCTCCTGTACCTTTGCTAGTTTAAAGTTTAATTTACTTTAATTGCTTCCTAGATAGTTGATGAAGCTTGGATCATTTCTAATGCTTCCATATTTACCAACGAGGCACTGTCTGCTATTGAATGGTACCAAACACACATTGTCTGCAACAGGATATTACCAACTTGTAAATAAGTGGTCAACAGACACTACTAATTCAGATTTAAATGTTATACATGGTAATCATGTTATAACATCATATATATACATGTATATATACATATAAATATATGTATATATACATGTGTATATATATGCACAGTTATATATGCACAGTTTGCGACGTGTCGTAAACTCTCCCACCACATCTGGTGATGTGCGGGTTGTTGAGAGCTTATCAGTTGAGTGAAGGTCTATATTTGAAGTGACCCAGTGGTTGGTCACCAATTCTTCTTTGATGTCAGGATGCTGAGTAAAAGTCCATTAGTCCATAACAATGGAAATTTATAGAGTGATTTCTAATGATGTTACCTAAAGGAAGCATATATAGAGTAAATAGGATTGGTCCGAGCACAGAACCTTGTGGAACTCCAAAACAAACTTTGGTACATAAGGATGATTCATTATGAACGTCAAGAAACTGAAAACGATCAGATAAATAAGATTTAAACCAGCTCAGTGCAGAACCTTTTAGGCCAATTAAGTGATCCAGTCTCTGCAGTAGAATTTGATGGTCAATGGTGGCAAACGCCGCACTAAGATCTAATAAAACAAGTACAGACACAAGTCCTTTGTCTGAAGCAAAGAGAAGGTCATTTGTAATTTTAACTAGTGCTGTCTCAGTGCTATGATGCACTCTAAATCCTGACTGAAATTCCTCAAATAAATTATTATCATGGAGAAAATCACACAGCTGGTCTGCGACTACTTTCTCAAGGATCTTTGACTATTTTATCCTCAGCGGGTGTGTCGCTGAGTGGGGAAAAACGGTTGGAAACGTGAACAGGCTGGTGGTGAGCCGTGGGCTTCGGCTTGGAGCTGTGCTTCTGGCGAACTGTAACCCAACCTCCCGGCTGAACGGGAGTTGCCGGAGGACAGTTAGCAGAAGCTAAGGCTATGCTATGTGGCTCCGCACCGGCTACAGGGGGCTGGCTAACTACCGCAGCTGCTGAATGGTTTTCCATGGTGCGGAGCCGCGCTTCTAATTCACTAAGCCTCGCCTCCAACGCAGCAAATAAGCTACACTTATTACAATTACCACTGTCGCTAAAGGAGGCAGAGGCATAACTGAACATCTGGCACACCGAGCAGGAGAGAGCAGACGGAGAAGCCATCGCTAGCTGTAAAGCTAATGTAGCTACCAAGGCTAGTAACGTGCAAACAACAGCTAAGAGATTAGCGAGAAAGTCGTTGAAGGGAGGAGAGCTATAAGTGCTTAAACAGAACCAGTGTGGGTTAAGATTTCAAGTAGACGTTAAAACAACTGAAGTGAGAAAGAAGAAAGCAGTCTAGCAGAATCCACCAGAGCAGTACAGAGACACTGTCACAGAAACACCGGAAATGACACAACTCGCTTACCGCAATACGTCAGCACGTCAGCACCTATCTGATGACATAGTTTCTCTAGATGGCATTGCTCTGGCCTCTAGCACTACCGTAAGAAACCTCGGAGTAACATTTGATCAAGATTTGTCTTTTTTTTCTCATTTAAAACAAACCTCACGGACTGCATTTTTTCATCTACGTAATATTGTGAAAATTAGGCCTATCCTGACCTGAAAAGATGCAGAAAAATTGGTCCACGCTTTTGTTACCTCTAGGCTGGATTACTGTAACTCTCTATTATCAGGTAGCTCTAGTAAGTCCTTAAAAACTCTCCAGCTAATTCAGAATGCAGCAGCACGTGTACTAACAGGAACTAAGAAACGAGATCATATTTCTCCTGTTTTAGCTTCGCTGCACTGGCTCCCTGTAAAATCCAGAATTGAATTAAAAATCCTACTGTTAACTTATAAAGCTCTAAATGGTCAAGCTCCGTCATATCTTAGAGAGCTCATAGTGCCATATTATCCCACCAGAACACTGCGCTCTGAGAACGCAGGGTTACTCGTGGTCCCTAAAGTCTCCAAAAGCAGATCAGGAGCCAGAGCCTTCAGCTATCAGGCTCCTCTCCTGTGGAATCATCTTCCTGTTACGGTCCGGGAGGCAGACACTGTCTCCACATTTAAGACTAGACTTAAGACTTTCCTCTTTGATAAAGCTTATAGTTAGGGCTGGCTCAGGCTTGCTTGTGGCTGAGTGTGTAGTTCATGTTGTGGCTGAGTGTGTAGTTCATGTTGTGACTGAGTGTGTAGTTCATGTTGCAGCTGAATGTGTAGTTCATGTTGCGACTGTTTTCTGTCTGAAAAGGGACATTTACTTGGGGACCGCGGTCGATGTGGACAAACTCGTTGAATGGATGTTTGTGTCTTGTGGGGATTGCTCTCTCTGGTGGGGAAGTCCGAGGCGGATTCACACCTCTGCACAACCACACTTTGGTTTTACTGTGGTTTTTGGAAGAATTGCCCAACTAGGTCAACTGCAGTGATGGGAACCAAAAATGTCTCTGTCAGATGCTCCATGTCAGTGTTTTGGGTCACAGGTCGTTTACTGAATTATAGAGTATATAAATCTTTGCCAGTCTCAGCAGTGGTTCAGACAGCACATGAAGAGGAGTCAGTTTTAGAAACGCCTCATTTTTCCACGTCAATATTTACAGGAACATGTAATTATGTTCTTTAGATAGATAAATTAAAACAACTGTTTGGTAGGGCCGTAACGGTACATGTGTTTGTGTCGAACCGTGCGGTACGTGACTTTCGGTTTGGCACAACCCTGTACCGAATTATTGGGCGCAGGATATTATTTTATTTTATTTTGTTTTATTTTAATTCCATTTTTGTGAGCCAAACCATTTAAAATATCTAGTTCCCCGACGGACATTATTGAGTGACGGCCCGAGTCTCGTAAATCTCCGCTTTCACTTTGTGCAGCGCATTCTCACATTTTGACAACATGGCAAGTGAGCCTGACGAACCTGAAGACCCACCCACAAACCTTAAGTCCTCCGTTTGGGAACACTTTGGTTTCAGGGTAAAATACGAAGATGGAAATAAACAAGTGGACAAGACAAAGGCAGTGTGCCGACACTGCAGAACAGCGGTCAGGTATGTACTTGGAAACACGTCTAACATGCTAACGCATCTAAAGCGACACCATCCGAGTTTGAACGTTAACCAGCATGACTAGAAAAAGCAATCGGTGCAAACTACGATATCGTCGTCGTTTAAAAAGAAAGAGCGTTTCCCTGACCATTGTGCTAAAGAAATTATCAACGCCACTGGAGTTGAGTAAAATTGTTTAAGCTGCACTTTAGATATAAGCATGTTTTGTTTACTGCACTTTAACAAAGTGGGAAAGCTAAGTAAGTTCCTAGTAAAACTGAATCTGAGCAGGCTTTAAAGCTGACCAGCTGCACTATACTTTTTATTTTAATTGAGTAAAATGTTAGAGCAGATGCATATTTATATTTTTCATTCAAAAAATGTGTTAAAAAACCAGCAGGATTTTTTTTTTTTTCACTTTTATATTTCTATTTTCATTCAAACAATGTGAAAAATCAGGATTTTATATATATATTTGTTTCATTCAAAAATTGTGTAAAAAGAGTTAACTGCTGTGGTGGTATTTTTTAATAAGGTTACCAATAAGTAAAAGATATTTAATGGTTGTCTAATTTTTTGCATTACTGTCCCGAAAAAAAAACAACGAACCGTGACTTGTGTAGTGAGGTATGTACCAAACCAAGATTTTTGTGTACCGTTACACCCCTACTGTTTGGTGTTTAGTGACCAAACTTTTGGGTCTAAATTGTGTTAAATGATTTTGGTAAATGTATAATTCTGTCGTTAAGCTGATTTGTTTTATTTAGAGGTCACGGTGAATCATTATGGTTCAGAGAAGCTTCTGCTGATGGTTGTTTGGATTTTTTTTTAATAAGAGTATGAACTATAGTTGATGGTCGACACGTCCTCAGTTTGAAGCAACAGTCAGAGTACTGACATGAAGATGAGATATCTGGAGGAGTCTGGTGTTTTTAATGAGAGCATATATGGATATAATGGTGTAAGTTCTCCGTCAGACAGGGCTGTGTGACAGTGAGGTAAAGCAGAGAAAATATTCTAATCTGTTAACTTTAACTGATATCAATTTTTTTTGGTGGTTAAAGCACATTTTGTTGCTGCCTGGTCCACAGCAGAACGTCGCTTATCCTCATGATGATTCTCCTGCCTGCTTGTGGGACCTCTGCCTCCTCCTCAGTAAAATCCAACCTGTCCCTTTAACAGTGTGTTGAAACGCAAAGGAAGGTGAACAGACTGTTGAAGGGTGAAATGCAAACACAGTCTTCCTCCTCTTTGTCTGAGTTGTTTGTGCCTTCGTCCCGTGGAAGTGGGACAGAGCTGTTCAGTCATTGGCTGAGCCGCGCTGTTGAGTGTTTGCTCTGCACGCAAGGGTCAGAGGTGAGGTTTCCTCTGGTTAGCTCTGCAGTGTTGTGAACACTTTCTCATCCTTCCTTCGTCTGTTCGGTGCCTCTTTGTGTCACTCTCTCTGAGGTGAGTCATTTTTATTATGCACTATTCTGTCATCAGTGGACTAAAGTTTGTTTTACAGTCTCTGACTTTAAAAATACAAACTCTGCTACTGCAGGAGAATCAGAGTCTGTCTCAGATCAGCTCCTCGTTACCTTGTTAGAAATAGTAGGACTTCCCAGGCTTGGAGGAACACACCGTAAAGAGTTGCATGTTTACTGTTTTTAAGGAGTATGTTGTAAATCTGTCCACAAAGGAGACACACGTCCTTTTACACCAGAGACACCCGCTGTATCCAGTAAAGATCAACTATTTTTAATCTATTCATGGAGAGCAGTATTTACTGAACCATCAGAAATGATTTGTTTTAAGCTATCATGAAACTATCATTAACAATAATGAAACTATTATTAATTATAATGAAACTATCATTAACTACAATGTAACTATTATTAACTATAATGAAAGTATAATGAACTACCTCGGGTGTATTTTGGATGGTTGTTCAGTGTTGGTCTGAATCCTTCAGGTTATGTCAAACGTGTGAGGAAACCTCTCTCTGCTTGTATTTCAACTGTAAAGCTGTGCAGCAGTTTATTAATCACTTTATTATTCTGAGGTTATCAAAACAGCATAAAACTGAAACTGAAGGTTGGCCACGCTACTTGTGTCACACTTTACCTGTGGGTTTATTGATGACTAAACTCTTAACTGAGGTCAGATGAACTCTGTTAATGACTGTTTACTGTTAACTAGAGGTGTGGTCGAGTCACATGACTTGGACTCAAGTAAGACTTGAGTCACAGATGACTTTAGATTTGACTTGACAAAATCTAAAAAGACTCTGACTGTAGCACCAATGACGAGCGTCTCCAGTGACCAGTTTTTTTTTTAATAAAGTCTGGACCAGAGCATCAATGGCAAAGTTTGTTAAAGAGGTCTGAAACTTGGCTGATTATCATCAATAAGTCATATTCACAGACAAAAAATATTAGGATGAAACATGCAGGTGCAGCCGCCCCGAACACATCTCATTTATTTTATGTAGTTTTAAATAAATAAACAACGAAAACAAACAGTGGAAAAAGCAGAGGTGAATAAACCTGCCAGCAGTCATGTTGAGCATCTCACCACAAAACCAAAAATGCCAGTGATGATGGTGACTGAGAACTTTCTGTCACTTCACACTAACAACAACGACCTCTGTGAGAAACATCAGGTTCGGTCCTGCTTGTCATTTTCTCTCATGCTCTGCTGTAGGAAGGGTAACTCCCATTGTTTTCCCTTTTCAGCACTAAATGAGTCATGGAGCTTAAAATCCTCCCACAAGCTAAATGGCCTCAACTCTCCATCAATCCTCATTCTAATCTACACTGGAGAGGGGGGACATTTCCACCAATAATACCTGGGGTTTCTCAGTCAGGGGCTGAAATCTGTCATTGATATCAGAATATTTTCCATGTTGTTTCTAATCGTTCCATCAGAGCAGTACTCACTGTTGTATCTCAGTGTTTCCACAGCGTGATGATCCTGCATCTTTCATTTCTCAGAGAAAGTTAAAAATAAACTGGTTTAGAGGCAGAATGTGAGAATGTGCATGTTTCCTCTCAGTAGAGAGAGGAATCTTAACCTCTTGTAAAAAACATTCAAAGTGTATTAATGTAATGTGAAACATGTCACGTGAAATTAACAACATGTCCTTGTTTGCAAATTATGACCATGAAGAAAAATAACAAAGCTTTACCGGTCCTGGCTGGTTGTGTGACTGGTACGCTGACATACTTGGTGTGATGCTTATATTTTAGCTTGTACTGAGGACATGCTGTTTCAATTCTCATTATCATTTGGGATCACATCCTCTTCCTCTAAAAAAAACATGTTTTTTGCTTGCTTAGCACTTCTTCATCTCTCTAGGAACAAGAGAATATTACACTCCTATAACTGACACGAGAATATTAGACTCCTTTAACTGACAGGATAATATTACACTACTATAACTGACATGAGAATATTACACTCCTATAACTAACGTGAGAATATTACACTCCTTTAAATGACAGAATATTACACTCCTATAACTTATGTGAGAAGATTACAGTCCTTTAACTGACATGAGATGAGAATATTACACTCCTTTAATTGACATGAGCATATTAGACTCCTATAACTGACACGAGAATATTAGACTCCTTTAACTGACAGGATAATATTACACTCCTATAGCTGACATGAGAATATTACAGTCCTATAACTGACATGAGAATATTACACTCCTATAACTAATGTGGGAATATTACACTCCTTTAATTGACATGAGAACATTACAGTCCTTTAACTGACATGACATGAGAATATTACACTCCTATGACTGACATGAGATGAGAATATTCCACTCCAATAACTGACATGAGAATATTACACTCCTTTAACTGACATGATATGAGAATATTACACTCCTATAACTGACATGAGAATATTACACTCCTATAACTGACATGAGATGAGAATATTACACTCCTTTAACTGACATGAGAATATTACACTCCATTAACTGACATGACAACATTACACTCCTTTAACTGACATGAGATGAGAATATTACACTCCTATAACTGACATGAGATGAGAATATCACACTCCTATAACTGACATGAGAATATTACAGTCCTTTAACTGACATGAGATGAGAATATTACACTCCTTTAACTGACATGAGAATATTACATTCCATTAACTGACATGACAACATTACACTCCTATAACTGACATGAGATGAGAATATTACACTCCTTTAACTGACATGAGAATATTACACTCCATTAACTGACATGACAACATTACACTCCTTTAACTGACATGAGATGAGAATATTACACTCCTATAACTGACATGAGATGAGAATATCACACTCCTATAACTGACATGAGAATATTACAGTCCTTTAACTGACATGAGATGAGAATATTACACTCCTTTAACTGACATGAGAATATTACATTCCATTAACTGACATGACAACATTACACTCCTATAACTGACATGAGATGAGAATATTACACTCCTTTAACTGACATGAGAATATTACACTCCATTAACTGACATGACAACATTACACTCCTTTAACTGACATGAGATGAGAATATTACACTCCTATAACTGACATGAGATGAGAATATCACACTCCTATAACTGACATGAGAATATTAGTCCTTTAACTGACATGAGATGAGAATATTACACTCCTTTAACTGACATGAGAATATTACATTCCATTAACTGACATGACAACATTACACTCCTTTAACTGACATGAGATGAGAATATTACACTCCTATAACTGACATGAGATGAGAATATTACACTACTTTAATTGACATGAGAATATTACACTCCTTTAACTGACATGAGATGAGAATATTACACTCCTTTAACTGACATGAGAATATTACATTCCATTAACTGACATGACAACATTACACTCCTTTAACTGACATGAGATGAGAATATTACACTCCTATAACTGACATGAGATGAGAATATCACACTCCTATAACTGACATGAGAATATTACAGTCCTTTAACTGACATGAGATGAGAATATTACACTCCTTTAACTGACATGAGAATATTACATTCCATTAACTGACATGACAACATTACACTCCTTTAACTGACATGAGATGAGAATATTACACTCCTATAACTGACATGAGATGAGAATATTACACTCCTTTAATTGACATGAGAATATTACACTCCTTTAACTGACGTGAGAATATTACACTCCTTTAACTGACATGAGATGAGAATATTACACTCCTATAACTGACATGAGATGAGAATATTACACTCCTTTAATTGACATGAGAATATTACACTCCTTGAACTGACATGAGATGAGAATATTACACTCCTTTAATTGACATGAGAATATTACACTCCTTTAACTGACATGAGATGAGAATATTACACTCCTTTAACTGACATGAAAAGAAGACACTCCTTGAACTGACATGAGATGAGAATATTACACTCCTTTAACTGACATGAGAATATTACACTCCTTTAACTGACATGAGATGAGAATATTACACTCCTTTAGTTGACATGAGAATATTACACTCCTATAACTAACGTGGGAATATTACACTCCTTTAATTGACATGAGAATATTACACGCCTATAACTAACGTGAGAATATTACAGTCCTTTAACTGACATGACATGAGAATATTACACTCCTATGACTGACATGAGATGAGAATATTACACTCCAATAACTGACATGAGAATATTACACTCCTTTAACTGACATGAGATGAGAATATTACACTCCTTTAACTGACATGAGATGAGAATATTACACTCCTATAACTGACATGAGAATATTACACTCCTTTAACTGACATGAGATGAGAATATTACACTCCTTTAACTGACATGAGAATATTACACTCCTATAACTGACATGAGAATATTACACTCCTTTAACTGACATGAGAATATTACACTCCTTTAACTGACATGAGATGAGAATATTACACTCCTTTAACTGACATGAGAATATTACACTCCTATAACTAACGTGGGAATATTACACTCCTTTAATCGACATGAGAATGTTACACGCCTATAACTGACATGAGATGAGAATATTACACTCCTATAACTGACATGAGATGAGAATATTACACTCCAATAACTGACATGAGAATATTACACTCCTTTAACTGACATGAGATGAGAATATTACACTCCTATAACTGACATGACATGAGAATATTACACTCCTATAACTGACATGAGAATATTACACTCCTATAACTAACGTGGGAATATTACACTCCTTTAATTGACATGAGAATATTACACTCCTATAACTAACGTGAGAATATTACAGTCCTTTAACTGACATGACATGAGAATATTACACTCCTATGACTGACATGAGATGAGAATATCACACTCCTATAACTGACATGAGAATATTACACTCCTTTAACTGACATGAGAATATTACACTCCTTTAACTGACATGAGATGAGAATATTACACTCCTATAACTGACATGAGAATATTACACTCCTTTAACTGACATGAGATGAGAATATTACACTCCTTTAACTGACATGAAAATATTACACTCCTATCACTGACATGAGATGAGAATATCACACTCCTATAACTGACATGACATGAGAATATTACACTCCTTTAACTGACATGAGATGAGAATATTACACTCCTATAACTGACATGAGATGAGAATATTAGACTCCTTTAACTGACATGAGAATATTACAGTCCTATAACTGCCATGAGAATATTACACTCCTATAACTGACATGAGAATATTACACTCCTTTAATTGACATGAGCATATTACACTCCTATAACTGACACGAGAATATTACACTCCTTTAACTGAAAGGATAATATTACACTCCTATAACTGACTTGAGAATATTACAGTCCTATAACTGACATGAGAATATTACACTCCTTTAATTGACATGAGCATATTACACTCCTATAACTAACGTGAGAATATTACACTCCTTTAAATGACAGAATATTACACTCCCATAACTAATGTGAGAATATTACAGTCCTTTAACTGACATGACATGAGAATATTACACTCCTATGACTGACATGAGATGAGAATATTACACTCCAATAACTGACATGAGAATATTACACTCCTTTAACTGACATGAGATGAGAATATTACACTCCTTTAACTGACATGAAAATATTACACTCCTATAACTGACTTGAGATGAGAATATTACACTCCTATAACTGACATGAGAATATTACACTCCTTTAACTGACATGAGATGAGAATATTACAGTCTTATAACTGACATGAGAATATTACACTCCTTTAACTGACATGAGATGAGAATATTACACTCCTATAACTGACATGAGAATATTACACTCCTTTAACTGACATGAGTTCTGTCTTCCCAAAGAAAACATTCACCCACAGTTTTCTTTTGTGTCACATCAGTTTGGTGCAGGCTAAAGAACTTGAGACTAACGGCATCCCGGGGACAAACAGAGATCCTCCCCAGGATGCATTCAATTCAATTCAATTTTATTTATAAAGCCCAATATCACAAATCACAATTTGCCTCACAGGGCTTTACAGTATACGACATCCCTCTGTCCTTTGGACCCTCACAGCTGATCAGGAAAAACTCCCCAAAGAAACCCTTTAACAGGGGAAAAAAATGGTAGAAACCTCAGGAAGAGCAACTGAGGAGGGATCCCTCTTCCAGGACGGACAGATGTGCAATAGATGTCGTACAGAACAGATCAGCATAATAAATTAACAGTAATCTGCATGACAGAATGAGAGAGAGAGAGAGAGAGAGAGAGAGAGAGAGAGAGAGAGAGAGATGCAGGTAATGACAGTAGCTTACAACATTATTGAAAGTAATAATATTATAGTTATAGTTCTGGCTACTGTGTTACAATATGCTGAAAGTATGTATTAATATCTGGGAACATACATGTGTGACAATAGTCATATGTGTATAATAACAGTAGAAGTATGACTAATGACTAATGATGGCAGCAGCAGCAGCAGGAGGCATCTGGCAGGACCACGGCAGCAGCACAACCACACACGTCATGCTGTCCAGGCACCGCTGTGATATGAGTTCATCTGAGAGACCGTGGAGCACAAAGGCTCCGGAGAAGAAGCCAAGTTCGTGACATCCAGAATGGCCGAGTTAGCAAGATGCAGTAATAGGATACGAGAGCGAGAGAGAGAGAGAGAGAGAGAGAGAGAGAGAGAAAAGGAGAGAAGGTGCCCGGTGTATTATAGGGGGGTCCTCCGGCAGACTAGGCCTAAGTCAGCCTAACTAGGGGCTGGTACAGGGCAAGCCTGAGCCAGCCCTAACTATAAGCTTTATCAAAGAGGAAAGTCTTAAGTCTAGTCTTAAATGTGGAGGCGGTGTCTGCCTCCCGGAGCATAACGGGAAGATGATTCCACAGGAGAGGAGCCTGATAGCTGAAGGCTCTGGCTCCTGATCTACTTTTGGAGACTTTAGGGACCACGAGTAACCCTGCGTTCTCAGAGCGCAGAGTTTCAGGACGAAGGTTGTAGTAAACTCACCACTGACCGCACTGAATATTTTCACTGATAGTTTCACATCTTTGTTCAAAGCTGCAGGAGAGCCAGTTAACGGTATGATGTGAATATCTGAATATCTTTGGATGCAAAATAATTTTAGGACATCACCTTGAGATCTGTAATGTGCATTTTCTCTGACATTTTATAGACAATTGATCAATTATTGAAGAAATAAAACCACAGATAATTAACAGTAATAATAACCCCAATATCACTGTTACTTAAAGATCGTTGGGTCTTGGACTTATAGTTGGATAAAAATGATTTAACATATCACAATAATTTAAAGAAGGTTGGGTTTCAGACTGTTGGTTAGAAAAACAAAGAAACAAACAGGGATGTTTCCACTCTTTCACAGTGTGTCAGTTGTTCAGTTTGAACTATTTAAAGAACGTGAGGTGAAAGTGCACCATGCTGCTGCTGCTGCCTCTTGTTTGTCCCGCTGCTGTCAGTAAATCATGACTGGAATCTCCATGTTTGTAGTGACTCATGCCAGCAATGCATTCAACTGTCGCTCAGACCAAATCGCTGCAACGCTTCCTTCTCACTTCATTATTTCCTTTGTTTCTTTCCAGTTTAACCGTTAACTGTGTGTGAATATGTTCTGTACGTCGCTGTGGTATAACTCTGCTTCATCTGTGTAATGTTACTACACAATGACAGTAAAATATCAGATCAGATTAGATCAAATTAAATTAGATTAGATTAGAGTTGAGTACCCTTTGCATTTGAACTGATACCTGAACCTGGACTTCGGTACCCACTGGAACCTTTGTTGAGCTTTCTGTTAAAACAAAAATCTAATTTCAGTGGAAAGAAATAATAAATAATGTAAAACTGTTCATCTTCTGTGTTTGACCTGAGTCCTCAGGTTAGATGTGGACAGCTTTGCTTCAAATATTTGCAGGTATTTCTCAATGAAAATGGTTTTAGACACAGTCCTAGTCAGTTCCCTCTAAAGTTCGCAGTTCAGTATCCAACCCCAATAAACAGTAAATATTCGTATGAACTGTACTGCCAATATAAAGTAATAAAAACTCCATATTGTTTGCCCAATCTGTGGTTCATGTTATCACAACCTTGGATCTGTGATTGCTCCTCAGTCTGTTATGCAAACTCTGTCCCACAAACAGATGGACAAAGTTCGCACAACTGAGCAGATTTGTAGGCCAAGTCAGTCAACCAACACTTAGCCATATGCAAACAGAGATACATGGACACTTGTTCCTCGCTGTCATCAAACATTGCACAAATTTGTTCAGTTAGTGAGGCCCATTTCCCAACAGGGTCTGCCTGGTTTCTGTCCAACACTGCCTCAGACCTCAGTTTACAACACGGCACTCTGTCACATGAATCCTAAATCGTACAAACAGAAAAGACAGTGTTTGCTGCCTCCATCTAAAATCTGTAGAGCAGTTATTGCTTTAATAACATAATTTAAAATGTGTGACATTTCCCGGCAGCTTTGCCGTGTCTGATCCCTGCAGAGGAGAAACACTTTGGTAATGATGTTTACATCAGCCCTCCACTACTTTCACCATCTGCTGCCACCAGAAACAGAAGTGTTTGACCTGCTTGCTGTGGAAGGACAACAATCACTTCCTGTTTTCTGCTTTTAAAAGAATCCAGCAGGGTTTCCTCCAAATCTGACACAACTTAGTTTCATCCCATCCCAAGGTCTGATCTCCTGGGCCCAGTATTTCAAAACTTGTAATCCGGATCAGAATAATGAAATCCTCCTTTTCTCAGTCAGGGATCAAAGTGATCCTGCTGACTTTATCTGGGTATTTCAAAACACTGGCAGGGTGGATCACTTTGATCCCAATCCGACCGAATACGGATTTCCAAATCTCACGACTCCGCCCCCGGATCTGAAACGATTCCCCTTTGGGGGCGTGGCTTTCAGATTATGACCACCTGTGCTCTGTCTCCACGGTGGAACACTTCACGAAAGGAGCAGTTGGTAGCACAGCTTTCGCATCAAAATGTAAGTATACCATTGTCTAATGTGTAGCATTTTTAAGACCATACAAAGGCCACTCACCATCTCATGTGAGCCAGCTATGTGAATTGTCACCTACTTAAAACATGGGCGTACCGATTTCTAATTAAGCCGAGGTCATGCTAACGGTAGCTTACGCGGCTCCATTGACTTGCATGTTAAGTAGCTAGCAGGCTAGCGAGGTAGCTGACTTTGTTGATGTATTTTGCGGTCTACGGTTTAATTCAAAAGGTAATTAATCATAAGTACATCATAAATCAACTCTGTAAACACCAGCCTGTTCCGAGTTTAACGTTATGTTATTGCCAACACAGCAGACCTTTTTATTTTTGTGTGCAGAGCAGACTGCTGCAGTATTGGAAAAATACACAGTACTAGTATGAATGATGCGGTTCATTCATAAGTATCAAAGGACTGAGTTTGGGTATGCTACAGTAATGCTGGTGATATGCTTTTCTGTAACGTTACTTAAACAATTTCTCTGACTATTGTGGATTCCTGACAATGATAAAGATATGCTCATACACACTCTACTTCTACTTTCAGAATACACTCACACCCATGGGCCACTCAGCAATGCCACTGCTAATGGAGACAACAGGTCAAGTGCTGGAAATCCCTGGAAATGTATCCCCTTATGTGGAAGGCTCCCACTAAACATAGCACTATAGCATCTGATTTGATGAAGTAAAATAATAAATTTGTACACACAAACACTTCCTGAAATACACTGCTGCATGTTATAAAATCACAGTCAAGCACTTCCCAGGCATTTTCAAGGTGCATTTTCAAGCTTATCTAAATTAAGTAAAATGTGTCTTCATTAAATCAGAAGCATGAAAATATACATTGAAGGTGCTTAAATGTGATTTAAATTGAGACATACAGCAATGTCTTGCAGGACATAATTGAGCTATCACTTCCCCTCTCAAACATATGATGTAACATTGGAAAAATGCAAGCGCACACATATCAGAATTCAACCATTTAATTGGAAAAATAAAGATTAACCATGGCATTCCACACGGCTCTTCCAGCAGGACCATCAGGCTGCAGTGGTGGTGGTGGCAGGTCAAGGCCTTCTGCGCAAGGAGGAGGTCCATCGATGAGAGGTTCCTGTAGTGGTACTCTCCTTGTTTGTGCTAGGTTATGTAGGACAATGCAGGCACATATGATGTGACAGGCTTTCTGTGGCTCCACACGGAGATAGTTCAGGCAGGCAAATCTGCGTTTTATCACGCCATTCAGGCGCTCAATTGTTCCTCTTGTTGTGGCATGGATGTTGTTGTACCTCTGTTGGGAGTCATTGGTGACGGTAGCAAAAGGGGTCAACAGCCAGGGTAGAAGGGGGTAACCGCTGTCACCCAAGAGGATGCCATCTGGGGCAGTCTGTTGGAGCTTCTGGTAGAGGTGGCTCTCCCTCAAAATACGGGCATCATGTACAGACCCAGGCCATCTCACAACACAGTCTGTGATAACAAGGTCAGCATTCCCCACAAGCTGGATGTTAATGCTGTGCCGGCCCTTCCTTTTCACATACTCCCATTCCCTGGTATGTGGTGCCCAATAGTGTTTGGCACCCCCCCCAATGAGAAAAACTTCCTCTTGGTTCTCGCTATCTCCTCTTCATTTTCAGGCCATTTCACATATTGACCCAGAAGACCGGTAAAGGCAGATGACACCGAATTCACCACATGGCCCACTGTTGCTTTTGTCACCCCCAGTCCATCCCCAGTCCCCTCAAAGAAGGAACCACATGCATTATAACGCAGAGCCATCAGTACCTGCTTCTCCAAAGTCAAGGCATGGCTCCTCAGAGTGGCACGTTCAAGGTGAGGACGAAGAATATTGCAGATGAGAGCAATATCCTCTTGCCCAAATCTGTATCGTGCATAAAGCTCATCAGTATTGCTTGAGCAGGTTGGGGCGTTGAGCATATTGCCTTGGATTGTACCTTCTCCTTTGTTGTCTGTATCGGTGTACAACTGCAGCCATTGTACCAGCAATTCCTCCTTCTTCTTCTCATGCAAAAGGAACTCCTCCTCTTCTTCCTCTTCTTCTTCTTCTTCTTCTTCTTCTTCAGTGTTTTACGGCAGTTGGCATCTATAGTGTTGCATTTCTGCCATCTTCTGGTTGTTAGAGAACCATTCTTGCTCAGACTCTGAAGCACCTCCCAATTAACCTGTGCTACTGTCACACCTGAAGGTAATTTTGCTGGATTGGTATAAAAGGGTTACCTGTGCACCTACCTCCAGACAACATGGAGGGCCAAAGGAGTAAGGGGTTGAACTTTACAACTGCTGAAACACATGCATTATTGGATGGGGTTTGCACAAACTATGAATGTTTGTTTGGCACTTTCAGTACCCCAGGCCAGAGCAATGTTTCAGCAAGACTAAAGAGCGAGATTTGGGCCGACATTACAGCACAGGTTAATGCTACTGGCAGTGGTTAATTCTGGTCTGTTGAACAGTTGAAACTGCGGTGGAAGAACCTGAAACAGAAGGCCACCAAGGACCACTCAGAGGCAAAGAACCCACAAACTGGGAACAAGCCGTACAAAGGTGAGACTTAAGTGCCTATTTTGTAGATTATGTCTACAGAGTGAAATATTGAGTATGTATTAAGTATTAAATTGTCACCAATTTAAGCTGTAAAAAAACCCGAAGCTGACAAACAAATAAGGCAACCGGCAGAACAGCCTTATTGAGTTTACTGAACTTCAGGACTTGTTACTGCACACACAACTAAGGGCCCTGAAGTTGAGTAAACTCAATGAGGCTGTGCAGCCGTTTGCCTTATTCATTTGTAAGTTTTTGTACTTTTTTACAGTGCAGTTTCTTTGCCATCTTAAATGTTTTATATAGTACCCATTTCAGGTAACTTTTGTGAGGCACTTGGAGTTGCATGTCTTGTATGAGGTGCGAATGTTTTGTTGCTATTATTATTATTATTATTATTATTATTATTATTATTATTATTATTATTATTATTATTATTATTAAAGGTGGTGAATTCAGTGATGCTGTCCTCGACATCCTTGGAGGGGAGAGTTCTCAGGCCCTGCATGGGATTGTGCCTGCAGGTGTTGGGTAGCCAGTTGATGAGCCACTCAATCTCTCACCAGATTACGTGCTCCTCACACCTGTGGAGGCTGATCCCTCAGAGGTTGAGCCATCTGCAGGCACCAGCACTGCCCCACCCCATGCACCACAGGAGATGCGTGGGCCAGAGCCAGAGAGAAGGAGGAGGAAGAGGCATGCTGGGACGGAGGATGCATATGAAAAGCTCCTGAGAATGGAGACTGAGAGGGCAGTGAGACAGATTCAACTGGCTAACGAGCAGCTCAAGCTGACGCTGCGTCAGCAGAAAGAGACAGAATTAAAAATTAAACTTCTGGAAAAGAAGCTCAGCTCAGACCTGTGAGCAGTCTTTAGGTTCTGTGGCACTATTTTGATTTACATTTTGTTTCTAATTACTTTTTTAGTACTTTGTTTGAATTGCCATGTGTTTATTATGTTAATCCCTGTGTTATTTCTTGCACTCTATATAAAAGAAAATGTGCTATACAAATTTGCTTTACATTGCATTTCCTTGCCTTTGTCTGACCACAAACATATGTTGGATGTTTTGGTACAAACAGGTTACAATGTTAGGTGAAACTACACGTTGAAAAACAGGCCTGTATTTGTTACTCTTATTTACAGCGGTTTCAGGAAGTATGGCCAAACAATATTTTTCTATGCTTGAAATTACTTAGAACTAAAACACTAATTTAGATGAAGTGTAATGAACATCTTGAGTATCAATATCTAAGGGAAGTGGAGCTGAGGCTTTGTCAAATCCACCTCTGAGGTGGGATCCAAATAATCCTGCAATTTGGTATCAAATTGATCCAGATCTCTGCGTTAACTTTTGAAATACCCGAATGCAGTCTTTATCTGGATTAAACGGATGACTGGATTACCAGAGTTGAATCCTGATCCTCAGGATCAGGATCCTCTTGATCTGTGTTGAAATACCCAGTTTTCAGATCAGATCAGGATTTAATCCAATCCGGCCAGGATAATCCTATCGGATAACTTTGAAATACTGGGCCCTGAAGACTAGCAAACGGGTGAAACTGTTTTGTGCTTGTTATTTTACTGATAATTCAGTTTTAAATGTTTCTCTCTCTCGGCCTCTCTGTTGATGCTCTGTGCAGAAATAAGATTTAAAGATTAAAATCATTTTCTAGCATTAGATTCATTGGAAAGGTCAACAGATGGAAAACCACTTTTTAACTCCGCACCACAAAGATTTTTTAATCTTTCAAACTTCCTTCCCTATTTTTATACTTATGTTATAGTTTAGTGTCCTGTGCCGCAAACCATTAAACGTCTATAGCTCCGGTGCTGTGTGCAGAACGTTAACGCACAGCCATACACCAGCTTGAGCCTGGCCTTCAGTTCCTTGGAGAAACCCTCCGTCACAGGTCACGTGCTTCAGAGGATCCGTAGATGCTGAAAGCAGGTCCTGGATGTGACGGTCTTGTTTTCTTACAATAACAGAAATGTACACACACACAACCTGAACCTTCATGTTCAAGTAGACAGTGTCAGTGTTGGTAGACTCAAGGTTAAAAAAAGCAGGCATGGATATAAAAAGACACTACATCAACACTACGATCTTGGCAGGGAAACTGCTTTTCTTTTAACCATTTCCTGCCAGGAAGCCATATTCCCACTGGCAGTTGTCTGCAGTTCAGTGCAGAAAAGGTTACCAGTAAGGTTGAGGCTGAAGGGAAGATGAAGAGAAATATTAATGATGATGAGCTGCGTGTAGCCACAAGTCATTTTACTTTTAAGTTTGATACTGAATCAAATGAGAGTAAAATCACAACATGTGTGATCTGTCATCCAAACCTTAGTAAACAAAGAAAACACAATGCTGTCTGACACACTGTTCAACCACCAACACCTGTGGGCCTCCAGCAGCGAGGGAAAGCACTTGCCAAACGTTTCTCTCCTGCATGTGACTCAGTGAGTAACGTCTCTGCTCATAGCACGGCCCACTGAGCCCACTGAGTTCTTCCCACGGTCCTCTCTGCCTGGGCTTGTCCCAGAGCACAACTATGCTGCCTAACACTCCTCAGACTCTGGATCACTGACAACATCCAGACGCAGGGCATGTGAACATGCAACCGTCTGAATAAATATTTTTATACACTGACATTGTTATATTGCATCGGTAAGACTAAGAAACCGCTGATCAATGGGAACTGAAGTGGGAACAACTTTGATAAACAATAAATCTTATAAGTTGTTTATCAAGTAAAATGACAAACATGTCTCCAGCTACTGTAACATCAGAGCTTCAGTGGTTTTCCCTGCCAGATTTTGGACTGTTGGTCAAAAGTTAACTAGAAATTTCAGACCATCATCTTGACCTCTCAGAAATGATGACATTTTATGGACTGAGGTTAGTTAATGGATCAAAAACAAAAATCTACAGGATTATCAATATCAGTGGTGTGACCTATGTATTTTTTGATGTGTGATCTTGACATGATTTAAAAGCTAAACTAACATTTGACATTTATTTTGGATTTAATTATGTCCATTAACACCACAGTAACACCTCCCGTGTCTTTTTTTTGTCTCCACCTGGTCGACATTATTCGTAACGTGTGGTTGATTTGTTGTCTGATATTTTATGAACACACAAAATATGTGGCACCTTGACATTCCTAAAACACAACATCTCTTCAGACTAAAAAGGACACTTGTTGTCCTCCCTGGCTCATAATCTTGGTGTCTGAGCCTCCCTGGCTCGTGACTCGGTGTCTCTCACTGCTGTCACAGTAGGGGCTGAATGAGCAATACAAATCATGAGGCTAGAAGTTCAGTTTCATCAAAACAAGTAATCTTATACAACACATTATAGTTTAAATATGTTTAAATACCTGAATTTTCTATCACAGTTCAGACCAAACAAACTGAGCTGCAGGTGTGAAAGTGCACGTTTCAGGGCACTGACAGTCAAAGTGCAAAAAGATGCTCATATGAAAGTTGTGAGCATAGAGGCTGGTGAAAGTCAAACCACAGCAGCTGCATCACTTCATATTCACTGCAGCCTGTGAAAGCACCAGCGCACCTCCACCTCCACCTCCACCTCTGCAGCCTCTTCAGCAGCGGCTCTTCCTGTAGTGACATGAAGAGGTGCAGCTTCTGTGGTTTGGACTTTTTTTCCTCTTCTTCTCCCCGCAACAGTTTCACACTTCTTTTTGCTACCGTTTGCTTTGTGAGGTCTTTTGTTAAAAACTCTTCTGACAGCACACAAACTACAAACGGACTAGTATCGATATCTTCAGTCGAAGGTCGCAGAGTAAATCTATGAGAATTCAGCATCTTCAGTTTTGATTGTTCAGTTTTTGATCTTTCATCTTTCATACAAAAATAAATCTTTTCAAGGATTAAAATGTTTCTGAATCAGATTAAGAGCTTTTAAAGACAGTTTTTCCCTTAAATATCACCTGAACTACCTTAAAAATACATTTGTATCATTCATGTTTGTTACAATATTTCCTTAAATAAAATGTTTAATAATGAGCAAAGTAGCAGATTTAATGTCTGCACCATTCTGTGAAAACAGCATCAAAATGCTAAATATTTTCACTGACAACCTGCAGCACATGAAATACTTCTGTGCTATGGTGTGACGTTCGCACTGTGATAATCAATCAATCAATCAATCAATCAATCAATCAATCAATCAATCAATCAATTTTATTTATAAAGCCCAATATCACAAATCACAATTTGCCTCACAGGGCTTTACAGCATACGACATCCCTCTGTCCTTAAGACCCTCACAGCGGATAAGGAAAAACTCCCCAAAAAAAACCCTTTATCGGGGAAAAAAAACGGTAGAAACTTCAGGAAGAGCAACTGAGGAGGGATCCCTCTTCCAGGACGGACAGACGTGCAATAGATGTCGTACTGCAATAGATGTCGTACAACTGATAACTGATAACTGCTGGTGAGGCTCCAGCGCTGCAGCAGAAAATACCGCACAGATGATAAAGAGCTCGTTGTAGTGGAAACGTTGATGTTTGATTCAGAGCTGTGAATACATGTGGTGAAAGATGTGGTTAGAGTAGATCATGTGATATCTGACAGAGACTGTGAGGTTGACCTGACTGTGGCCAAACACCAACATCGAACACATCACTACAGTTTGTTAACCAGCTTGTTATGAGTGAGATGTTCGATTTTATCTCAACACAAAGTTTCAGTTATTTAAGATATCATGGTTTATTTCTGCGAATCACTGACTATGTGTAATAATTTACTGTTATTCTGAATACAACAATATTCTGGATTTGAGTCAACAACTTCTTCTGTTGAAATATTCTGAATTACACCTTCTTCTGAATTTAACATTTTTTAATAAGCCGCTGGTTTATTTGTGTTTTTGGTCATTTGTGTTTCTGTTATTTGGGTTTTTGAAGCATAATTTGGACGTGTATGTAGCCAGGGACTGAAATTAAATGTTTGTTAGTGTTTGTTAATGTTTGTTTGTGTTTGTTAGCCATGTAAGAAAGAAACTATGCTGAGAGTACCTACTGCATTTTGAGGTGCACACTGCTCCTCTGCTGCTCCTCTGCTTCCTGCCTGCCAACCTGTCCATCTGTCTGTCGGAGGAGCAGTGGAGACGTCACAATCACAGAAACACACAGACTCACAGAAGCAGATGTGTCTTTACTTTTCTGTCCGTGAACCTGACCGTCTGGAGCGCACCTCCTCTGATCCTCCTCTGCTCCTCTTCTGTCTGTCTGTCCCTAAACCTGACAGTCTGGAGCGCACCTCCTCTTCTCCTCCTCTGCTCCTCTGCTGTCTGTCTGTCCCTGAACCTGACAGTCTAGAGCGCACCTCCTCTTCTCCTCCTCTGCTTCTCCTCTGCTGTCTGTCTGTCTGAAAGTGAACCTGACAGTCTGGTGTGCTCCTCCTCTGCTCCTCTTCTCCTCCTCTGCTGTCTGTCTGTCCCTGAACCTGACAGTCAGGAACGCACCTCCTCTGCTCCTCGTCTGCTGTCTGTCTGTCCCTGAACCTGACAGTCGGGAGCGCACCTCCTCTGCTCCTCCTCTGCTGGCTGTCTGTCCCTGAACCTGACAGTCTGGAGTGCTCCTCCTCTGCTCCTCTGCTCCTCCTCTGCTGTCTGTCTGAAAGTGAACCTGACCGTCTGGAGTGCTCCTCGTTGGGCAGCACTGTCGAGCTGATCAGATAAACTATGATTCATAGGCTGATGAGGAGGCTGATGAGGAGGAGGTGGTTAGAAGAAACAGAACCTCCTCTTTGGAGGAGGTCGGCGACCTCTGCTGAGTGAAGATACTGGTCCCATATGACACTAGGACACCAGGTCATGTTAGTGTCATGAGAAGGGGGTCACATACTGCTCACAGGTTAGGCCACATTTTGGTGAGAGGAAAACTGTCATGGCCATTTTGACAGAGGTCCGTTCACCTCTCACCTCCAGATACGTGAATGAAAATGAGCTCTGTGGGTACCCATAATGCTCCCGTTTACAGACACACCCACTTTGTGCTTGTCTCGTACAGTTTTCCTCACACAGTACATGTGTTATTCTCACCATATTTCTGCACACTGGGGTCTGTAACAGTCTTTGAGCTGCATAACTCCGGAATGACTTGAACGCTACGACTCAACAGGTCCGACTGTGTTCGTGTGTCATGATGTCACAGCCCACAGTGGTTGTTTCATTTTAGTGAGACCATTCTTAAAAACTTGACCTCACTGTATGAGATGACCTATTGTGACCTCTAGGTTAATCACAGCTCATGAACGGCAGCAGTCAGAGGATGAGGTCATAGGTATATTAACAATAACGAGGTTGTCAGTGGCAGAAGTGAAAGAGGTCAAACAACAGTACAGGTCGGTATTGAACCTGTGCAGCTGTTTGCATTGTTTTTATAACTGAACCTGTACAGGTGTCTGAAAATGTTTTAACATTCCTCAGAAGCAGTGTACCACAAATTTTATGTACCACAGGTGTGTGCGTGACCTACCCTCAACCTCAAGTGTGTTGTTTCCTTTCACAGATTTTACACCTCCTCAAGTTACCAAAATGAAAAGCTTCTGTAACCATGAACACGCTCTGACCCTGAACATATCCTGTAAACGACTAAATCAAGACATGAGAATGTCACACTTGTGGAAAAACACCAGTGTTTTTGTGCCCGTTGCTAATGTGATGCAAACCTGATGTAACAGGGCAGTAACAGCCTCACGCAGCTCTGCCCTGGGGTTGAACCTGCGGTAGTTTTACAGGTTGGACACAAACAGGACGTCAGAACCCCCCCCCCCCCCCCCCCGAGGGATCAGAGCATTTACTCAGAAATTTACAGGCAGGGCTGAGCAGGCTGAGCGCTCTCTTGCGTAAGCAGTGTTCAGGAATGCTGGGACTCCTTCCAGTTTCAAAGCATTACGCAGCGTTTTATCAGAGGTTTGTGCAGAGTCGACTCCTGAGGTCGGGGGAGGGTGGGAGACGGGGGAGGGGACGAGTCGAGAGAAGAAGAGACAGACACAAGTTTAAAATATTAGGGAACATGAAGTTGGTTTTAAGAGGACAGAAAAGTGTTTGTGCTGAGTGTTGCTGTATTTTAAATCCGGACACTTTCAGTAAGTTGTTGACTGTTTGTTTCTGACTGTTGAAACTCTGGTTCGTCTCTGACTGTTGTTTCTCTGTGTCCTTTCAGACATGGACCAGCGGTGGACACTGGGAAGTTTTCTGTTTGTCCTCGGGCTGTGTTCAGGACTTAAACAGGGTGAGCTGAATCTCTCAATAAATACTACTGACACTGTCAAGGTCAAGGTCACTGCAGCTATAAGATATTTATATTTATCAGTTTATATGTTCACACTGTGCTTTGATTTCATCATGTTTATTACATGTCAAATGTTTTTACCAAGTCTGACTCTAACGTCCGTCTTCTGGCTGTAAAAAAGGCTTTTATCACCCTCTTCTGGACACTGCTGTGACTGCAGGGACCTGTGTCTCTGTCAGTGTCTCTGTCCGTCCTCAGTGTCTCTGTCAGTGTCTCTGTCCATCCTCAGTGTCTCTGTCAGTGTCTCTGTCCGTCCTCAGTGTCTCTGTCAGTGTCTCTGTCCATCCTCAGTGTCTCTGTCAGTGTCTCTGTCCATCCTCAGTGTCTCTGTCAGTGTCTCTGTCCGTCCTCAGTGTCTCTGTCAGTGTCTCTGTTCGTCCTCAGTGTCTCTGTCAGGTCCTCAGTGTCTCTGTCCATCTTCAGTGTCCCTGTCAGTGTCTCTGTCTGTCCTCAGTGTCTCTGTCAGTGTCTCTGTCCATCCTCAGTGTCTCTGTCCGTCCTCAGTGTCTCTGTCAGTGTCTTTGGCTGTCCTCAGTGTCTCTGTCAGTGTCTCTGTCCATCCTCAGTGTCTCTGTCCGTCCTCAGTGTCTCTGTCAGTCCTCAGTATCTCTGTCCGTCCTCAGTGTCTCTGTCAGTGTCTCTGTCTGTCCTCAGTGTCTCTGTCAGTCCTCAGTGTTTCTGTCCGTCCTCAGTGTCTCTGTCCATCCTCAGTGTCTCTGTCAGTGTCTCTGTCTGTCCTCAGTGTCTCTGTCCATCCTCAGTGTCTCTGTCAGTGTCTCTGTCCATCCTCAGTGTCTCTGTCAGTCCTCAGTGTCTCTGTCCATCCTCAGTGTCTCTGTCAGTGTCTCTGTCAGTCCTAATTGTCTCTGTCAGTCCTCAGTGGCTCTGCCCGTCCTCAGTGTCTCTGTCAGTGTCTCTGTCTGTCCTCAGTGTCTCTGTCCATCCTCAGTGTCTCTGTCAGTGTCTCTGTCCATCCTCAGTGTCTCTGTCAGTGTCTCTGTCTGTCCTCAGTGTCTCTGTCCATCCTCAGTGTCTCTGTCAGTGTCTCTGTCCATCCTCAGTGTCTCTGTCCATTCTCAGTGTCTCTGTCAGTGTCTCTGTCCATCCTCAGTGTCTCTGTCAGTCCTCAGTGTCTCTGTCCATCCTCAGTGTCTCTGTCAGTGTCTCTGTCAGTCCTAATTGTCTCTGTCAGTCCTCAGTGGCTCTGTCCGTCCTCAGTGTCTCTGTCAGTGTCTCTGTCAGTCCTCAGTGTCTCTGTCCATCCTCAGTGTCTCTGTCCGTTCTCAGTGTCTCTGTCTGTCCTCAGTGTCTCTGTCAGTGTCTCTGTCAGTCCTCAGTGTCTCTGTCTGTCCTCAGTGTCTCTGTCAGTGTCTCTGTCTGTCCTCAGTGTCTCTGTCCATCCTCAGTGTCTCTGTCTGTCCTCAGTGTCTTTGTCCATCCTCAGTGTCTCTGTCTGTCCTCAGTGTCTCTGTCCATCCTCAGTGTCTTTGTCAGTGTCTCTATCTGTCCTCAGTATCTCTGTCTGTCCTCAGTGTCTCTGTCCATCCTCAGCGTCTCTGTCTGTCCTCAGTGTCTCTGTCCATCCTCAGTGTCTTTGTCAGTGTCTCTATCTGTCCTCAGTATCTCTGTCTGTCCTCAGTGTCTCTGTCCATCCTCAGTGTCTCTGTCAGTGTCTCTGTCCATCCTCAGTGTCTCTGTCAGTCCTCAGTGTCTCTGTCCATCCTCAGTGTCTCTGTCAGTGTCTCTGTCAGTCCTAATTGTCTCTGTCAGTCCTCAGTGGCTCTGCCCGTCCTCAGTGTCTCTGTCAGTGTCTCTGTCTGTCCTCAGTGTCTCTGTCCATCCTCAGTGTCTCTGTCAGTGTCTCTGTCCATCCTCAGTGTCTCTGTCAGTGTCTCTGTCTGTCCTCAGTGTCTCTGTCCATCCTCAGTGTCTCTGTCAGTGTCTCTGTCCATCCTCAGTGTCTCTGTCAGTCCTCAGTGTCTCTGTCCATTCTCAGTGTCTCTGTCCATCCTCAGTGTCTCTGTCAGTCCTCAGTGTCTCTGTCCATCCTCAGTGTCTCTGTCAGTGTCTCTGTCAGTCCTAATTGTCTCTGTCAGTCCTCAGTGGCTCTGTCCGTCCTCAGTGTCTCTGTCAGTGTCTCTGTCCATCCTCAGTGTCTCTGTCAGTCCTCAGTGTCTCTGTCCATCCTCAGTGTCTCTGTCAGTGTCTCTGTCAGTCCTAATTGTCTCTGTCAGTCCTCAGTGGCTCTGCCCGTCCTCAGTGTCTCTGTCAGTGTCTCTATCTGTCCTCAGTATCTCTGTCTGTCCTCAGTGTCTCTGTCCATCCTCAGTGTCTCTGTCAGTGTCTCTGTCCATCCTCAGTGTCTCTGTCAGTCCTCAGTGTCTCTGTCCATCCTCAGTGTCTCTGTCAGTGTCTCTGTCAGTCCTAATTGTCTCTGTCAGTCCTCAGTGGCTCTGCCCGTCCTCAGTGTCTCTGTCAGTGTCTCTGTCTGTCCTCAGTGTCTCTGTCCATCCTCAGTGTCTCTGTCAGTGTCTCTGTCCATCCTCAGTGTCTCTGTCAGTGTCTCTGTCTGTCCTCAGTGTCTCTGTCCATCCTCAGTGTCTCTGTCAGTGTCTCTGTCCATCCTCAGTGTCTCTGTCAGTCCTCAGTGTCTCTGTCCATTCTCAGTGTCTCTGTCAGTGTCTCTGTCCATCCTCAGTGTCTCTGTCAGTCCTCAGTGTCTCTGTCCATCCTCAGTGTCTCTGTCAGTGTCTCTGTCAGTCCTAATTGTCTCTGTCAGTCCTCAGTGGCTCTGTCCGTCCTCAGTGTCTCTGTCAGTGTCTCTGTCAGTCCTCAGTGTCTCTGTCCATCCTCAGTGTCTCTGTCCGTTCTCAGTGTCTCTGTCTGTCCTCAGTGTCTCTGTCAGTGTCTCTGTCAGTCCTCAGTGTCTCTGTCTGTCCTCAGTGTCTCTGTCAGTGTCTCTGTCTGTCCTCAGTGTCTCTGTCCATCCTCAGTGTCTCTGTCTGTCCTCAGTGTCTTTGTCCATCCTCAGTGTCTCTGTCTGTCCTCAGTGTCTCTGTCCATCCTCAGTGTCTTTGTCAGTGTCTCTATCTGTCCTCAGTATCTCTGTCTGTCCTCAGTGTCTCTGTCCATCCTCAGCGTCTCTGTCTGTCCTCAGTGTCTCTGTCCATCCTCAGTGTCTTTGTCAGTGTCTCTATCTGTCCTCAGTATCTCTGTCTGTCCTCAGTGTCTCTGTCCATCCTCAGTGTCTCTGTCAGTGTCTCTGTCTGTCCTCAGTGTCTCTGTCCATCCTCAGCGTCTCTGTCTGTCCTCAGTGTCTCTGTCCATCCTCAGTGTCTTTGTCAGTGTCTCTATCTGTCCTCAGTATCTCTGTCTGTCCTCAGTGTCTCTGTCCATCGTCAGTGTCTCTGTCAGTGTCTCTGTCTGTCCTCAGTGTCGCTGTCCATCTTCAGTGTCTCTGTCCATACTCAGTGTCTTTGTCAGTGTCTCTATCTGTCCTCAGTATCTCTGTCTGTCCTCAGAGTCTCTGTCCATCCTCAGTGTCTCTGTCAGTGTCTCTGTCTGTCCTCAGTGTCTCTGTCCATCCTCAGCATCTCTGTCCGTCCTCAGTGTCTCTGTCAGTATCTCTGTCCGTGTGTGTTTGTAGCCTGACAGTGGACAGTTGGGCTACAAACACATCATTCCTGATAAGATGCATTAAATGCTTCAATTAAATTAATACATTGAATAAACTGAATGTATAAATTAATAAATTAAAGAAATTAAGATTCTGTGATTATAACTTGACCAACCTACAGAGTTTAACTCTTAATGATGGCTTAAGGATTTATTTATTTTATAACGGTACATTTTTAATTAGGTTTTATTTGTTTATATATATATTAGGACAACAAAGTGTCAGAGAGCAAAGTATTGAACTCATCAACAGCATCACCATTTTGGATTGGTCAATATATCGATATTATATTAATACTGTGATATGAGACAAGACGTGTTTTTTAAGGCTGGGTTACAGTAAAGTGATGTCATTTTCTGAACTTATCAGACTGTAGCTGCAGATGGGAAGAAATTCATTGTAACATGTCACAGGAGTCTGTTTCTGATTGGCTGCAGGTATCCTCTGGCTCCACTTCACCACTAAAAGATCCCCAGTTTTTAGTTTTCTTGTCCGCAGAATCAAACAGCCACAACTCGGACCAGCTGCTGCAGATTTTCAGAGCCATTGTGTGGCAGCTCGCCACAGGTCACACTTAACTGAAGCTTGGTCTTTCTTTGGTGTTGCAGACTAAACTGTCTCTACATTTACATTATATATGATGGTGCACCAATAAAATGCTCATTGCAACCTCAGACTCAGCAAAACTGACGAGCACTTTCAGCTGGCAGAGAATTATTAAAAAAACGGGTTACCCAAAACATTTCAGTAAACAGCCTGGAAACATCCTGATAGACAGAGATGATGTCCTCTGGGCTGCTTTAGCTCCGAGCTGGTGGTCGAATGCTGTAAAAGAACGTCCAACAAGAAGGAAAAGCAAGATGAGTGTATTTGTATATAACAAACTCAAAGTGCTGTAAGTAAGACAGGAACAACAGAAATAAAAACCTATAAAAGAAAAGTTTGCTGCAGATGCACATTTACGATGTTCTGATGACATGGAAGTAAGAATATCTGAGAGAGCAAATATGAAGAGTACACACATGTCAAGACGACAAACCTTTTCTTGAGTCAGTTTAAAGTTTGGTAACACACACTGAGTTTGTTGTGATGAGATGTGCTATATGAATAAATGTGCTCATCTTGCTGGAAAAAAAAAAACAAAAAAATCTGACATTAACAGGTTTGTTGGGAGCTCCGTCAGCACTGACTGGATGAATAAATGATGAACCCACTCTACACTGATGTGTGTGTGTTACAGAGAACTGTACCAACTTAGATCTCGAGTTTGAGAAGGTCTTCTCTGTTCCTGGAGACGTGGCTATGTTGAACAGCACCCTGGTGTCTTCAAACGTCTTCAACTTCACATCTGTCCCATACAACATCTCCTGGTATGACTCAAAGACAGGCCAAGAAATGACCAACCAGACCGACCGAATCCTGGTGCTCGGGATGACTTTGTGGTTTCTTAACTTAAGGCTGGACGATGATGGAGAATATGTGAGCATACTGAGGTACGGTAGCATCAGTTAAAGTATAAATATGGGGGCGTTGGTAGCTTAGTGCTGGCGCTCCATGTATAGAGGTGATGCCTCGCTGCAGTGGTCGCGAGTTAGACTCTGGCTTGCAACCCTTTGCTGCATGTCGTCTCTCTGTCTCCCCATTTCACACTGTCCTGTATATTAAAAAAGGCAAAAAGTATAAATATCAATAGAGGGTTTGTGTGTCTGTCTTCACTGTAGGAATTACTGACCACTACTGAAAAAGTAGCACCTACTCTTTGGTTCATTTCGACACCTTACTTTTACTCAAAGAAAACAAACAAACAAACAAACAAAGAGGCTGAAGATGTTCGGGCTCGTAAACACGTTCTTTGTGGTGTTTTAATTAACGTGTTGTTTATGATGCATCATGTTTGAGATACTGTAAATGGGAGGGGTGTAAATACTCATTTCATAATAATACGATATCACATTGATTCTTTGGACAATGATACGATATCTGCCGATACCACAAAATCTGCCACCATACGATTTGGATACGATGTGATTCAGGGACCTGCAATCAATGAGCCGATATCATTTAACACAGTCTGTCACAGAAGGAGCTGCTGCAGCTTTATGTTTTACTTTAGGTCATAAAAGATAAACACAACATCACATAAATAATAAGAGCAGCAAAGTTTCCTTTAAACTGACTCCACTAACAAACAGGAAACAGCACATGGGTTCAGTTAACCTTCAGGGCTTTCTGTCAGAGAGACCTTTCTGTCAGAGATCTTTATGTCAGAGAGATCTTTCTGTCAGAGAGACCCTTCTGTCAGGAAGACTTTTCCGTCAGAGAGACCTTTCTGTCAGAGATCTTTCTGTCAAAGAGACCTTTCTGGAATAAATCTCACTTTATCTCAAACCATCATCTCTCCTAAAACTACAGGACTATCAGTCTTAAAGTCCCGAAGACAAACTTCTGTCTCAAAGCTATAGTCGGTAATGTTGGAGAGCTAGCAAGATTTGAAAGCGGCACCTCCTCTAAGCTCCACCCCCTCCCCCCTCTCCCGTCAGTGCTCTGTCCAAAGCCACGGCTCCACAAACTTGAACGCGTATCCTGCAGTAGGAGTCAGCAGAGCAGAGGAGAGCAGAGTAAAATAACAAATCCCCCCGAAGCAAACAAATAATTACCTGCCCAACAGAAAGACAGCAACCTCTGCATCACTTTTCAGGCCCTTCAGCTCCCTCAGTTGTCTCCACCGTTCAAAAGCTGCAATGTTGGTTGACTCTGGTTTTTCCTCACGCTTTATACAAAGCCTTTTTCATCGCAGCCTTTTCTGCCTCCACATTTCTTTTCTCAGCCTGTTTAGTAGGGTGAGCTGTTACAAGTAACGCTGGAAGTGGTACTTTTGGCTGCATTTTCTCTGCCATTGTTCAGCAAACTCGTGCTAACTCCGTATTTCTGCTGAGCAGTGTGCTGAATATTTCCAGCAACGGTGACACGTGATGAATGCACACAGGGAGGAGAGAGGGAGGGACGGAGCAGGGCTCGGGCAGGACGAGACATGAAGGCATCTGATTGGTTCTTTCCATTCGCACCAAATGGCAGGGATTGGTCAGAGTTTTTACAGGCCTGCAGCTGCCACAGAGGTCGGATTTTATTCGTTCCTTTTTCTGAACACATTATGTATTGACTACTCTCAGGATGAAGGACCATTTCACCCATTATAACAAGAAGTGTTTCTGAACAGGATTACCAACTATAGCTTTAAAGTCCAGAAGACAAACTTCTGTCTTAAAGTCCTGAAGACAAACGTCTGTCTTAAAGTCCTGAGGACAAACTTCTGTCTTATAGTCCAGAAGACAAACTTCTGTAGTAAAGTCCCGAAGACAAACTTCTGTCTTAAAGTCGTGAAGACAAACGTCTGTCTTAAAGTCCTGAGGACAAACATCTGTCTTATAGTCCAGAAGACAAACTTCTGTCTTATAGTCCAGAAGACAAACTTCTGTAGTAAAGTCCCGAAGACAAACTTCTGTCTTAAAGTCCTGAAGACAAACTTCTGTCTTAAAGTCCTGAAGACAAAATTCTGTCTTAAAGTCCCGAGGACAAACATCTGTCTTAAAGTCCTGAGGACAAACTCATGTCTTAAAGTCCTGAGGACAAACTTGTGTCTTATAGTCCCGAAGACAAACTTCTGTCTTAATGTCCCGAAGATAAACTTCTGTCTTAAAGTCCCGAGGACAAACGTCTGTCTTAAAGTCCTGAAGACAAACTTCTGTATTAAAGTCCTGAGGACAAACATCTGTCTTAAAGTCCTGAAGACAAACTTCTGTCTTAAAGTCCTGAGGACAAACTTCTGTCTTAAAGTCATGAAGACAAACTTCTGTCTTAATGTCCTGAGGACAAGCGTCTCCAAACAGCCATAAATCAACATCATGTAACTGAAGTATTAAAGTCAGCTCAGTAAGAACTGTCCAGGTTCTCTGTGTTTCACCAATCACCCATTATGAGTTTAACCACCTCTGCATAGTGAAATTTTCCTCTTCTAATGGATAAACAAATTATTGTTATGCACTACTTTTTATTTACTCTCTGTTGGTTTAAGTGTCTGCGTCTTCAGACCGAACAGCTCAGTTGAAATTTGGCCTGAATGAATGAAGCTGAACGTTGTTGAAACAGCAGCTGATGTTGTTGTAGTGAGAGGTTAATGGAGTGAGATACCGTCCAGACAGGTAATATTACATTGTGATTTGTCTCATAACGACATTGTTTACATACGAGGTGTTTTCTTTCTGTTCACTTACAAATTATTTCCACTCTGCTGATTTATTCTTGAGTACATAACCTTATGCTCATCATCCTTTTCTTGGCTGCTGCTGTTTGACGGTGACACAGAATTTCAAAATAAAAGCATAACCTAAAGATGATGATATATAGATGTTGTTATTTGGCCTTGATGATACTGGATCGTTGATCATTAAATCGATACACTGATAAAGATCTATGGATCAGGTAAATGTCTATCCCATCTGTTTTAAATAAAACTTTAATGAGTGAAATATTTGACTCTGTTGATTTGTTGTCCTCAACCTGAAAAAATGTTTTGTTTAACATGAACAATGAATCTCACCTTCAACAGAACTCCTTACTGGTGCTACAGACAGGCCACCAAGCTTGTGGTGGAACGACCCATCGCCAGAGAGTGCGGACGACCAAGAAAAGCTCGTCAGTCGCTTACAAAGGGAGTCACTGACATCCTGAGCTGCCCTCTGAAGGATTATATGAATAAACTTGACAGCTACAACATCAGCTCCTCCATCCAGTGGTACAAAGTGAGTTATGCACCTGTTGAGTCCTGCTGGGTCAGATCCATACAAATACTTCAGTGCAGCTCACACATCATACACTGGATTGACCATCTTCAGACACCATTTCAATGAGCTTTGTTTCTTTGTAAGGATTTTTTTGTAGTTGAAAACTTTTCTTTCTTTTTTCTGGCCAGCATGACGGCTATCACTGCTAATGCTAACTACTTTGTAGGCTTGGGTCACATCAAGGTATTAGGGTATACCTGGGTATTTAAAAATCCTGAAGGTTTGATTTTCAGTCAAAAACACACACACTCCTTCTTCTCTTTAACTGATGGAGAAATGTTGTACTGAGGTGATGTAGTTCACATTTAGCACCACCAGAGGTCAGTGTCTGCTGGAAAGACAGGCAGCTGAGTGACGGTGACTGCGAGTGGTGGCGATGACGTTACAGGACCAGTTAGAAAAGTATGTATGAAAAGAAAGAAAAGAAAAGTATGTCTCCGCCCCTGGTTGGGAGTGCTGTCACATACGAGTTTATCTTCAGATGACTACTTCCAAAAGCGGCTGATTAGCCACACGACTCTTTTCAACACATCATCTCCGTTCAGCCCACTGATGCGACAACACGTGTCATCGGCTCCTACAGCAAAAAGGACGTTTACATTGTGTTTTTTCTTTTTCCTCACTTAACTGTCATGCTGTATCCTGGTGAAAACTACCTTGTACTTCTCCTGAGGAATACAATGAACATGTATTTATATAAATCACTGAATTATTTTGATTAGAGTTGTTTTTGAAAAAGAGAAAATATCAAGTCTTTCCCTTGAATTGTCAAACAGTTGTTCAATGGTGTTCATTATGTCTTTAGTTTATGATAATGACTTTAGTTGTTCTTTTATCTCAGACACGTTAGGATGTTACATACCTTGACTAGCCTGAGTGTCACACTGAAGCTTCCAGAACCTTCAGTCTGACATGGCTTCCATTGAAGGCGATTTACAGGGGAGGGAATTTGATTTTTCCCTAACCAATCAGTAGAGATCAACGACTCACCCAGAATCTGACGTCATTAGTATCCTTGCCTCGGGGGTGCCAAAAACAAGCAAGCATTGCCCGTTTAAAATGTCTCCGTGATCATGCATGCCCAGCTGCATCGCCGTTAAATCCAGTTTAGCAGCTTCCTTAATTTGGTCCTCCATTAACGCGAGTAGTGGCAAAATACCTTGATAGCGTCGTCAATGTGGTCTGTAGGATCTGTAGTGGTCACCATTGTTGCTATCCTCACCAGTTACCCACCGGCGTACAGCTTGACATCAGTGTGGTGCTGATTGGCTAATCGCTAGACCCCCGGCATTCATTGGTCCATCCATCGTTTCGATGAGATAAATCGCAAATTCATTGAAGTATGCCAGACCAGCAATGCAAGCCTACTCAGTTGAGTAGGCGGGGTCTATGGTCTGGAACCAGGCTATACCTTGACATGTTTCAGCGGAAACTTCCGCCTTCCTCAGAAGTGTCACTTGGTGGTGGTTGTGACGCATCTTTATCAGCTGATCTGTCAATCAGCCGATATAAGGGAGGCTTGACCTTCCTGTCAGTCACGCCACCTGGATCAGGGAGGCCATTGAAATAAGGAAGCGGGGCCCAGGGACAATGAACAGGGACAAGGGGGCATACATGCTGTCCCACACCTGGAGCAGCATCCTGGAGAGGCGGTGGACAGGACGGTCACGCCTCCTTAGTGTCGGCTGATTGACATCTCAGCTGATAAAGACGCGTCACAACCACCATCAAGTGACACGTCTGAGGAAGGCGGAAGTTTCCGCAGAAACATGTCAAGATATGTAACGTCCTAACATGTCTGAGATAAAAGAATAACTAAAGTCATTGTCAAACAGTTGGCCTGAACTGGATTTAGCTACTCTCCAGATAAAGTGGGTGATCTGAAGGGCTTTAGACCGCCCAGCTCTGCTTACCACACTGCTTGCTCCTTTGACCATGTGGCTGTCTACCATCAGGGATGTCAACGGATGACCGTTAATCTGTTAATTGCAGTGAATATAAAAATAAATGAATAATGACTAATATATGAATACTAAAATATTTCATCACCTCTAACTGGATGGTGCATTGAAGTGCAGCCCTAAAGCTCACTGAGGCAGCAGAGCGCCTGACTTAAAGGGAAAGGCCTCTTGTATTTCACAGCCTTTTTTGTTTCTTAAAAATTAACCAGTGAGTTACTTAATTAGATTAATTAGATTAATGGGTGTTGGCCTATCAAAAGCAAAATCTACTTTCTACCATCATGACAAATAAGTATTTATTTATTTATTTATTTTTACATGTCTTCACTTTCATGTGTCCTTTCCTCATCCAGGATTGTGAGCCCATAGTGGATGGGGTAGGCAGGTATACCTACATACATCCTGCCAGACTGAAGATTGCCAGAGTGGACCTTAAACACAACTCCTCCTACACCTGTACTCTGAACTTCACTCTGGGTGGCGTTATGGGATCTGTGTCAGAGACCATTGCTGCATGGGTATCAGGTTAGAACGGAGATCACTACCTGAGACTTTATGCTGTGTGTTCACAATAGATTTATTTATTGGAACACACTTCACTTTTCCACATCACCAATAAAATCAGTAGACACTAGTGAGTAACACAAACGTCACAGCAGGCTAAATACAAATAATGCCCATGAGTCTAAACTGCTTTAAATAACAGAGTTGGGGAGCTAACAGTATCATTAACAGTATATTTCTGTGATTAGATAAACAAAACCACTTGTCTGTCTTTTCAGAGATGTACACTTTGACCCCAGAAGTCCACGAACCCGCCAATGAAATAATCAAGAAACCAATGGGTGAGTCTGTGCCTACATCATATTCTGAGAAACCTGTTATTTTGAAACTTAAAGTGTCCAAAGCTGACAAAGACCCATGTGTTTTGTCAACACTGCTGTAAATGTAAGTTGGGTACACTCCCGACCACTAGAGGGTGCATAGCACCCAGAGGTGTGTATATAAATTGGTATTTCCTGTTTGTCAAACAAATTTGACTTGACAGAGATCTATTGCTGATCGAAACGTTGTCACTGAATAAATTGGGAGCCTTTTTTCATTTTTTTGTCGACACCACTCTCAGCGTGAGTAAATGCATATTTTGAGTAAAATGCTTTGTAATGCGAATTTAAGCTGTGGGTCAAATTGAAGAATAAAATGATTTTTGCTTCGATAAATTTACAGAAGGGACATACCGATTTATTGGCCATGCATCAGTATCGGCCGATAATTGCCTTGTTGACAGCGAGTGGCCTGTTGAAAATGCCACATTAACTGATGTTTTTTTCTGTTGTGTCACATCAGCGCTGCACAGGTTAATAAGAAGATCGAAAGACCAACAGTAGAATGTGTGTTTGAGACAAACTGATATCTTCCTCTGTGTCTGCTGTGCATTATAGTCTGTTTAACATACACTTGTTAAAGACTCTTTAAATGTAGATGTACATAGATTAAGAGAAACTGTTTCGTTGATTATAATTTGTGTTACTGTTTGTGTTTAGGGTCAAATTTCAGCAAGCGATGCCGAGTGTTTGTACCGTGTGTTGGGAGTCCCTTCGTTGAGATCACCTGGTTGGTCAGAAACAAGTTAATTTATAGTACCAACCCCTCCGACCGCATCTACACCACAGAAGAACGGTCAGCACTCTTACCTTTCCATATTCTGTTTTCTTTCATCTGTCTTCTGGGATACAGCTTAAGTTTATGTGCCTGTCTTCAAAATATCAAAGACATTAATCACATTTCTGGGGATGTTTTCGTTTTCTTCATTATTACTTTCTGTGGAGCATGAATCCTTTTTAAACAATTATTTTAAGCAACCTTTTTTCTCCCTGCGGGCATGACAGAGGAAGAATTTGAAGCTCGAACTGAACCATAACATTTTATCATCTGTCTGTCCTCACCAGTATGTGGCGCCAGGATAAACCTAAAAAAGGTTTATGGTTGGAGCAGGTGCTGATAATTTCTGAGCTGAAGGAGAAGGACTTTGACACCAACTACACCTGTCGAGCGTACAGTGCCAGGGGCTTCCCTGAAGGCTACTTTACTCTGCTACCAGAAGGTATATACACGGAGTAAGGGCAGGGACACATGCTTCAACTTTACTGCCTGGCAAATGTGACGCTGGGCACTGTCTGATACCCTTGTACCTACTCTCAGCAGAGCACCGCTGCTGAATGCATGTAGGGAAAACCCTGGTTTCAGTCCTTGATTGTGATCTGCTGGGTTGAAGCTGTTGTAAAATAATCTATAAACACAGTTATGACTGCTTTACAGTTTCAGTATCACTGAACAAATTAGTCACCTATTATTAACGAGATCCCGTCTTGTTCATTGTCTCAGTGAATAAGAGTAAAACTTTGAAACTGTCAGAGAGAAAGAAAATGAGCAAATTTCTCAAAATGTTGAATCATTAAATTCATACAGATTTTTTTATAAACTGTCACATAAAATCAAAATCATTTCATCACATCTGATTTGTATGATACCGGGTGCTCTCGATGATCAACTCAACGGTTCAGACGTCACGATTCACCTTTTCCTGTGTATTATAATTAAGGACGACTTCAGACCAGGCGTACAAACACTTTGACCTGCAGGTGATACGATGAGGAGGAAATTTAATAGATGTTAAGAGACAGGTGAAATAGTTTTTATGTTGTTTGCCTGTTTCACTGATTGTGTCATTATTTTTGCAGCGGTCTGTAAAATATCAATTAAAGGCACATTTTGAAATTTAATTTCAAAATTATTAAGTTAAATTTCAACATTTTATTTATGTTTGAGCATCTGTTAATGATAGTTAAATTTTACTGTAGAATCAGTTTCATTTGTGCCTCAGAATGCTCTGACTCAATCATCCATCACCCCTCTGACATTTAATAATAATGATAAGGATGACTGAGATTTTACCACAGAAATATCAGTGATTTTCAGAATGCTTGGCACTCAGTTTTCTGGCGACCAACTTGTATGTTAATCCACGAATCTTCTCGGTTTTTAATCTGGCAGACAGACGACCAGCAGAGGGCGCAGGCGGACATGTTCCCTCCCCACGCCATTAAAACATGATCTGAACAGACTTCGACTCAAACTTTGGTGAAGAAAAAGTGTTCACAATAAAAAGTGCAGGTCTTTTGATGCCACTCTGCTCAGGCACATCGTGACAAAGGACATCACTGTAAAACAGCTTTTAAAAAAACAAAGTGAACAAAATTTTAATTCTTATTTTTTGTTTTAAAGAGTCGTATTATTGTTTACAACAGTAATGTTTTGGGGGTCCATTCAGTGCTGACAAGATCCGATCCATGCAGAGGCCAGTTAGACCCAGCTCAGACTCAGTTAGATCCAGTTCAGAGCCAGTTTAGACCCAGTTCAGACTCAGTTAGACCCAGTTCAGACCTAGTCAGACCCAGTTAGACCCAGTTCAGACCCAGTTTAGACCCAGTTCAGACTCAGTTAGACCCAGTTCAGACCTAGTCAGACCCAGTTAGACCCAGTTCAGACCCAGTTTAGACCCAGTTCAGACTCAGTTCGACCCAGTTCAGACCCAGTCAGACCCAGTTCAGACCCAGTTTAGACCCAGTTAGGCCCAGTTAGACCCAGTTAAGACCCAGTTAAGACACAGTTCAGACCCAGTTCAGACCCAGTTTAGACCCAGTTCAGATCCAGTTCAGATCCGGATGTTTTGAATGTGGCGGCCACCACAAATAAATGAATGTGTGTGAAACCCTGAAAAGATCAATATAAGGATAGAACGGCTAATAAACATTAATTATAATTAAAGCTTTACAATAATGGAAACTTCCTGCAGCAGTGTAAATGTTCTGAAGATTCTTGAGAAAATGGGACGAGTGCCGAGAGGACAGCACTGTGAGTCAGCAACAGGAGGCGGAGTTATGGTGGATGCACTGCAGCGGTGTGCATGTCAGCAGTGTCGCAGACAAGAGAAAGTGAAAAATGAGAATTGAAACATTTCAAATATTCAGAATCAGTGTATGGCGATAAATTAATATTCTGTGATGAGACCATGAACACTTCATTCATTCTTACTCCATCTTGTAACGCTCATGTCCACGGTGGAGATCTTAAACTGATGTTCATCTCTACAGATCCCGATGTCATGCTTCCCGTTGGAGCGGTGCTTGGTGGTGTGACGTTTCTCTTCATTACCAGTGTCGTCATCTACTATCTTTTTAAAGTGGACATCGTGCTGTGGTTCAGGAGAGCATTTCCAGTCCTCTATACTAACACAGGTAATTTTTCACAGCTAATTATTTCTATGTTCTTTAAATACACAACGATAATGTAAGCTCACAGTAAAATACACTCACCACACCCAGATGGAAACTCCCCCCACAGCCATGCTTTTACACTTCAGCACAAACACACACATATGTGAATGTACATACAGTACCCACACATCTGCAGCTCTGCCCCGTACCTGACCGCATGTGTCAGCAGTACGAGCAAACAAAGGAAACAAATTAACCACAGAGCTGCCTGCAGTATTTCTCATGAAATGTCCTCTGCTGGTTTCTTAAGCTACAGACGAATGTTTCACTGCTGTGTGCTGACATTTAGTTTGAAGCCTGTTGGTGTTAAATAAAGTTTGTGTGTGACATGACAGGGAATGTCTCAATGTAAGAATGAAGTCATGTGTGCAGACTGAAGCACTGAAAATATCTGTAAGGACCTTTCTGTTTGTTTTCTGTGTCAGATTTGGATGGGAAGTTGTACGATGCCTATGTGGCATACCCACAGTCCTGTGCTGTCGGGCTCAGTAAGGAAGTGGAGGTGTTCGCCCTTCACACACTACCTCAAGTGTTGGAAAAGGCCTGCGGTTACAAACTCTTCATCGCAGGCCGTGACTGTGTTCCCGGGGGGGGTGAGTCACCAACAAAACTCTGCTCTGATAAAATGTGATTTAAAAAAAACTTTCAGGCTTCAGAGTTTTAATGAAAAGTTGAAGCAGAGGAACTTTTTTTTTTAGCTCATCACATCATTCAGTCACAACCCAGTGAAAGTCAACATGTATCAAACATGTTATTTGTCACATGGTCACTGAAGGTAACGCTGGTTAATGCTGAATGTAGCGCCACATTTGGACAGAACGAGACATCACAGGTTAAATAACTGTTTATTAATTTATGAGTGACACAGTGTGACATGCTCATATTTCCATTAGAAAAGTGACTTTTGAGTCTTTATGTTACAGGCTGTTATGTCTGCAGGCCGTCACCTGTTGTACTTTTGTTTAGTTTATCAATATAGATAAAATAAACAACATGAGACACAGCTTTGATTTTTACTTCTCAGACTGCAGATGGACTTACTTATTAGAGGTTTTTAAAATATTTGAAGCTTCTGTTCTTGAATTAAACTTTCAACTTCTTTGTCAAATTTTATGACATCATCAACCTAAAAAACAACCCTTGATCAAAATCCTCAGTTTCAATAAAGTAACTTCTGATTACTAATGAAAGTAACCAGGGGTGAAAATCCCATTTCATAGTTGGGGGGACAATAAACAGTAAAATTTTAGAGAATAATTCCGGGGGGTGGGGTGGGGGGGGGGGTGGACGACAAGGAAAAAAAGTTGTAGCCTGTCTTTTATACAGCATCTTTTACAGCAATTTGACGCCTTAATCTTTTCTCTATCTCTACAACAGGCAGGCATAGGACCTTTCTTAGCACTGGCTGAGGCCACCTGCACAGGTCCAGATTTAAAACAAAATGAGTGAAATCAGTTAACATGTACACATCGACAACAGTCAGGTGCACCGTGCTGTCCAAGGTACTGAGTGTGTCTGGAGCAGAGCAGGTCTCTGTCTCCCCGTGTGCAGTAGTGTGAATATTTATGCTATTAAGTAAGCGGAGAAAACATGTCTCTCATTGTTTAATAGCAGCAAAACAATAAGCCTTCATTCATCAAAGACCGAAACTCGATATCTCTCCTTCTCTCCCTCTTTTTGCTCTGGCTCAGGTGTGTGGAATGGATCCTTCTTTCTAGCTGGCCGCAGGAGCAAACCGTTTTTTTTTTTCTTTTTTTTTTTTTACCGGCAGTTAGATAAATATTTCCTGCAATTAAACTGGTGAACTGGTTTATAAACAGTGTGCTGTGAGATCTGCCACTGTGTACCTCACAACCGTGCGTAATAATCGCGTGTAATGACCGCTCCTTGTCAGTTACGAGCCGTTCCATCACTGACTGCTCTTGTCCTGTCCTCTCCCTCTTCTTTCTCTCCTGTCCTCTCTATATCACTAAACTCTGGCTTTTGAACAATGCAGGAGAAATGTTGCAGACAGTTTATATTATCAGCCTGGGCCTGGGGCTTGTTGTAACAGTAAATGGGATGTGTTGTAACTTGTGTAAGTTAAGTTGTGTCTGTGTGAGTGAACATCTTACCCTGCCATGTGCAATGTGGGCAGTGGGTCCAGCCACACACTGCTGCTGCTGCCAACCAGCCCCACCACTAGGAATGGGAGGGGGGGACTAAATCTTTTAAGATTTAAATAGTACATTATCGTGGTTTTATAATGAGCACCGCTTACATTGTGCTTTTAATAAAAACTACTGCATTGTTCAAAAATCATTAATTGTGTCTCAAATTATTCTAGGGGGGACAGCTTTACTGAAGGGGGGGTCATGTCCCCCGACCGTTGATACAGGCATGTCTCTGCTTGTCTATGGCAAGCAGGAGAGCAAACTTTATTTTTCCCAGCAGTGAAAGTTGTTTTTTAAAGGTTAACACTGACAAATATAAATTGAAGCAGAATATTAGTTAGACAAAAACATACTGTAAATTTTGGAAATGATTACATCTACATGTTTTTAGTATATTTGGCTTTTGTAAATGACAGAGCTCTGAAACTGCTGGACATGTTTGAATGGAAACAATCCTATGCAGACACCACTGGAGTCTAATTCTGCAAAGACTATAATACTAATAATATTAGCAAAGCCTTGTGTGAATAAATGAACAATACGTAATTGTAGAGCTAACATCTGAATAACTAACAGGAAACTCCAGAGATCAAACTGGCTGATATATTAGCATCATGAAATACTGGTCTACATCGTCTGATCAGAGTTCATACGTGTCGCTATGTTGGGGCTCATCGCTCATGTTTTTCACTGTGTGCCTTCGTCTTCTGTTTCCTCCTCAGCCATCGTGGACTCAGTGGAAGAGAACATACAAGCTAGTCGCCGCCTCCTCCTGCTCTACACTGCCTCCACTTTCACCACCAAAAGACACACAAGCAGCACCAGCAGCGGCAACAACAACAACAACTCAAAGAGCAGCGATACCAGTGACAACAGTGACAGTAAAAACAGCAACCAGAGTTTAGACGGAGGTGAAGAAGTCTATCCTGACGCCAGGCAGCAGCTGGAGTGTGTGGCAGCAATGCACAGAGTGCTGCTGGAGAAATCTCTAAAGGTGAGACAACTTAATTAAGTTGTTAATTCTTACTCCACACATAAAGTCCAGTCACACCTGATTTACTGTATCAGTCTACCCACGGCTGATAGTAAGGCCCATTAAGGTTCCACTGGTCAATATTTACATTACACTTCGTGTCACTGAGCTGATCCCACTTCTGCAGCGTCAGGCAAACGTTCACATCAAACAGACACCCAGCAGAGTTTGGGTTTCTGCTGACACCTTAGACTCATATGCTGACTGACATTGCTGTGTTTCCATTTTCAGTCTGATGTTTCTGTGTGTGTGTGTGTGTGTGTGTGTGGTGGGGTCGATCTCATTACTAGAGACGAATCTAACATACTTTTAAGTCCAAACTCACAGCCATGCCAACGTACCTGTTTTACCAGGCTTTTAAGAGCTGGGCCGTGCAAAGTGAAAACGAACTACGATGTCAGGTGATCTGTCTTCTCTTTAGCACTCGCCATTGTTGTTACTGCGTCTCATTGGTTCCAATGTACCACTTAATCACGCATGACGACAGTGTTAGTCATACTTAGCTGATTGGCTAATGGTGTTTCCTGCTGCGTTCATTAGCCATCTTTTATTTTAACTGAGAAACTGATGTTTAATGTCTCGATGACAAAGCTGAAGTAGGAACATAGTCAACGGAGGATGGTCAGAGGACGGACCTTTAGACAACTCCCTGCTGGATCCACAACATTTCTGTTGGTGCACTTACGCAGATTAGACCCTGCCCACTGCGAACCCAGGCACTGTGGTTTGCGCTGAGTCTGAGGTGCTACGGCCGCTACTGTGAGCTCCATCTTCTGAGCTTCTGCCTATAAAATGCTTCACTGGAATAAAACTGAAAAAGTTATCGGTTTATATACCACTTTTCTACATAGTGTTTGATGCTGCTGAAATAAGCGAGAGATCGCCTAATGTGATGTGTATTGTTTCTGGAAATATGTCTCATGATATCTCTAGAGGTGTATGATGTCACTTTGTCCCATGGTCAAGTGTTAAAAAATTAACAAACACTGCATTAAATCTTAATATCAAATCATAACTAATCAACACCAACGTATCAAATCTGTAAATAAGCATCTTGTCCGAGCCCAAGTCAGCACTGGCTAAAAATGAGTGGTTGCTTGATAAATGTCTCGTACGTTGATCTTTGCTTTGCAGATACAACAGGTTGTGGATTCACCTGTGAAGATCAGAGTTAATCTTCTGAGATCGCTCACAGCACACGATGTGTACCTGAGCATTACTGTTAGTGATGATTTGATTAATGATTAAAAAAAGGCCTCTTGATTTTAGTTTGAGCTCTGCTTTACAGGTGATTCTGGTGGAGTTGGAAGAGATCACCCCGGCTCAGCTGGCTCTCTTCCCAGAGTCAGTGCGTCACCTGAGGAAGAAGCAGGGCGCTGTGTGTTGGTGGAAGAACCAGAGGATGAAGAAAACGTGCACGACATGCACGAGGAGGGGAGAGGATGAGGAGAAAGGTGGACAGGAGACGCAGCCGTCACCATCCCTTTCTCCTTCCTCCAGGTTTTGGAAGGAGATCAGATATCGTATGCCGGTGAGGGGCAAGAGGGCAGTGTACCCCGAAAAAACTGCCCTGCTAATCCTGTCGCACACAGATGATGATTCAGAAATACTGTGTCGTATCAGAGGCTGCGAGGTACAAGAGAACCAGAAGGTACTTTTACTGCAAACATCACCTCAACGGGTTACACAAACAGAAACTAAAGGAAGCTTCTAATCTTCAAGTCTGATAGTAAAAGGTCCATGAATACACCATGAACAGGTTCTGCTGAAGGAGGTGCTGAAGATGCCGTGTTCAACGACTGTCAGACAATGACAGTAGTTCCCACCTGGTGTGCAGACGGTCAGAGCGTTTGTGAATATGAACGACTGAAGAATCAGAACGATGTGTCAAAGAAGGACTGATCAAACCAAGTGATCATATGTCAGATAACAATGTACATTTGTATAATGAAAAGCGTAAAAATGTTAAAGAAAAACAGCAAACTGTGAGCTTTATATTAACTTTACAGTCAAGCATTTTATTTTATATTTTATAATATATATTTTTAAGTTAAAAAACATTAAATAGTTCACAAGTAGCCATTTTGGTCTGATGCAATCCTCGCTTGAGGAGGGGAGGGGCGGGGGGAGTCCTTTGTTTACACTCCCGCATTAGGCTAAGGCTAGCTAGCCTACAGTCCGTTGCAATGGATTGTTTTGTGATCAAGAAAAAATTGTAGATGGTATGAGGATTACAAATGGCTGGAATATTCATATTAATAATGCATATGGAATAAATGCAGTTGCTGTTGCATTTTGGATGTATTGTCTGGTTATTGGCAGGCACATGGGCGCTGTCCGGTGCTAAATCTGTCACCTTTGCACGTGAAACATTTTTGCAATTACCTTGTGGTCACTTGTATTAGGCTTAACTATTTTGTTGGACTTTTGCCAAATTCAGTTAAAACCACTTTCATATTGAACATGCTTGTGCTGTGTATCATAGCTGCTTTTATTGAAAAAACACAAACCTCCTTATAAAGTAACTGAAGTCATGAAAATCAGTTATTTTCTTAGTTCCCCCACGTATCAGTCAAGCTCCCCCTTAGCCCCCGGAGAGAAAAAATCTTGGTGCCGTGCCCGTTTACAGTGATTAAACTACAGATAAGGCACTGAAAGACAAACTGCCCCTTCACTACGTTTCTGCAAACCACAATTACATTACATGTTTCATATGCATCATATCCATGTCACTGGGAGGTGGAGGAAATGTCGAGATGTCGCTCCGTTCCTGTTGAGACAGTGCCACGAAAGGCTGTACTTCTAAACGGAGACATTACTGCGTTTCCTGCCGTGGTTGTGACATCAAAAATCAGGTATAAATATGATAATTTCCTAAACATTTACCATGTGTTTTTTTTTTTCAAACCACATGTAACCACAGTGCTGTTAAAATGTAAAGTTTTATTTGTGCAAATGTCACGTATCTGTGTTTTGCCTAAACATAATGCCAACATTTATTCTGGTGATTTTGTTTATTAAAGATGTATTTATATTTTATAAAATGTTATTTATGAGGCATTTTCCATACAACGAGGCAGCACAAAGTGACAGGTTAAAATGTTCATATCATCGACTATGGGCAGCCACAGGAGAGAAACTGTTTTGTCAAAAAAATTAAAATCTTGTGTCAAAGGCTTCTTCACTTTTTAAATTGTTTTGTCCCTTTGCATAAAAATAATTTACCATGTTTATCCAACCAATGTCATGTAATTCACATGTCTGCTGAACAGTTAACGGAGCATAATGGAAGGTTTGTTTTAACCTAATGTGGTCAAAATTTTTACCAGTTCATTTTGGAAATCCAAACTAAGGCTGGGTGATATAATGGCCACGTGAGATATATATCAATTTATTTTCAAGCAAGATATAAAATTAGACAGTTTATATTGATATAGGGTCAAGTTGTGTCAAATAATGCACCCCAGTGTGCACCTGTCGTCACAGCTCCGCCCCCTCACTCATTAATTTCTCCATCAACACTCACACAGCTGCTCCTCTGTTAAATCTGTCTGTTCATTAATTTACAGTCAATGTACAGCTCTGCTGTTTATTTCATATCATTTTTCATTTCCAAGTTGTGCAGCTGTTTATTTTCAAACAGGAAAAAAATCCATGTCTTTGCATCTTATTTTGATCAGTCTGTTTTTATAAAAGTGCTTGTGACGTCTCAAATGTGGCTCTGACTTGCAGCTGAAAACATGGAGCTCATTTTGTACTAAATTCTGAGATATATATGGTGTATCGTCGTTCAGCCGGAAAATACAGAGATATGAATTTTTGTCCATATCTCCCAGCTCTAATCCAAAGACAGTGTTACATGAAGCCACGATGTCAGGCACTTACAAACAGGACCTTCACTGAAAACTGTCCCTGTCAGTGCATTTAAAGAGGTTTCATCAGTTCCCACATTGTGAGGTCATCAGTTCATATATTCTGCTTTCAGGAAGAAGCATGTCTTTATCAAAGTATTTCAAAGGTCACAAATACAAAAATAACGTCAAACATATGTATAGGAAAATAAGTCTGTTGCACTGAGACAATATACAGCTGTCAGTTTCATATGAGAAGCAGCTGAGGTTTGGTGGCCTATATTTCAACTAAAGCTCTACTGAGCTGTTATGAATCATAGCAATGTACCTGTATGCAAAACAAGTGGTTTTTTTTCTGTTGAGAGGAAATTTTATGCAGGGTTAGAGGAAAAGGATGAAATGCTATGAAGACAGGAGGGAAAACCCAGAAGCTACTCAGAAGGTTAGTGTGAGTAACAAGCAACTGTCTTTAAGCATCAGTTCTCAGCCTGGTGAGTTATCATTACCTTAAACATTACAGGTAGAGTCTGTTCTTATATGTGCATGCTGTCAGTGTTTGTGAAATGGGTGTCAAATTGACTGTCCTTTCTCATCTCTTATTATGTGAAAAAATTCTAATATTGAAAATATTTTTGTGCCATCTGGTGCTGAACACTGAATCTATATCCGACAGTTTTTAAATCCGCTGGAATCATTAAATTGTTGTTATAAAGCTCCAACATTTATTAGATTAAAGCTGAGGTTTGTTTCAGGAGTTTTATTTTTGAGGGACTCAGAGTCTTCCTGTGTCTGTGAATTAACGTTTTCAGTGACTTCACAATGCTTTGTGACTTTCCACTTAGGGCAAAAAAAACCCTGTCAAATAAAACACAAGGAAACCAAAAATAATTTATAATTTTTTCTCAGTAATTATATATGTACCTAAAAACACAGATCTTGTGTTAGCAGGTTTAAAGTGAATGTTAACGTTGGTTTGTTTGAAGAACATTCTGCTGCAGACAACTCTTTTCACTCTCTTTGGTAGTTTTGGTAGCGGCTTTCTCTTTGCACTGTTTGGTGTGACAGCGTCACCTCATCGCCGTAACTGCAGTTACAAAAGACAGATATCCATCCAATGCAACCCTTGTTAGAAAATAATGTTTTCCAATATGACATGTCAGAGAACTTTCGAGAGCTGGAGGTGGACAAAATTTGACAGACGGCCATCTCCTAAGTCTCTGTGCAGGAAAAACCCTGAGTTCCAAAGTTTTGACTCATCACTAATCGTTTAATCATCAGATTGTTGCTCTCTGAATCAAATCATATCGTAAGATGCCTGTTGATGCATACAAATGATCAAAGTTTCTTTTTATGAATCACAGAAAACCAAGAAAAGCATTTTATCTGATGCAGAAATCAAGGTGGTTTGGTGGCTGCGGCAGCCGGTCTGAAATTATAAAAAAGTGCAGCCCGTCATCTTTGCCTATTTACGTAATCCACGTGTGCAGGTGGTGAAGATGTGCTGGGTAAAGTGACTGGAGGAGGCAGCGCTGCAGTTTCACCATGACAGTCAACTTCACTGCAGAGATTTTACACACAAAGACTTCATGAAAAATTAAATAGTACATATGCACAATAAAAGAAGATATAACTGAAAACAACTGACACTTTGTTCTGTAATACTTTAATGCTACTGGATGTAATCTCAGATTTCTATGAGCGATGATGAGAATTTCACATGTTATGAGGTGTAAAGGACTCCATTTATTCATGCTCAGTATCGGGGAAATGCCAGACATCCTGCCACACCCGACATCATCCTCTCATTTCAACAGCCAATCACGAGTGTCAGTAGCGTCCAGTCCATCCCCCTCCGAGGGTCGAGGATGTGATGGTGACACGGCTGACCACGAGTGTCAGTAGCGTACAGTCCATCCCCCTCCGAGGGTCGAGGATCTGATGGTGACACGGCTGACCACGAGTGTCAGTAGCCTAACCCTTTGGGCCTGAACGACGCATAGTGCATCCAAATTCACACCTGTTCTTCTCTCCGGATTTTCTCTGCGACCATTCGTCACAGCAAGTCCAATGTTTTCACAGCGAAAAAGCTTTCATACAGCTTTGCACACACATTACTTTTGGATGGATTACTCGCAAATGTAGGGTCGCACAGGAATGGCACACATATCACATGAAAGTTCAGGACTGGAGCTTTCCGATGATACCAAACACATCATTGTGGTGTCATGCCATGATGCTATAAATACAGATTAATTGTCTACAAAATAAAAACCTGACGAATTTCTTTACACTCCATTATACAGATCTTGTTATCAGTCACTTCATATATCGAGGTATAATATTATTACTATCTTAGATGTAAATATTGCATGTTTCTTTCACATAAAACACATTTTTGACTTGTGAATGAGTCAATGGAATTTCTCGCAATAATGAAAAAATACTGACAATCATATCCGCCTGGCACAAACCACATGTTTTGGACAACTGTGAAGTGACAGAATGTCCCAGCATCATGGTTCTTATATTGCCAGATTCCAGAGAGTCTCCCCTCTTCATATATGGCAAAATATGTCTTCTTCCAACTTGCTGTAGTGAGATACATGTAAAAATGTAAGAATTTAGGAACACTGATCTTTTTTCATTGATATAAAAATGAATATAAAATACAGGCACATAGAAGCACATGCAATGACATGTGATATGAGCTTAAAAATAAAGGCAGGAAAAATACTCCAAAAAGGCCTAGGGTCCAAAAGTTTAATAAATTCAGCTGATTATGTTTGTTAAAACAGAGACACAGAGAGAGTGGACCTTTTCCAAACAAGCATCAATCAGTGGAACTTCCTGGGACCTTACTGGGAGTGTTTGTTCCCTTCTTCCTCTTGTCCGCTCTGTAAAGTGAACTTCCTGGGACTTTACTGGGAGTGTTCGGCCCTGCCTTCCTTGTGTCACTCTGTAAACGGAATGTCTCACTTCCCTTATTGGGGGTTGTTAAAGTCGGATGCCTGTCAGGAAATGTCTTAAGAGACCTTTGTTATTGCAGAAACCATTGTGGCTGAGAACATGAGCCATGTCTGAGACATCACAGAGGATTATAATGAAATGTAACCTGTGTTTTCCCACAGACGAGGACAATGACAGCGGCAGGTTGGGTTGTCTTGATGGCTGCTCTGATGTCTCTGGGATTTACTGTGGGACACAGTGAGTATTGTGTTTTCTCTCTTTTTAATACTTCTTGTCTTTACAGCTTAAAAAGATTCTGCTTTTAGAAATCACTTATAAAACTAGACAGGAAATGTACAACATGAAGCTGTTGTACAGTTGTTGATTTGAAATATTAGCTGACTCAAAGGTTTCAGCATTCTTCCTAAAAACAATGAATGTGCTTTTTGTGGGCTGAAAAAAACAAAACAAAACAAAAACCTAACTACTGAACCTCTGTGGGGTAAAGACAGAATTATATATAGACGGCTGCCGTTAACCTGAGCAGCAGATAAGTATAAGGTATGAAGATATAAATTTAATCAGACAGGGACAGATTTATATCTGAAATAATAAACTGAAAGTAACAGTTGTAACTTTCAGCTTTATTTCTCAGGGGTTTCCTCCAAAAGTGAGATGTCCAGAAAAGACAGCATATGCTCTCTATAACAGACCAAATAATTATTATATAAGATAAAAGATATCTCTTAAAGGTCCAGATTGTAGGATTGAGGAGCACCTAAATGGTAAATAATATTCATAACTATGTTTTTATTTGTTCATAATAACTTGAAAGAGTCAGAATGAGTTATTTCTATTAAAAGCTGACTGATACTGTATTTTAAAAAGCCAATATAATTCTGATAGTTTGGAACAGGAAAAAGCCAGTGACCAATAACTGATGGGTGTTCGCTGCAGTGCTCAAAGTACCTCAGCTCTGGACCAGCTGTCCTGGTTTGGCCAAAAACTTCATGTGAATACATGTTAAAATTCAGAGCATTACACTTATACAGACTCAAGGAGCAGAAGGGATGCACTGATTATTTAACACAACCTCATGTCTTCAGGTCCAGAATGTGACATCATCAGATCAGTGATGGAGGCTGCGCAGATTAGTATCAGAGCCAAGGTCTGCCCATAACGACAATTTGTTAAAGTACCTATTGGTGCAGATCAATCAGGCAAACCTGGTCCACCAGTTTATGTCTACATACAGAGTGAATCCACCATGTCCTCCTATGGTAGCCCAGAACAGACAAACCACACACTGGCTCCAGAAAAGGCCACCGGCAGTTTCACGTAGGCTGCCATCGTTCTCACTTTCAGTTCTGCCTAGAAACTCACGGCTAAATTCCACTAAAACCCCAAACCCTGCGAACAGTGGATTCCAAACTCTGACCCAAGCTCTAACCCAAACCCACCATATCAACACATCACCTTTCTTTTTAATTCATTAATGAACCAAGCTAATTAGCATATTTAATCATCTGGCTGGTGCTGGTGTCCAACCCCGAACACACTGAACCTTCATGAATGAAAAACAATAACATAAATCAGCCCATCAACAACACAAACAAGTAAATGAATCTGATTAACAGAATCAAAGATGGTCTCCATCTCTCTGTATTTTTTGTCACCCAATGTCTCTACATCTTTCACAGACAAACATGTTTTACTAGTTAAAGTACCAGTGCTGTGACCTGTCTTCTCCTTCCGTTTGTTCTCTGAGTGCAGGTCATGTCATAATCACATCATGGACATGTTTAATGGACATCTTTCATGGACATGTTTGATTTCTAACAAACAATATATACAACATGTCCTTCGTTAGTTTCCCACAGTCTCTGCTGTGCCCTGTCCACTCACATGCAGAGGTACAGATAAAGTTCAGCATGTCTCAACAGATAAGACGACCCCCCCCCCCAGTGTAAAGGTCAGACATAGCTGTCTAGCGTCATAGCATCTGTGAGGTCAGCAGGTTTCTGACTCCTCAGTTCATTAAACAGGTCGAACACATAATGTCTTCAGGAAGTCTCTGACACGTCACAGTGCTGCATCACACAGGAAGTGGTTCTCTCAGTACAAACAACCTTTGTGTCAAGACTTTGGTCACTTGGTAAAATTATGGGGACTAAATTATGTTTACTGATAAGAAATGTAAATAATTTATTGAGCTGCTGCAGCCACTCTCTTCCTTTAACAGAGATGCCTTCTATGTAAATTGTTTGGTTAAAACATTGATTTTGTTGTGTTGTACGCCTGAGACCCTGTAAGGGTCCACGTATGGGGAGCTCATCCACACTGAGAGGCGCTACAGCCCACAGCCACAGGGAGCGCTGCCACAGAGACCACCCCGACCAGACAGACCGGGGTGGACTCCACACATGGTGTGGAGATTAGGAAAAATTAAAGAGTTAAAGATTAAAATAATATTAATTATAGTAATAATAATAAATAAATAAATAAGATTTAGAGACTAAAATGCATAAAGATTTTAAAATAGGCTAAATCATTTAAAAGCATTAGAAAGTAAAAAAGAACATATAATAGAAGAATTAAAAGAGTAGCAGAAAAATCAGTTAAAAGCTAAGTTAAAAAGGTGAGTCTTGAGCCTCCTTTTAAAAACATCAACAGTCTCTGCAGTCCTGATGCTCTGTGGCAGGCAGTTCCACAAGCGAGGGCCATAATGGCTGAATGCAGCCTCCCCGTGGGTTTTTGTTCTGACTTTTCGAACAATTAAAAGGCCGGTGCCGGAGGACCTCAGGGTCCGTGAGGGTTGATATGATAAAAGCAGGTCAGATAAATAAGATGGCCCAAGGCCGTTAAGAAATTTAAAAACTATGGGGAGCCAATGCAGTGATTGTAAAACTGGTGAAATGTGCTCCCGCCCTCTGGTCCTCGTCACCACTCGGCTGAGTTTTGGAGTAGCTGCAGGTTAGAGATGGTCTTTTTGGGAAGACCAGACAGCAGGGCATTACAGTAATCATCAGTGATGGCTCATTGTATTAAGACTTTCGTCAGGAGCACACAGCCTGTTGGTTTATGACCTGTGGTGATTTTGTTATCTAAATAAAGAAGACAAAAAGAAAAAAACACTAGTTATAACTTTGTGTACTGCCTGTCGAGCCTTTTCGGAGGGCTAAAATTTAAAAAGATCTGAATGCTTTGTATTCAACGGTTCAGTTTTAACAAGAGCTGAGAGGTGACCCCTGAACTCTGACACCTAAACCCTGACCCTGACCCCTAAACCCTGACCCCTAAACCCTATCCATGCCCCCCAACCCTAACCCTGTCCTCTAAACCCTATCCATGTCCCTAAACCCTAACCCTGACCCCTAAACCCTGAGCCTCTCTGCTCTGCTTTTTATCTCCAACAGGAAAATAAGATTCACATTATTTCAGCTCCAACATCTGGGTCAGTGACAACAACTCTGCTCAGGGGGGAAAATCCCATTTCATAGTTGGGGGGGACAATAAACAGTAAAATTTTAGAGAACAATTCCAGGGGGGACAAGGAAAAAAAGTTGTAGCCTGTCTTCTATACAGCATGTTTTACCACAAATTGATGGTTAAGTCTTCTCTCTATCTCTCCAACAAGCAGAGTGAATGTGTATACTTATGAGAAATGGCTTAACAACTAAACATTTCCTGCAATTAAACTGGTAAACTGGTTTATGAATAATGTGCTGTGAGATCTGCCACTGTGCACCTCACAACCATGTGTAATAGTTGCACGTAATGACCGCTCCTCTTCTTCATGTCTTTGATGTTTGTCTCACTGACAGGTGGAGAGCCTACAGACAGGTAGCCATTAGCTATGCTCCGTCAAAACAGTGCGTAATAGTCATGTGCAATGACCGCTCCTCGTCGGTTAGACTGCACGTCTTTCATGTCTCACTGACAGGTGGATAGCCTACAGACAGGTACCCATTAGCTACGAGCCCCTCTGCCACTGACTGCTGTTGTCCTGTCCTCTCTATCACTAAACTCTGAGCTTAATCATTAGCTTTTAGCTTAGCAACACTCGTAATTGAGTAGGCTTTTGAACAATGCACGAGAAATGTTGCAGACAGTTGATATTATCAGCTTGGGCCTGGGGCTTGTTGTAACAGTAAATGGGATGTGTTGTAACTTGTGTAAGTTAAATTGTGTCTGTGTGAGTGAACATCTTACCCTGCGATGCGCGATGTGGACAGCCGGGTCCAGCCACACGCTGCTGCTACCAAGCAGCCCCGCCCATTGGAAAGAGTGGGGGATATACCACTACTAGGAATGGGAGGGGGGGACTAAATCTTAAGATTTAGATAGCACATTATTGCGTGATTATAATGAGCACTGCGTACATTGTGCTTTCAATAAATACTACTGCATTGTTCAAAAATTATTAATTGTGTCTCAAATTATTCTAGGGGGGGTACAGCTTTACTGAAAGGGGAGTTATGTCCCCCCGTCCCCCCCGGGATTTCCACCCCTGACTCTGCTGCTTCAGTGCTCAGTGATGTCCTCACAACGTGGCCTTACTATATGTCCCCAGAATGTGTCCTCACAGTCTCTGAGTCTCTGTGTCATCGTGTCCATTGGTTCTTTAACCTGTCATCTGAGATCTGGGTCACACTGCGTTCAAGTGAGTCTGTAAAGCGGAGAATCTTATTGTTGAATCCAGTTCTGTTTCCTAGTTGTAAATAATATGATTATTAAATGTGGTAGATGTATGAAAGCTGTGAAATGTAAGAATCACAAAAATACCCAGGATGCAGTTTGTGGTTTATTTGAGTTAAAGAAGGCAGGTTGATCTTCCCATTAAGCCGATTTGTTGTGAATGCAGCATTAGTAACAGCAGTGTGCAGCAGGGCCACCGTGTGGGGGTCAGAGTAACAGCAGTGTGCAGCAGGGCCACCGTGTGGGGGTCAGAGTAACAGCAGTGTGCAGCAGGGCCACCGTGTGGGGGTCAGAGTAACAGCAGTGTGCAGCAGGGCCACTGTGCGGGGGTCAGAGTAACAGCATGTCGCTCTTATAAGGAATTAAAATAATCATAATAATCTTTATTAATTAAAAAGGCCACAATACCTCTAAAAAACCCAACAAGCACCTTTTCATTTGTCTTTTGTAAGTAATTCGTTATTGAAAGAATTATCTTGAGGAAACAGCAATCAAGTGAAAATTTTATGTGAATAAATGTTTCCAGTCATTTTGAGAGTAAGGCAGTTTGATCCCTTGTTTTCTGCCTTCAATGGATGGTTTTGTTTTTTAACATTACACTTCTTCTGTTTGTTGTGATTCATTTTCAAACAATAAACAAACAAACAAATAAACAAAAAGATGGTCCACCCGAGGGCTGGATATAAACTCTGCTGTTGAATCCAGGTGTCACCGTCAACTTTAAGTTAAAAAGTCAGAGAGTGTACCTCCACTAATGCTAATAACCCTAATGAATGCATGGCGGTGTGGTGGTTAGCACTCTCGCCTCACAGCAAGAGGGTTCCTGGTTCGATCCCAGATGTGGGAGCCCTTCTGTGCGGAGTTTGCATATTCAGCGTGGGTTCTCTCTGGCCCACAGTCCAAACACATGCAGACTGGGGACTAGGTTAACTGATAACTCAACTGTCCGTAGGTGTGAATGGTTGTTTGTGTCTATGTGTCAGCCCTGTGATAGTCTGGTGACCTGTCCAGGGTGAACCCTGCCTCTCACCCAATGTCAGCTAGGATAGGCTCCAGCCCCCCTGTGACCCAGTTAGAAGATGAATGAATGGAAATCATTTTTTCTCCTTATTCAGATGGACATTTGTTTGATTTGACTCAAGTTCTGATTTTATACTTTTGTGTTTCAGATTCAAATATGTGTGTGTGTGTATGTGTGTGTGTGTGTATGTGTGTGTGTGTGTTTGCTCTCCATCTTGTGTTTAACTGCAGTTTGAGTTTTGGAAAATAAACCTTTGTGTGTAAAGAGAGTTTCAGTGGCTGATGCTTAATAAAATGGTGTCACTACAATGAAATGACCACTGTGGGGTCTGGTGTAGGCACGCATGAATAAACTTCAATTCATTCAATCTGTAAAAGTCAACTTTCCAGGCAGACCCATTCCAACACTGTTACGGACCCCAGTGTGCAGAAATAGTCAAATACAATAGGCAAAAATTATACACATTTTTACTGCATGAGATTAGCATAAAGTGGGTGTGTCTATACAGGGGAGTTACCCATAGAGCCCATTTTTATTCAGATATCTTGAGGTGAATGGACCTTTGTAAAAAAAAAAAGGACATGTCAGTTTTTCCCTCAACAAAATTCAATCTAACTTAGAAACACTGTTTGGAGAACTCTGGTTGTAAAACTCCGCCCACCACAGTCTCTGAAAGAGGGTAATGTTGGCTGAGAACGCCAGCATCCCTGTTAATGGTTCCTTTTCCCTTTTCATGTATGCAAAGTGCTCATTTAAGGACACTTGAAGCCTTTGAAATGTTGTTCTCTTCTCTACCAGACATGTCTGTAAGTTTTTTCCTTTGGCATTGGGTTAGGGTGAGGTTAGCTGGTTTTTACCTCTGGCACTGAACGACTGGTTTCTCTTTGCACCGTCACATCCAGACCACAGTGGGGAGACAGACACCTACCATGTAAGCGTTGGCCGCCTCTTTTTGCTGAGATGCCTCTTCGCTGATGCTCAGACTAATGTGACCTGGAGCAGAGAGGGGAGGCACGATCAGAGCCTGCCCACCGGAGTGGAAGTCAGGGATGGGTTACTGTGGTTTCTACCTGTGCAGGTGTCTCATAATGGATCCTACACCTGTGAGAAAAGGTATTGAAACTCCTGTAGGTTTGACTACATCTGATTGTGACTGCATTAAGTAATTGCATTAAGCATTAAGTGCATTAAGTGTATTAACTAATATTTTAGTCACCCTATTTATATCAATAATTTAAACCGAAAGAATAATGATGTAGATAAATGTGTAAAAGTATTACATTTTCCCCAAAGTGAATATCTTAGCTTTTTCCAATTCAATTAAAAAGGACCGTTACATTATAAAGTCATATATTTCTGGAGCTCTGGTTGGCCTGTCCTTCAACTGTCTCATAGGTCATCTCCTCTACAGGGGCACGACTGGATTATCGAGGATGACGTTTGGGGTGTCAGTGTCCAATAAAGAGTGTCCTGATCCACCTGAAACCATATCCATCATTCGGGGAGTCAATGAGGGTCTTCCTTGCAAACAGAAAGAGATCTTCAGACTGAAAAACACAAGGAAAATACGATGGATGAAGGTATACGCAGCTCCAAACAGACACACATGTGGGATATTGTATGTCTTTTACTTTATTAAGCTGCCATTCAGAACAGAGAAACAATCAGTGAAAGCAAAGAAATGTAATTAGGTCAGTTTATTTAATATATTTTCACAGTTTAAGATTTATTTGTCATTTATTCTTGAAAATGGATTTTAGTTTTGAGATTTCTGCATGATGTCCTGTAAGTTCTGGCTTGATAAATGTAACACTGCCGTCTGCTGTTCACATCAGGAATATGTCAAAGTCTGTGGAAATGATACGTGAGTACACATCTGCGTCTCTAAGAGGCCCTTACAGTGTTAGACATGAAACAGTGGAAAGATGAAGGGTGTATGTCTAAACATTACCTGAATATGATGCATACTTTATTTATTTTCAGCTGCAACAGAAAACCTTCAGCTTTTAGTCATGTTCATTCGTTAGGAACATCTGCGTGTAGGTGTTTTCCCCTCACCTTTTTCCTCAGTGCCACAAAGCTCAATCGTTATTTAATAACAGCCCAGTGGACAGAAGGTAATGTTGGCATTGTACATTTCTGCAAACACCTGATACATTACATTCGTGCATTTCATGAATCATATCAACAATTCCAGATTGACTTAGAATATAAGCTGACTTTTTCATTGGTAGGGGATGACAGAGAGGCGAGATGCCTGTCAAGCTTAAGACCGCTGTTCAAGACAGACAAAACTGCTGTATTTCCTGCAGCCTTTTAGCCATCAAACGTGCGTGTGTTTTAGCAACCTGTTGCTGCGTTACCTGTCAGGATAGTGCCACAAAAAGTGTTTGTTTTCGACAGAGACGTCACTGTGTTTCCTGTCAGGATAGTGCCATGAAAAGCAGATATTTTAAGGAAAAAGATGATATTTTCTTTAACCTTAACCAAATGGTTTTCATGCCTTAATGAAACCGCACCACAGCATTGTTAAAAATGTAGTTTCAGCACATTCACTACATACTAACATACAAATATAACGTATCTGTGGTTTGGAAACATTCATTCTGGTGATTGCCATAAGCTGTTACAAACACATCATTGAGTCACACTGTAGTGCCAATCACTGCAGTTTGTCTTAAACGTCACAAACAACAGAAGTGTTTAAATCTCAAACTTATACCCAACAAATGCACTATTGAACTATTTATTAAACTATTTTTCAAAACCGCGGTGTCACAGTGTTTAAGGAAATTATTGAGCTGCTAAAAATAAAACTGTGTATTTGTAAGCTGGGGCGGCACGGTGGTGTGGTGGTTAGCACTCTCGCCTCACAGCAAGAGGGTTGCCCGAGCGTGGGAGCCCCTCTGTGCGGAGTTTGCATGTTCTCCCCGTGTCAGCGTGGGTTCTCTCCGGCCCACAGTCCAAAGACATGTAGACTGGGGACTAGGTTAACTGATAACTCTAAATTGTCCGTAGGTGTGAATGTGAGTGTGAATGGTTGTTTGTGTCTATGTGTCACCCCTGTGATAGTCTGGCGACCTGTCCAGGGTGAACCCTGCCTCTCGCCCGATGTCAGCTGGGATAGGCTCGACCCTCAAGAGGATGAAGCGGTTAGAAGATGAATGAATTTGTAAGCTGTTTTAAAGATTTAAGTCTTCAGTAGAGTTGAAAATGTTTGGAGGTGAGCACCACAGACATGACAGGGAGCTCTGAGTGATGGACGTTGTTTACAAAAGTAAAATAAAGCCAGCCTCATCCTTGAAAACTATGACAATGTCCTTTGCAAATTCCAAAAAGTAAACAATGATTTGTAACTCTTCATTGGCAAGACATTTTTGGAAATATGCTTAGTTGCTTTCTTGCCAAGAATTATAGCAGATGAAAAAATGGATACTACTGTCACATCGGTCTGCTTGAAATTAAGCTAACGGTAAGCATACAGTAAAAGCACGGGGAAACTAGACTGCCTATTATTCTGTCATTGATTATATCCCAATTACCAGATGAAATGTTGGTATCGTACATGTCTACAAACCACAGTTATATTTAATTTGTGCAATATCATGTAGCAGAAACCTTGAAACTTTGTCTGGTCCCAAATCACTCACTACTCTTGCCATGGTTTACCATATTGTGACTTTGCCATTTTGTGTTGCTGTCTGAATGTATAATCAGAATCATTATATCCTATATCAGCAGTCAGTTGAGTCAGTCAGATGAAGTCTAGCGACAGGTAGAAAACAACAGTTCGCAGGATATCAGTAACTCTGCCACTGAGGAGGAGGAGAAGGGGGTAGTAAGAGGGGATGCAGGTGACACTGAGGTCAGTATGCCAGTTTGAGAGAGAACCATGGAGCAAAAGGCTAGAGTTAGATGGCCTAGGGCAAATGACAGTAAGGAATGGGAGATAGTTAATAGAGATTTGTTAGTAATCTTAAGCAGGCTTAGAGGAAATGCAATAGAAAGGTTAGAAAAGATGGGAGATAAAATTTACTCATATGGTGCAGAGAGGTTCGGGTTGCATGAGAGAAAGAGGGGTGAAAGGGCACAGTCAGATAAGTCTAGGCGGCAAAGAGAAATAGAGGAGCTAGTCAAGAAAAGGAGACAGTTAAGAAAGGTGTGGAGAAAGGCTACACAATAAGAAAGGGAGGGAATTAATGTGTTGCAAGAGGAGTTGAGAAGCAGTCTAGCAGTTCTTTGAAGGGCAGAGTATCTCTGGAAAAAGAGGAGGAAGAAGGAACATGTAAGGACAGGTTTTGTCATGGACCCTTTAAAGTTTGTTAAAGGATTGTTTAGCCAGGAAAAGGGAGGGCAGCTCAAAGCAGAAAGGCTAGAGGTTGAAGAATATTTGAAAAAATACATATTCAGATTTAGAGAAGAATAGGATAGTAGGTTTCCCACCAGATATCCCTCCATTAGGAAGGATAGAGCATGAGATGGATGTGGGGTGTAGGGGATTCATAACAAGATCAGCTGTCTGGCTCCTAGAGGAACTTGGAGTGCGGGGACAGAATTTGAGGAAGACAGTGAAGGAAATGTCCGATGAAGCAGCTAGATCTAGTCAGTGGATTTGGATGAGGAGGAATAATGTGAGTTGGGGGCCAGCAGGGGAAACTACTGAGCAAGGTACATAAGTCCTTGAGATCAGGTGGAGAGATCCACTTCCTCTCAGGAGAAAATCCAGGAAGAGGAAGGTTATTTAAGTGTGGGAGTGGCCTACTTGAATCCATTTTGTTTGAGACCATGCTGCAAAGTGAGTGTGCTTGCTGATCCTGTAAGTTTATTTATCTCCTTTAACTTTAGCTTATATTGTAGTTATGCTTTTAGCGTGTGAAACAGAGTATGGTGAATGTGCTAGGAAAGATAGTGTCAGCATTGCTTCTACCTGGAGCTGACATGTACGGAGACTGGGTTTGTTGAAGGAGGCAGTGCTGTTTGGGCTGAGAAAGCCATGTGTAAGTAAGGTAAGGGAGGTTATCACTGCTCACTGGTCTGTAAAGTTAAGCCTTGCCATAACAGCTTATCATAGGGCTTAGTCATTCACTGAACAGTGAGTCTTTATCTAGAGAACACATTTCTTTTGTTTATTTGAACTATAGTGGACTCAAAGTATCCCACAATGCACCATGCAAAATAGTGAGCAACTGAAGGTCAATGACTGAGCAATATATCCCATAATGTTTTGCAATAAAGGAAAGGAGGGACTGTATGGGATGGAGCTAGAGATGGATGAGAGGACAGACAGCAGCTGGAGAACAACCTGCTGTTCATGTTTAATTTCTGATGACATGTTGATGTTTGTTTTTCTATGTCCTAGAATAAACTGTCAGTTTAACAGCTTTACCTGAGGTCACCTCAGGTAACCTGAGCTCAACTGAGATCTACTGAGGTTACCTAAGGTCAGTTGAGGTCCGTTTAATCTGTCGTTGTTGGTCCAGAAGTGATCAAAATAAATGTGATCTAACAGTTAATGTACAGAGGAGTATAATAATGCTAAGCTAATGTTAGCGAGCTGGGTCACCTCTGCCCTCTTGGTTGTGGTCAAGAAAAATCATGTTTTAGCTTAAAAAAAAAAGAAAAGGTTTTGGTGATGCTTGCTTGGCTGAAAACGCAGCAACAGGTTGCTAAAAAACATCCACATGACTTTAAAAAACAGCTTTGTTCTTGGTGTTGAACTTTGACCTGCAGCTCATCTCTCCGAGGTGGCACACACCCACCGTCCCCTCCACCTTCTGATGATGATATCAGGTCAGATATTACGTCACTTTAGAAACGTTGATCTGATGGGTTCTACATGATGAAAAGGTCCTATAAAGTAAAACAAACCGTTATTAGAGAGCTTGTCCTGATTTGAATTTGATTTCCTTTTTGCTTTTACATGAGTTGTTTCATTTATTTATTTTCATTTTATTTTACTGGCTTATGTTTTAAGTTTTAAGTTTTAATTTATTGTCCTTTACCGTTGTTGGATTTTAAGTAGTGACATAAATGTTAGTAATTAGTGCTTAATAATGAAATAAATAAAATGTGTTGTTATCATCACACTGTAAAAAATAATTAGTTTGTGTTTGTGTGTTCAGGAGTGCCACCCAGTGGAGGGGCAGAGGAAGAGGGTCTCTGTGGATGAGAACGGTTTAATGAGACTGTCTGCAGCCTCAGAGCAGGATGCTGGGACGTACACCTGCCTGGTGGACATTAACTTGGACGGAAAGATGTACACAGCTGCACGCAGCATCCAGCTGAATATTAAAAATAGTATGTACTGTAGGTCACTGTAGTCTGAGGGATAATTATTTATTTATTATTTTGTGTTAAATTTTCCACCATAACCTACATTTTTTTTCCATTTAATTAAAAGACCTCTTTAGTTATTACAGAATTTGTTATATTAACTTTAATGCAGTTGAAGTAAAAGAAACACTGATTGTAAAAGTTATTTTAGGGCTATTATTAGGAAGGTGCAGGTTGTGAAAGTAAAGAGTAACACAAACTCCCACTGTGTTTTCTCTGATTTACCAGTGGGCCATCCCCACAGAGACTTTAACAGCCCCACAGGATCATCTTTGTGTACTTGGGTTTCCCCTCTGATACAGATTCAGTAGATTGTATTATGTTGTATTATTGTCTGTCTCAATGATTATATATGCATGTTGTGTTTGCAGATACATTTATTGCACAGCCTGAGGTGATGTTTCCTAAAGGGAAAGTGGTCGTGGTTGAAGAGGGTAAGTAACAGTCTCTAACAAATTATAACCACTGTCAGTGTGACAGACACACAAAATGTGTGTGTGTCAGGTTTGAATCACTGCAGGTTTATTTGTGCCGTGTTTTCTATTTAGTCCCAAGGAAGTAAAAAGAACAGGTTTTAGTATTGTTCAGCTTGTTCTGTGTGATCATATAAAAAAAATGTATTGGATCATATCCTACTGTAGTTCCTGTCAGTCAAGAAAAAGTAGCCTTCAAGGTTAAAGGAATACTTTACTATTTGTATATCTGTGTGTAATGTAAAGAAGAAAACTTTTTTCTACTTGAACACTTCCACAATGAACGGAGAATCCAAAAATGGTGAACATTCTTCATTAATGGAAGTAGATGGAGACCACATAACAAACTGCCACGGAGCTCGTGCAGAATAATCTGAGCAGAGTTTAAGTCTGCCATTCAACCTTTTAATAGCTGATGGGGTAGCTGTGGGGTGCTAACAGCTAGCCGTGTTACTGTGTGTGTACAGCATTACTGGGGCGTCAAATATGGCTTCTGTTACTGACGCATGAGGCACCTTATGGCATGTTTATGAGACACATCAGGCTATAGGCGAACTTTGGTGTAATTCTGTCTGCAGAAATAACATAGTACAAAGTGAAAAAGTCTGAGTAGGGTGGGAGGGGGATCATTCTGGATTGGTCAAATACAAACTGGACTTTAATGCAGGAGACTGCTGTTTGTTTCTTTTGTGAAAGCAAAAGTCAAGCTTTTGTCAAGTACGTAACTGTTTGTCAAGTTACACACTTGTTAAATAACTGTAAGAAACAGTTTTTTTTCCCCAGACCAAGATTGTTTGATATGCCTAACCAAGTGCTATTGTTTCCTGAACCTAAAGTAGTCTTTCTTGTGAAGATGGTTTATCTTAAAAGACACTGTAGCTGGTAACTAATGAAAATCAATGTGCAAAGTGACACAACTGAAGCTGATGCAGTATTTGATAAGCTGGGAGTGAGATCATATTAGTGTGTGCAGGTGGGGGGACTGTCAATAATTGTCAACTAACAGAGCAGTAGTCTCTTAGCGACAGAGGTTGAAGGACGACAGGATGTTCAACTTTGTGTTATGATGACCAAAAAACAACAACCCATTCAGTGTTTGCAAATAGAAATGATGTACAATTTATTTGCAAGTTGAGCGGTGAAGAGAGGTGCGATCAGTGGTCAGTCCAGATGAATTCTAATGCAAGGTGTGAAGAGACACTGCAGCTTTGATTGCGCCCACAGAAATCAGTCCTGACATGAACCTACATAGTTCCTGTCCAAGCCCAACCTGAGCCAAGTAGGTGGGGTCAAGGCCCAAGCCCGATTAAAAACCAAAATTTCTACTGTAAAATAATCATATATTTTTTGATACTAAAACATTTAATACAAGCTAATGGCGCCACTTCTCCTCCTTCTCTTCTTTATTTCAATAGTCTGTTGTGTCGTGTCGTGTAGAACAGATTTGGCAAAGTGAGCTGCGCCCCCCAGTGCATAATGCACAGAACAGTCAACGGCGATGTGGCATGCACATGATGATCACCACTATTCACTGCATTTTATGCGAATCTGTCCCACAGCTGGGGAGGCAGAAGAAGATGCTCACAACCAACTAAGTCACCTTGTTCTCCAGCCCTCTCTCCTGGTTCTCCACCATATTACTCTGTTGGTTCACCTCCACCACCAGTTTAAATAAACAAACAAACAAAAATAAAAAAACAATCCTGCTAAATTGGTGAGAGCCTGACTCTATTCAAACCCGGGGGAAATACATTGAAATTATACAGCCCGGCCTAGCTCGAACTTGGCAGGTCGTGTGGTCAAGGCAATCCTAAGCCTTGTGGCGATCCTGTTTATTTTATGAATATATTTTTTTATAAGATGGTGGTTATTAGCTGATGGGTTTCTCACCTCCAGACACACCCACTGGTGCTATCGGCCAGTGAGATGGCTCCGATCAGCTGAGCCCAGGTAGACCGGCCCCTACATTGTGCCGCTCCTGGCAGTATGGCGAGAGAGTGAATAATGAGCCGGAAGTCCTCTGTGCATTTGGTCTAACACAGTTCTTTACACTGGTCAACATCCGCAAAATAGGTGTGGTTCCTTGTGGAATATCATTTATCTGGCCACTGGCCTCACGTCAGATTACTCGCCACGGATATCAAGGGAACGCTGGAGCGTTACGGCATTCACCCACAGTCCCTTGAGTTGGTAAAAGCTGGGGGTTACTGTTTGGTTCATTATTCCTTACTTGCTACCTTTGGACTGGGTTGATTTGTTTAAGAACTGAAGTGAGTCAGAGTAAACAGTGGATTTTCTTTACTGCCTTGTTTACAGGAAAAACTGGGGTGGAGTTTTCTTTTGTTTAGCGAACTGTGTGGATTGAACTCAATTGAACTGTAATATGTTATTTGGACATCCGGGAGTGGAGTTTTTTGTTTGAACTGGATTGAACTGACTGAACTGAACAGAACATTTCTTTTCTTTGGTGAAAAAAAAACAGCAAAATACTTCCTTGAAACTGATCACTGTTGTATTTGTATTTATGATTCCTTTGTGGGGTTTGACTGAGTAGAGACAATATTTGTTTCATGTGTCAAAGCGCTACAGCCTAACCAATCCAAGATAGATATTAATATCAGGTGTAAACAGGCTGTTTGTGTGCAACGCTGGGTTGTGGTGTTAAAATATATAATTAATTTAATGTACTTTTTAATCGTGTATTTCAGAAGTTTTAATAGGACTTACATCTGCAATCGATTCACAGTGAAGTTAGAGAGATTATCCACTCACAGTGATGTGTGAAGTCACAGTTGCTTTGTTTTCTTCCTGTTTACCAGATACGAGAGTGCAGCTGGAGTGTTTAGCCTATGTAGGCTACAGTGAGGACAATGAGACTTTCATGTATTGGACTGTTGATGGGGCTGACAGTGAGGATTACGAGGAACTCAGCGAGTCTTGGAACTAGTGAGTTCCTGTTTCCTGTTATGTTGTTTCTGCCTGCACATAGACGTGGAGGGGGCAAAAGAAGATAAATGCTGCTTGATAATAGTGGAAGTTGAACTGCTGGAAACAAAAAAAAAAATCACCACACTGCATTTGTCAGACATCAAAGAGGTCTGAAAATCAACATTTAATATTTGGGTTAAAAAAGTAAAGAGGAAGTGATTGGTTGTTGAGCATGTATCATTCATAAAAAGCATGAGGAAAAAATGTTTATGCTTTCTTGGTTGAATGATTTATCATCTGACTTGACTCACTGACTGATGAACTGATTGACTGGTCTTGTCTCTTTTAGTACTCGTGTCAGTGGCAAGGTGTTTGGTCGGTCCACTTTGTCCATCTCTAGAGTTCGTCGCCAGTTCCTGAATGTCCCCATTTCTTGTCATGTATCAAACTTAGTTGGACATAAAGTCGGCATGATGTGGCTTCAGGAAGGTATCGTCTTCTTTTATTTGTACTTTATGTTAAAGGTGAAGTGTGAAACATCTGGGAGGATTTGGTGGCATAACAATAAATTATAGATTACAACCATCGAAAACTTTTTCGGTCAGAATGCCTTATTTGTTCAGCAGGTTTTGACCGTGAGCCAAATAAAACAAACAGACCTGGTAATTTAAATAGGTAAAAACACTGAATAAAGCAGTTTCACGGTACAAATCAAAGTATATCTGATGCTGTTTGGCATCTTTCCTGCTAGATGCTATCATATACTCAGCCTTTTTTCCTTATAACTTAACTTGTGCTCACCATTTGTCTGATCCAGATGTCCAGGAGGTTTTTAATGTGAGCCAAATTTCCCTCGGAGGTCTCCTCCTTTTCAAGTCAAACAAAACCATTGACTTAAACCAGTAAAATGCTGTAATAGTTTCACATAAAAAAGTGCTACCCCAATAGTCTCGCTGTGAAGGGGCTGCTAACAACTATGGCTGACTCAAAAAATGCAAATGTCTCTACCTAGAGTCAGTGTTTAGTTTGTCTGTTCTGGGCTGCTGTAGAAACATGGCGGTGCAACATAGTGATCTCTGTACCTGCTGCCTATGTAGGTACAAACGTCTCATTCTGAGGGAACCAGAACAAAATGATCATTTTATGGTGATTATAAAGAAAACAGACTTATATTTTCTTCCATGTGTGGTTGTAAATCCTACATACTGGATCTTTAAATATGACTGTGATGTGCAGGAATCATACACTGCAACATCAACTCAAAGAACAAAAATGGTTTTGAACTAATACCATACAGACATTTTAGCAAACAATGCAGGTTGCATTGTTTTTTCATGGTTCGGACTAAGCCAAATGACCCGATTGCTCAAGACAGTCCAAAGACCTTACTGTGAGCCGTTTCATGTAGGAACTGTTTTCTTTCTATTGAACTACACCCACCAACCATATTACCATGCAGAAGGAGGTGTGCATCTACCCATGGACAGAAGGTCAGAGTGTGTGGATTATCTCGAGTAACTGGTCAGGTTAGAGTGTTTTGTCAAACATTCCTACATTCATCAGGTCATTTATAACGCAGAGTTGGTTACAAATAAATACAGTGGGACCCTCTTACAGTGATCACGTTTTCTTTTACTTTATTTCTCATGCTCGTTACTATTTAATTGACAGTTGTATATTACAATATAATAACAAGTAATGAGAGGCATTATGTGAGCAGTCTTTATCAATGCACTTGACAAGGGCTGCTTCAATGACAGGTGCTTCCCATGTGTGTTTGTTTCCTGTCTCTATCATCAGTTGCCATGACTGTTTCTTATTGTTTGAGTAGTCACAAGGTAGCCTGAGGAACACCACATTTTACTGCAGGATCTCTTTGGCTGATTTTTGGCACAGACAGTATAAAATAATGGACATTTTGTGTAGCCACCATGACATTACCCATTTTAAAGCCTTGAATTGGCATTTTGGCCGTCACCAGCTTTGCTTCTTGGAGCCAGAAGTGAAAAGTATTTGTTTGAGAGGGTCAAGATAATGCTAACGCTAGCTGCTAACTTTGGCTGGATACATTTACAGCTATGGTTACTTGTGATAATGTTAATGCTAATTTTTGTTGTTGGTAAAAAGGCTTAAAACCATTAAAACAAAATGAATATCCGACTTTGTAGTGGGTCTTTTAGTACAATTAAACACTGAACAAGAACTTTTTAGGCAACCAAGATTGATGAACTGAAAACACACTGAAATAGTGACTGTTTGGGGCACACACTGTGTGCATCTGGATCTACGCCATGGCTGTGTTCCCTAACAAATATTGTGACTGTGGTTGCAAGTTGTCAACAGTCAGCACCCAGCTGTCATGTAATACAGCCATGCACTTAATAATGCAGAATATTAGGTCTAATTAACATTAGGTCTAATTAACATTTATACAGGCTACATACATGAAAATTTCATTGCGTACAGTCATTATGAATGTTAAAATTATCTACAGGGGCCAGAACAGTGTTTTTGTACTAGGCTGTCAACATGTTTATTTCAGCTGTTAAGTTAGGGTTAGAGACTGACTCACTCTTGGAGCCAGTCTCAGTTGGCCATTAGAGGAACTACAGGTTTTGGGACTTCCCAGTTAGCTTCAATTTTCAGCCCTGGAAGTTGCCACTTGGCGGTTTGTCATTAGCGATGGGGAGACTCCATTTTTCATCAGGAGAAAATGACTTTTTCCTGTCATGATGTCAATAAGTGCACAGAGCAACAGCCTCAGGGGTCCCACATGATACATCATCCCTGAAAGTTTTCAGGGATGATGGGATGGTTCAGGGAGTCTTTGTTTCTTGTAGTTGTAAATATGTGTTCAGAAATCAAATGTTTAAAGTTGTCTGTCTCCTTCTGTCTGCAGCTGATTGCAGTGCTCTCTACACCAGCTTGGCTGTCTGCCTCACTGCCTCCCTGGCTGTCCTGGCTGTGATGGCTGCCTTTCTGTTCTTTAAAGTAGACCTGGTGTTGGCTTACAGGAAACTGTTGAGACGTTTTTCCAAACAACAAGGTACATGTTGTATTTGAGGTGTTTTGGAATCTTGTGATGAAATACTGCCAGGAAACAACAGACTTCACTGTAAACTGTCGATGAAAAGGGAGGACAAAACAAGCAAACACAGATGTCAGCAACATTGGATGAACACAAAACAAGTTCCATAGACAGTAAAATCAACAGGAATCTAAAAAGGCAATAAATGACAGACTGGTGACTTTCAGCTTGTTTGAAGCTTTATGCAGACAATACTGTCTTCTCTACAGCTCCAGATGGGAAGCTCTATGATGCCTATGTGAGCTTTCTCCATCCTGACAGCCTGAGTTCAGCTGAGACGGCAACGTTGGCCCTGCAGATCCTGCCTGAGGAGCTTGAGAAAAAACATGGCTACTCCCTGTACATCAGAGGACGGGACGACTGCCCTGGAGAAGGTGAGCGACACTCAGGTGTTTGACATTTAAAGATACAATAAAGGCACCTTGTGAAATTTTCTTTGAAACGAACATATTAGCATTTAATGTTTCAACTTGCAGATGTACTTGAGGTAAGTAATGTTTTGGCACATAATTTAAAGCCATTTTATATGTAACAGCAGGGGGAGTTTTGGTTGCCTGAGAAGTTGACGAATCTACAAGCACATGTCTTATTTGCTGGGACAGATTCATACAATCTATGAATTTTATTCAGAAATAAATGTGATAACGCCCTTAAACCTAGACTTCGCAATCTCAACCTGAGCCTTACGGGCCAGGTTTGAGCTGAAGTCAGCATGCTGCTCTGAATTTATTGAATCATTTAAAATTAATGATCTAAAATGCAAATGCAACATAGATCACAGATATTATATATCAATTTATTGATGTCATGTCTTATTTCTTTCACTGTAGCCTGGAGGCTTTTTAACCACCGGACAGCAGCTTTGTGTCGTTTTCGCCCTGCAGACAGGGATAGAAGAAGACGGAGCAGCAAAGCTCATTGCCGGATTTCGTCCTTCCTCCCGGTCGGAGCTTCGCTGGTGGAAAAAGAATGTGGAGAGTCAGTGAACCACTGAACTGGTCCATTTTCTTTTTTTTAAAGATCATTTTTTGAGCTTTTTTTGTGTTTAATGTATAGGACAGGGTGAAATGGGGTGAGAGAGTGAGTGGGGGGTGACATACAGTAAATGGTTGCAAGCTGGACTCGAAGCTGCGACCACTGAGTTGAGGCATTGCCTCTGTACATGGGTCGCTGGTACTATCCACTACGCTACCGATGTACCAACTGGTCCATTTTCTGATGCAGGCACATGTGGCTTGTGCTGCCACACAGTTAGTGTGTGTTGAATATCAGACGCTGATGAGTACTCTCTCCCAATTTGTAATTTAATCCTCAATCTTAATTTTCAAGATCAACCCTCAATCTCACTAGCCATCAAAACCAAGTGTTAAGGGCTATTTTGTGACTTTAAAATGGGACACCCCTCAAAGGCAAATACGTTTTAGGACTGTGGGGGGCAGCAATATGTCAAAATTCCATCCAGTCTGTCAATTCAAAGAAGAAAAAATATACGACATCAGTATTCGATGCAATGAATTACCAAACAATAACCCTCGACGAAGCTGTTTGCACTTGTGCTGATTTCGTTCGCTTGGGCCATTGGCGTGTTTTTAAGACTGTCAACAGCAAATTGGAGAGATGGAAGAAAACGACGATTTTACTGACACGTGGCAACACTGGCGGATCAGATTCAGGTATGTAGCATAGACTGCAAACATGTAACATTTTTGTCGTAAGGTAGTTTGTGTAATTTAGCAGATGTCACAGCACATGCTAACTTAAGAAGTTAATATTAACGTTAGTATTATGGAAATATGTATAAATCCACTAGTAGCAAGGTCTTAAATTAAAAGAGTGTTTACTTCTGTTTATTGTGAGATGGTCTGTGTGCATGTCTAAAAGAAAATGGTACACAAAATTGTATCAAATGTTAGTCTGTTTGTCCGTCTGTTTGGTAGGTTCGGGAGATGAGGAGGCCTGTGCAGTTGTTTTGGGGGAAGGGGAAAATGCTTTCACATTTTCTGCAGTTTCAACCAGTAAAATCTTTCTTTTTAAGTTTTCAGACTGGTCATTCTATGCCGTACTGCAGGCTGAGTCATGGTGTGCCTATACTGTGTTAGTGGTTTAATGTAGAGGCCGAGTTGCAGCAGGACTTCTGCCTTTCAAGAAGGGCCATGCAGGATTGGCAGAGACTTCTTCAGAGGGAGCAGGACCATGGCTGGAGCTATCAACTTGAGGTCCTGATTTGTGTACTGGCTGGCTCATGGACTCTCCCATCGGGTTGTTGCTAATGTCTTTAGTGTGCCAAAATCCAATGTTCAATGGGTAGTCCACAGAGTTGCATGACTGATTTGGACGAATCTGAAGCTAGCCATTGGTTTCCCACAGCCAGAAGAGCTTGCTGCAGTTGGACAAGGATTTGGACAGCTTTCAGGAACCCCTGTCTTCAACTGTGTTGCGGGTGCAATACATGGCTGCCATGTTCGGATCAAACCTCCCTCAGTGCACAGAATAGACCATTTAAATTACAAAGGTTTCTTCTCAATATACATGCAAGCCATTTGCAATTCAAAAGGAAAGTTTCTGAACATATTTGTCGGTTACCCAGGGTCAGTTCATGACACGCACATTATGAAGAACAGTACTTTTTAGAAGACACAGTAGTACCCACCCACAGGTTACATCATTTTTGGTGATGGAGGCTATCTCTGTGTGGATTACATAAATTATGCTCACAATCTGAACTGTCAATCTTTTTATTGGAGTTTATAAAAAAGTTCTAAAATTACAAATGACATGAACAATAACAATAACAATTTTGAGATAGTGCAAACAGTGCAGAACAGCAGCTAAGTTTTTGAACGTCAAATGCAAAATTACTTCACATTTTCTCAACTATTTTCTCAAACAAGCTCAGGAAGTGCTCAGTTTTCGTGCTTAGTTTTCGCCTTGCTCTCCTTGTGGAGAGCAAGGCAGTGTTGTACTTCAAAAAATCAACGTTCAAAAAAAAAATCAATGTGTTTCTTTTTTGTTTTTTCGTGATGAAGGGGTTGGGGGACTTCTGGTAGTGGATGGGGTTGGGGGACTATTTGTTAAGGTGGGGGGACCATCAGCGGAGGCAGAGGTTGAGGGATCACCAGCTGAGGGATCACCAGCAGAGGTTGAGGTGGAGGGACCACCACTAATCAGTCTGGAAAAAAAAGAACCGTGTGACATCGCCATGAGTCTCAGTTCAATTCAGTTTTATTTATATAGCCCAACGACACAAATCACAATTTGCCTGACATGGCTTTACAGCACACGACATCCCTCTGTCGTTAAGACCCTCACAGCGGATAAGGAAAAACTCCCCCAAAAAAACCCTTCATCGGGGAAAAAAAACCGGTAAAAACCTCAGGAAGAGCAACTGAGGAGGGATCCCTCTTCCAGGACGGACAGACGTGCAATAGATGTCGTACAGAACAGATCAACATAATAACAGTAACCCGTATGACACAATGAGACTGAGAGAGAGACAGGACAGATGATAATGTTAATACAACAACATTAATTAATCATGCAGTTTGTGTTACAAAAAAGATGATATGTGATTGGTGCTAGTCTTTGAAACTTACTTCAAGAACAGCAGTAGGGTCCCCATCTGCTGGAGTAAATGATACCACCACCAGAGGAGGGTCAACTGATAGCTGAGCACCCAAAACATCATGTATATGCTGGTAATATTTCCAGTTAGATTTTCAGGTTTTGCCATTTTTTTGCTGCTTGTTGGGGTTCTATTATTCCCTCCAAGGCAGCCTCTTGATTTGCCTGTGTAATATAAAAAAGTCAAAGGTTATGACTAAGTGGTGAAAAATATGTATTAGGTCATACATTGTTTATGAAATGTCATTATTGAAACAAAGTGCTTGATGACTAGGAACATTTGCTGTTAGGTCCACCAATAATGTCATGAATATGAAGAGTTTACTGTTACTTTGGAGCCTGCTTGCTTTTGGAAAACCTTTATTCATTGGTGGCCCTGAAATGAATCAGGGCTCATGTTTTGTCTGGTGGCCTTGAAATGGAACAGAGATAACAGAATGAGTTTCTTTTGTTTTTTATTTTCTTGGCCTACCTGTCAGATATTCGTTAAGTTATAAGTTTAGTTTCGTGCAGTATTGGAAGTATTATCACAGTGAATACTGTAGTCAACATCCAGCAGAACTGGTGAGGTCACACTTCTGAGTTGTGTGACCGTGTTATGTGGTGACTGTTATCTGCGTTGAAATTTTACTGTTTGGGTCACAAGTTGATTTTCAACCAAATAACCTGTAGCACAACAACCGACCTAACTTGTTTAGCAGAAAGTCACCAGATAACATGATCACTAACATTAACCCGCAGCTGCAACATTGCAGACTGCACGGCTATAGGAGATGACACCGTCCGGTTATGTTACAAAAATGTCGATGCAAACATTTCACGTATATTAAATCAACTTAACAACTATATTATGACTGTTTGCAACTGAATGACAGCATGACTCGGTTAGCAGAGAACCAGGGTTACGTGCGGGGCAGGCAAGCTGTTGCCGGCTTTGTTAGCTAGCCAAAAAAATATGTGTGTTATGCTACAACGAGGTCTACAGTCCATAAAAAGACGTTAAACTAAGATAATGCAATGGTTATAATAATGTCAAAACAACTGTTAACAAGGAAAACACTCACATTGATAACTCTGCTTTCTTTGGGTTGTTGCCGTCATCTTGCATTGACTGAATTGTGTGTAGTTGGCTGGGTTTGGCTGGGTTTGGGCATGATACACAAAGGATTCTGGGATAGCACTCACCACCGAGAGTGATCCTGGTAAATTTTAAAAGTGAGGGCCATACAGCCCTTATTCTTGACCCTCAACTCAACACACTGAGAATTGGGACAGCACTAGGACTGAAACACAGATTTTTGAGGCAGAGGGTTAAGATAGGAATTGGGATTGGGCCTTGGTTGGGTTTGGATTCAGCATTTCATGTGATGTTAAGTATTTTATGTGATGATGTGAGATGGGCTGAATTCAGGCTTCAACTCACACAGGTTGGTTCAGGTTGTAATTCTTAGGCCTGTTGAGAAGTCTGCTTCAGCTTTGTTTCTGATATTTGCCTGTGGTCACTTGTGGTATTGCAACAACAAAAACTGTCAGTGTGGCACATTTCAGCCCATCACAAAAACCAACCAGAGGCTCTATGACTCTATATTCTTAATGTCAACCTATTTTACCGTGTGCAGAACTTTTGTGGTCACAGTGCAGGTAAGTTTGGTAGTGACCATGTTGAAGATCACAAGTAGAACACATTCAAGAGGATGCTTCAAAAATCATGGACACGGCAACAACAAGAACAACAAAGACAAATAGCGAGGTGAAAGTCCCAGTGAAATGAATTTGGGGTTGGCTTTCACTTTTGCAAGTGATATAATCATAATTCTAATTTCTCCTTTTGCCATGCTGAGCGGTGCTGCTGTGTGCAGTTGTAAATAGTGCATCCATGTCTAGAAGGTGGTACAAATGTTGACATAGTAGGGCCGGATTACCGGCATGATGGAACAGTACTTGACTTATTCAGTGGGCTGAGAAAGCCAGAAACTAAATTTGATTGGTACATGTGCAGTGTTGGGAGGGCTTACATATTCCATTAGATTGACAGCAGTAAATAGAATTATGTTGTCTGAGAACTGGTCATCTGCAAATCTCAGTGCTGTGCCGCTTGAGGCTAGTCAGGACATTCTATCGGAATACTATGAAATTCAAGTGATGTTTGTTCACATGACATTGTGTTAGGAAATAGTAAAAGAAAGAAAAGCAAAAACAAATGAAGTAATGTCCTTAATAATCCATTTTTAAGACTGTAATCATTTCCTGTGTTTAATGTTTTGCAGCCATGCATGATGTCATTGCTGCTACAGTGCGCCAGTGCCGCAGACTGATAATCATCCTATCACCTGAGATAAAGTCGTCAGCTGATGGCAAATCAGAGGAAGAGCCCTTGTATGAGAATCAAAATCAGTTGTGCTACGAGCAGAAAGTTGGGCTGTATGATGCTTTGATCCAGAATGAACCTGAAGTGATTCTGGTGGAAATGGGTGAGGAAATGCTTCTTGTAAAATGTTGGAGTATGTTATTTATCCAACAGTTTTGTTTTTCGGTGTGTAATGAGCCACACTGGTCTTCAAGTTAGGGTCCAAATGTCTGGAGTTGTTATGCTATGATGAAAGTTGAGAAAATCATTGACAACTGGGAGACAGGAGTTCTGAAAACTGTCAGTGGGAAACATGAAAAAATATGTGAGGGCTTGTTAGAATTAAGATGTCAAAACATGTTTATTTGAACATTTGGTCAATATTGTGTTGTTTTCTAGGAGACAGCACAGTGGATTACAGCTGTTTGTCTGAGTCTCTGCGATACATCAAGAGGAAACAAGGAGCTCTTATGTGGAAGACACCCTCTGTTGAAAGTTACAAACTATCCAGAGTGAGCTCAAACAGAAATTTCTGGAAGAATCTGAGGTACCACATGCCATCAGTTCCTGCAGGCACAGTCCAGACTTTTGTGTAAATCAAGTTTGACAGATGGGCTGTAATGGAGAGATTTTTTTTTAACTTCAGGACATTCAGACATGTTTCCTGTAAATACACTTGTTGTTAATCTTGATCATCTTTTTCAGATCTATTATCACCTGACTAATGTGACATTATGTAACTGTGGATAAACCAGACTGGCTGTCTTGCTCAGTGGCAGTTTGCACAGTGAATTTCAGACTTTGTGCAGTCAGGTGGTTCAGACTTCAGATAAACAGATGTGTTCCTGATACAGAACAGGAATACACAATTTTATAGAGTATGTCAAAGTGGAGGTATCTGGCCACACCCACCTTTATGATGTATTGTTATGGATCCTATTGTGTGTGCTGTGATTGGCTATAATGCATCATGTTTACATGTTGAGGGTGGACCAGTTAGGAGTTGCACAAAGAGGTAATCGTTAGGGCAAGTACAATATTATGTGATGTAGGTGTGTGCATCTGCTGTGATGCTACACATAGGTGGTGTAAAGAGTATACTGCTGTGATGATAATCAGAACCTGATGCGTAGAGGACATATGCATGTAGTTATGGTGAGGATGGATGCTGATGAAGATTAGCAAAGTTTTAGCTACCTTTTCCTCTGTCATTCAGTCAGTGTTTCAGTTGTATATTGAAATTGTAGGAAGTTATTTGAGTTCAGGATTGTTCTGTATGTGTTTATTGCATGAAAATTGTGTGAATGTTTATCAAGAGATAGTGTCGATTTTGTGATGATAATGTGTGGGTATGAGAAGTTGTTGTTTGGAGATAGTCTCTAATGATGGGAAGGGTCAAATCTATTATGAGGATATGAAATACGTTAAATGTCATAATATTGGTTTGTAAAGAATGTACTTTTTGTATGTTAAAAGTACAAGATGGTCAAAGTTAAATGTGTTTTGTCATATGAATGTTGTGTATTTGAGACTGATGTGTGTATTGACTTTAATGTGTAAATGGAAATGTTAATGGGAATGAAGTCAAAATCTTTGAATAGGAATTGTGTGTAAGTTGATAAGTTATGAACAGATGTATTTATTGTTGTGCTTGTGTAATATTGTGAAGAAAACATAGATGTTAAATGAAATGAATTGAAAGTGTGAGGGTTATTTGCACAGAACATAATTAGGGTTAAGGGGATGACTGCCACCATTGAACCCCTGGTTGAAGATGTTTAAAAAAAAATAAATAAAAAAAAAAAATCAAGGGAAGTGTTGTTTGTCTTGAGGACTGAATGAACCCTCCTGTACGTTGGGAACGGAAGGTCGTAGAACGATGTGGATATCACAGGTGTGTTGAGCGCCCCCAAATTAGGTCTGACACCACCCAGTCCTGAGTCTGTAGGATATAGGGTTTGGAAGTTATCGGGAAAAAAAAAAAACATGCCCAATGTAAATGAATAGAGTTCCGTGGTAGTCCAAAATTGTGAAGTGTAGAGGGAAAAATCCTCCATGCAGAAAGTAATTGGGAGTATGTGTCAGGCCATTTGGTGTAGAGTTAAAGAATGAGAGGTGGAGTTAATAATGGGTTAGGGGGTTAGGGAAGGGGAACTGAACCCATCCCCCGTAGGGGACCGGAGGTGCACGGGCCTTCCCCCAGGACACTCGGCCACCCTGGAACCCCCAATTATCTTGACGGGGGCGCTGGCCACGTCTGCCATAGTGGACAGTGGTCCAGCCCCCTCCATCATTCCAAGAACCCATAGGGTTTCTTTTTTTTAATTGTTGTATTTTGTGTTTTTAGCTTTGTTATGCTAATGAAATATTTTAATGTATAGAATTTTATATGAAATATATATAAAATGTTTATGAAATAAAATGTGTATGAAATAAAAAATGGGTTAGGAGTGGGGTAAAGAAATCCCCTCTCCAACTGGAGAGAGGATGGTGCACTGTCCAATCACTTCCAGGACATTCCCTTCCATGCTGACCCCCTGGTACCACCACCCGAAGGTGGTGGGTTTTCAAAAAATTAGGCTTGTAGCCTTAGTAAAGTCGGCCTATGCGCAATATTTCGGCCTTTTTTGGCCTTCATCAGGCGAACCGACTATTAATAATGGGGAGGGCCTAGTTTGGCCTCTTCTCTCATTTTTCCCTTCCTGTTTAGTTTTCATTTGTCACTTTGTTTAGTCTTATTTTGTTACTTTGTTTAGTCTTATTTGTCACTTTGTTTAGTCTTAATTTGTCACTTTTTTTTAGGTTTACTGTTTTTCACTTGTTTTAGGCTTAATTTTTGTATTTTTGTACTCTATTCTCCCCTTCCTTTCTCCTTTCTACCCTGTCCCTGTCTTTCCTTCTCCCCATCTGCCTGCCTGTGTCTTCCTACCCTGTATTTATAGTCCCTGTGTTCTTCGTACGTGCTTTGTTTGTATGTGTCCTCGTTGACTTTTTTCTTTAAGTTTTCTTCTTTCTTACTTATTCTTATGTATGTCCTTCTTTGACTTTCTTTCTTGCTTGTTCTTATGTATGTCTTGTTTGACTTTCTTTTTCTTGTGTTTTTGGTCCCTCTTTCGTACGTGTGTTATTTGTTTGACTTATTTGTCCTTATTAAATGTCTTTCTTGACTTTCTTTGACTTACTTGTCCTTCTTGAGTGTCTTTTTCTTGACTTTGTTTAAATATAATTTAGGGTTAGGTAATGTTAGGGTTAGGCAAGGGGGTGGGTGGTTAGGTTAAGGGCTAGGATATTGGGTGGGGGGTCTTAAAGCTTGGGATAAATCAAGGGGGGTCAGCATGGTCGGGAAGCCCGGAAGGAGGCACTGGCCGGTTAGGAGTGGGGTAAAGAAATCCCCTCTCCAACTGGAGAGAGGATGGTGCACTGTCCAATCACTTCCAGGACATTCCCTTCCATGCTGACCCCCTGGTACCACCACCCGAAGGTGGTGGGTTTTCAAAAAATTAGGCTTGTAGCCTTAGTAAAGTCGGCCTATGCGCAATATTTCGGCCTTTTTTGGCCTTCATCAGGCGAACCGACTATTAATAATGGGGAGGGCCTAGTTTGGCCTCTTCTCTCATTTTTCCCTTCCTGTTTAGTTTTCATTTGTCACTTTGTTTAGTCTTATTTTGTTACTTTGTTTAGTCTTATTTGTCACTTTGTTTAGTCTTAATTTGTCACTTTTTTTTAGGTTTACTGTTTTTCACTTGTTTTAGGCTTAATTTTTGTATTTTTGTACTCTATTCTCCCCTTCCTTTCTCCTTTCTACCCTGTCCCTGTCTTTCCTTCTCCCCATCTGCCTGCCTGTGTCTTCCTACCCTGTATTTATAGTCCCTGTGTTCTTCGTACGTGCTTTGTTTGTATGTGTCCTCGTTGACTTTTTTCTTTAAGTTTTCTTCTTTCTTACTTATTCTTATGTATGTCCTTCTTTGACTTTCTTTCTTGCTTGTTCTTATGTATGTCTTGTTTGACTTTCTTTTTCTTGTGTTTTTGGTCCCTCTTTCGTACGTGTGTTATTTGTTTGACTTATTTGTCCTTATTAAATGTCTTTCTTGACTTTCTTTGACTTACTTGTCCTTCTTGAGTGTCTTTTTCTTGACTTTGTTTAAATATAATTTAGGGTTAGGTAATGTTAGGGTTAGGCAAGGGGGTGGGTGGTTAGGTTAAGGGCTAGGATATTGGGTGGGGGGTCTTAAAGCTTGGGATAAATCAAGGGGGGTCAGCATGGTCGGGAAGCCCGGAAGGAGGCACTGGCCGGTTAGGAGTGGGGTAAAGAAATCCCCTCTCCAACTGGAGAGAGGATGGTGCACTGTCCAATCACTTCCAGGACATTCCCTTCCATGCTGACCCCCTGGTACCACCACCCGAAGGTGGTGGGTTTTCAAAAAATTAGGCTTGTAGCCTTAGTAAAGTCGGCCTATGCGCAATATTTCGGCCTTTTTTGGCCTTCATCAGGCGAACCGACTATTAATAATGGGGAGGGCCTAGTTTGGCCTCTTCTCTCATTTTTCCCTTCCTGTTTAGTTTTCATTTGTCACTTTGTTTAGTCTTATTTTGTTACTTTGTTTAGTCTTATTTGTCACTTTGTTTAGTCTTAATTTGTCACTTTTTTTTAGGTTTACTGTTTTTCACTTGTTTTAGGCTTAATTTTTGTATTTTTGTACTCTATTCTCCCCTTCCTTTCTCCTTTCTACCCTGTCCCTGTCTTTCCTTCTCCCCATCTGCCTGCCTGTGTCTTCCTACCCTGTATTTATAGTCCCTGTGTTCTTCGTACGTGCTTTGTTTGTATGTGTCCTCGTTGACTTTTTTCTTTAAGTTTTCTTCTTTCTTACTTATTCTTATGTATGTCCTTCTTTGACTTTCTTTCTTGCTTGTTCTTATGTATGTCTTGTTTGACTTTCTTTTTCTTGTGTTTTTGGTCCCTCTTTCGTACGTGTGTTATTTGTTTGACTTATTTGTCCTTATTAAATGTCTTTCTTGACTTTCTTTGACTTACTTGTCCTTCTTGAGTGTCTTTTTCTTGACTTTGTTTAAATATAATTTAGGGTTAGGTAATGTTAGGGTTAGGCAAGGGGGTGGGTGGTTAGGTTAAGGGCTAGGATATTGGGTGGGGGGTCTTAAAGCTTGGGATAAATCAAGGGGGGTCAGCATGGTCGGGAAGCCCGGAAGGAGGCACTGGCCGGTTAGGAGTGGGGTAAAGAAATCCCCTCTCCAACTGGAGAGAGGATGGTGCACTGTCCAATCACTTCCAGGACATTCCCTTCCATGCTGACCCCCTGGTACCACCACCCGAAGGTGGTGGGTTTTCAAAAAATTAGGCTTGTAGCCTTAGTAAAGTCGGCCTATGCGCAATATTTCGGCCTTTTTTGGCCTTCATCAGGCGAACCGACTATTAATAATGGGGAGGGCCTAGTTTGGCCTCTTCTCTCATTTTTCCCTTCCTGTTTAGTTTTCATTTGTCACTTTGTTTAGTCTTATTTTGTTACTTTGTTTAGTCTTATTTGTCACTTTGTTTAGTCTTAATTTGTCACTTTTTTTTAGGTTTACTGTTTTTCACTTGTTTTAGGCTTAATTTTTGTATTTTTGTACTCTATTCTCCCCTTCCTTTCTCCTTTCTACCCTGTCCCTGTCTTTCCTTCTCCCCATCTGCCTGCCTGTGTCTTCCTACCCTGTATTTATAGTCCCTGTGTTCTTCGTACGTGCTTTGTTTGTATGTGTCCTCGTTGACTTTTTTCTTTAAGTTTTCTTCTTTCTTACTTATTCTTATGTATGTCCTTCTTTGACTTTCTTTCTTGCTTGTTCTTATGTATGTCTTGTTTGACTTTCTTTTTCTTGTGTTTTTGGTCCCTCTTTCGTACGTGTGTTATTTGTTTGACTTATTTGTCCTTATTAAATGTCTTTCTTGACTTTCTTTGACTTACTTGTCCTTCTTGAGTGTCTTTTTCTTGACTTTGTTTAAATATAATTTAGGGTTAGGTAATGTTAGGGTTAGGCAAGGGGGTGGGTGGTTAGGTTAAGGGCTAGGATATTGGGTGGGGGGTCTTAAAGCTTGGGATAAATCAAGGGGGGTCAGCATGGTCGGGAAGCCCGGAAGGAGGCACTGGCCGGTTAGGAGTGGGGTAAAGAAATCCCCTCTCCAACTGGAGAGAGGATGGTGCACTGTCCAATCACTTCCAGGACATTCCCTTCCATGCTGACCCCCTGGTACCACCACCCGAAGGTGGTGGGTTTTCAAAAAATTAGGCTTGTAGCCTTAGTAAAGTCGGCCTATGCGCAATATTTCGGCCTTTTTTGGCCTTCATCAGGCGAACCGACTATTAATAATGGGGAGGGCCTAGTTTGGCCTCTTCTCTCATTTTTCCCTTCCTGTTTAGTTTTCATTTGTCACTTTGTTTAGTCTTATTTTGTTACTTTGTTTAGTCTTATTTGTCACTTTGTTTAGTCTTAATTTGTCACTTTTTTTTAGGTTTACTGTTTTTCACTTGTTTTAGGCTTAATTTTTGTATTTTTGTACTCTATTCTCCCCTTCCTTTCTCCTTTCTACCCTGTCCCTGTCTTTCCTTCTCCCCATCTGCCTGCCTGTGTCTTCCTACCCTGTATTTATAGTCCCTGTGTTCTTCGTACGTGCTTTGTTTGTATGTGTCCTCGTTGACTTTTTTCTTTAAGTTTTCTTCTTTCTTACTTATTCTTATGTATGTCCTTCTTTGACTTTCTTTCTTGCTTGTTCTTATGTATGTCTTGTTTGACTTTCTTTTTCTTGTGTTTTTGGTCCCTCTTTCGTACGTGTGTTATTTGTTTGACTTATTTGTCCTTATTAAATGTCTTTCTTGACTTTCTTTGACTTACTTGTCCTTCTTGAGTGTCTTTTTCTTGACTTTGTTTAAATATAATTTAGGGTTAGGTAATGTTAGGGTTAGGCAAGGGGGTGGGTGGTTAGGTTAAGGGCTAGGATATTGGGTGGGGGGTCTTAAAGCTTGGGATAAATCAAGGGGGGTCAGCATGGTCGGGAAGCCCGGAAGGAGGCACTGGCCGGTTAGGAGTGGGGTAAAGAAATCCCCTCTCCAACTGGAGAGAGGATGGTGCACTGTCCAATCACTTCCAGGACATTCCCTTCCATGCTGACCCCCTGGTACCACCACCCGAAGGTGGTGGGTTTTCAAAAAATTAGGCTTGTAGCCTTAGTAAAGTCGGCCTATGCGCAATATTTCGGCCTTTTTTGGCCTTCATCAGGCGAACCGACTATTAATAATGGGGAGGGCCTAGTTTGGCCTCTTCTCTCATTTTTCCCTTCCTGTTTAGTTTTCATTTGTCACTTTGTTTAGTCTTATTTTGTTACTTTGTTTAGTCTTATTTGTCACTTTGTTTAGTCTTAATTTGTCACTTTTTTTTAGGTTTACTGTTTTTCACTTGTTTTAGGCTTAATTTTTGTATTTTTGTACTCTATTCTCCCCTTCCTTTCTCCTTTCTACCCTGTCCCTGTCTTTCCTTCTCCCCATCTGCCTGCCTGTGTCTTCCTACCCTGTATTTATAGTCCCTGTGTTCTTCGTACGTGCTTTGTTTGTATGTGTCCTCGTTGACTTTTTTCTTTAAGTTTTCTTCTTTCTTACTTATTCTTATGTATGTCCTTCTTTGACTTTCTTTCTTGCTTGTTCTTATGTATGTCTTGTTTGACTTTCTTTTTCTTGTGTTTTTGGTCCCTCTTTCGTACGTGTGTTATTTGTTTGACTTATTTGTCCTTATTAAATGTCTTTCTTGACTTTCTTTGACTTACTTGTCCTTCTTGAGTGTCTTTTTCTTGACTTTGTTTAAATATAATTTAGGGTTAGGTAATGTTAGGGTTAGGCAAGGGGGTGGGTGGTTAGGTTAAGGGCTAGGATATTGGGTGGGGGGTCTTAAAGCTTGGGATAAATCAAGGGGGGTCAGCATGGTCGGGAAGCCCGGAAGGAGGCACTGGCCGGTTAGGAGTGGGGTAAAGAAATCCCCTCTCCAACTGGAGAGAGGATGGTGCACTGTCCAATCACTTCCAGGACATTCCCTTCCATGCTGACCCCCTGGTACCACCACCCGAAGGTGGTGGGTTTTCAAAAAATTAGGCTTGTAGCCTTAGTAAAGTCGGCCTATGCGCAATATTTCGGCCTTTTTTGGCCTTCATCAGGCGAACCGACTATTAATAATGGGGAGGGCCTAGTTTGGCCTCTTCTCTCATTTTTCCCTTCCTGTTTAGTTTTCATTTGTCACTTTGTTTAGTCTTATTTTGTTACTTTGTTTAGTCTTAT